>VZSZ01005438.1:1425612-1558168 GCA_013398815.1 Ibidorhyncha struthersii | reverse complement strand
GAAAACGCTGCAGAACTGGAAGAGTTATTAATTAAAAACCTCTCAAGGCTTGGGCTCCAGTAGCCCATCTCACAGTCTTCCCTTTTTCCAAAAAGTCAAAACATTGAGGGGTTGAATATAGCTCCTCTCATACATTATCTCCCTAATGACTTTGACCTATTAATAAGTGGAATCTATCAAGTATACTCTCTCTTACAGTATTTTGTCAATCGTTATACGCCTCAATGGGACCACCATTAAAAATCTGCCAATTAATTCAGTATTTAGGACACTGTTACTATGAAATATACTATGCATCATGCTATTTCTCATTATAAATATAGAAATGCTGTAAATTACAAGGTGAGATTAGTATCTTCTGCGATAAGAAGTGATGCCTTTTAATGATGATCATTATATACTTTGCATTTTCTCTCCTTCAGCGGCGTTCTTTTATAGCTGAACCATTCCAAGGGAAAACAATCCAAATGCCACACTGGATACTGAAAAGACATTCTTTCAACACCCCTATGCTTATTTCCTGCCATTCCGTATTAAATCCTCTTTGTAGCAGAGTCTAAATATGTGCCCTAAATATTTTTTATTCTTTCAAGAAAGTTAACTGAAGATTTTTTCAAACTTTAAAGTGTCCTATTAGAAACCAAAATAAGGTTTAAAAATATTGTTAGGCATGTTAAACTGACTGCATGTTTACGTACCACATCTGAATAAAACCCTTTTGCTTACAAAAAACATAGCTCTTGATCAAAAATGATTAATTGTGGCTTTCTGGTCAATAAAACACTAAATAAAATGAAGGATGAGAACCTAATGTGGCTGAAAGTCTCTAATGGCACTTATTAATTTATTTATTTTATTTCCTTTTTGTAAAAAAAAAAGTTTTGATTAAAAATAAGATTTTATTTAATATCCCATGGATAAAAAAGCATTAAAGCCATTAGCATCAAGTTAGCACGATTGCAATGAATAATGTGGAAAGTACCTCTAATAGAGTTGTAGCTGTGGTTTCATTTATTCTAGATGAAAAATGACATTTATCAAGCATTTGATCTGATGGGCTATATACTTATGGAGAAACAAAAGAGAAGAGATTAACTGGCAAGAAAATCCATTTTGATTAGACTATTTAATGTTCTGTGTATCTGTTACAAATAACCCTGTTCCCAGGAGGATTCCTTTGAACTACATTTCTTTAATTGTTATTTTTATTTAGCACTGGGACCATATGACCTGTGAACATAACCTTTTAAAACACTTGACAAAAATCCCAGGTATTAGAAATTTTTTCTGTATTGTTTTCTCTGTAAGGAAAGTCTTATTGCTACATGGGATACGCTTGCTAAATTAAACTTCTATTGTTTTTCAACATATTTTTTAATATTATCATTTTAAGATCTCAACTTGGACATTTCTGAATGATATTTCATTTGGAACTGCAACCATTTATCTAGTCGAAGCATCTGTGTGTTTAACATATGGACTGGAAACTTTCCACTGCAGTGACTGTGCTCTGCCAAAAAGCCAGCAAAAGAAAATGTCCTGATATAAATACAAGCTGATATTCAAGTTCTTCACAGGTTTTGAATCTTTAACCACCAAACTAAAGAAGAGTTCGTTATGATTGTGGTTTTGTTGAAAACAAAAACACAAAAAAACACCAAACCCAGAAAACCTGCAGAAACAGGCCTTGTATATTGCAAATCCCTATTTTGGCAACCCAAAGAGGGAATATAAGCTTAAAGGCCTGAATTTAACAAACCTAATTATCAAGGCTTAATTAGTACCAAGGGTAAAGCTTCATGGAACACCTGCAGACTTAATTTATGTCCTGACAGAGAGGAACAAGTGTTAATGGGCTGTATTTATGTTAATACCTGAACCTTAGAGAGCCAGTGGGATAAAACAGACTATGCACTAGTTTTCTGTTTCAAGCTACAGAACAAACATAAAAGATTTTAATCTTAATATTAGTTTGCACATAACTCCTTGGGGAAACTATAGATCTATTTAAACCTTAAAATTGGAGATGAGGAATACTGAGGGGGAAAAAAAAAAAAGGAAAGAAAAAAAGTAAGTCAGTTTAGAAAGTGGTGTCAATGCAGAAAATATCAAACCAAAAGGTGTCAGTGGCCATTTTCTGAGCGTCCTGTGAGCAGCTGCTGGTTTTTCAAAACCTCTTACACCGTACCACCGATGCTTGCTACAGCCTGAACTGAGATTTTTCACGTGCCTGATGCGTAATGCAATTCTTCGCTCTATTCAGAGGGAAGGACAAAGAGGCTACCCGCCGTTACCTGTAGCGCTGAGTATTGCCTCTGCGTGCCAGGGCTCACGGGACATGAGCTCTGTTGACTTCGGGCTTTGGGCACCTTTTCAGAAGGCAGAGCCCTGTAGGGAACGGGGCCTCATACGGTCTCCAGAGTTCCTGGAGCCCAGGCTATAAACGGGCCATATGGTACCACCGGTCCCAGCTCTCATCCAGTGCCAGGAGAGTACAGAACACTATACATCCATGCTGTTCCCCTCTCCGTATGTAGTAAACTATCTTGAAGCTATGGGGGGCTGGGTATGAATAAATAGCCTGTATGTTTTTCCCACCGAAGCTGCAATTCTATTGGAGCAAGACTGGTTCGTCTTTACTTCTGGCATTGCGAGTATCGTAACTCATCTCAGAAAGACCATGTTTAAATGGCATTTTTCTGCCCTTCAACGCTCCTTTTGGTCCTTGGCCACACATACCATTTGAGGAAAGATCGCATCAGAGCGTATGGCCAGGAGGATAGCATTATAACCTCTGAGTTACAATGAGACAAAGGGGAATGTTTATTATTATTATATACCTCTGCCACCTAGTCTGGCTTTGGTTTCACATCAGGCTCCGCTAGAATTATCAGCTCTGAAATTGCTCAGGTTGCAGAATGAAAAGGCATAAACCCACCCTGTGCTGGCCTGTACAGTGATTTATTATCCTTTTGTTGGTTCCTGTATTCGCAGGTAATAAGGCCGAAAAGTCACCTGTAAGATAACCCAGTTCTCACAAAAGGCCACAGAATGTCACCAAGTGACTACTGCATCCAACTTGCGGCTTCTCACAAGGTTTCAAACGATGCTTGAATTCTCAAAACTGAATGAACCATAGCTTGTTCTAATGCTTATTTGCCTTCATTATTAAAAAATGTTGTGTGTCCTCACTGTATGTGTGGCTTAAGCTTCCAGTAGTGGATCCTATTCTGCTTTTCTGAGCTGAAAGAACAGTTCTTCAGAAATCTTCCCTGGTAGGGCCTTACTGATGGTGATCTGATCACCTCCCGGCTGTATTTCTGGGAAGTTAAACAGATCGAGAGTCGTCCGTTTATTCCTACGTAACAGCTTTTCTCATCTCATGTCATTCTTGTTGCTGTTTTCTGAATCTCCTTCATATTTCTACCATAGGTAAATATAATACTGTTCCTTTAGTCTTCCTTGAAATGTTTGTAGCTATAACTGAAGGTTTCCTTTGTCCATTTAAATACACGACCAACCTTTTATGCCATTCACAGCACAAAGTTATCATTTTACCAGAATGTGTTCTGCACTAGCTTACCTCATTGTACAGCAACATCTCTTCTATATAGGGCTGAAGTTCAACTTCCCAACAAACAAATGAATTTTCTTAACCCTTCCTTTCCTTTTGTTCACAAATGATCAGCAAACTGATCCATCCCTGTGTTCTCGGGCTTACTTCATGAGAATTATTCACAAATGTTCCAATTAATTGAACCTGCAAGTATTTACAGTTCACTCTAGTTAGGTAAATCAGTCATGCAGTATTCTCTGTCCTTTCAGATCAGACAAATTATATGACTAATCAATAAGATTGAATTATGTCATATGAAAACTGAATACACAATTTGAAACTGCATTAAACAATACTCAGGCTTCATTTCTGTGAGTATTCAGACCACCAAGCTCGGTTCCTCAAACATTCATACAAAGTAAACACAAAAGCGTGGTAAACAAAGTCAACCCCAAATTCTCTTTGCTTCGTACAGATATTATAGGAATTGTTTCTATTTTTAGTTCACTTTTGAACCACAGTCCCACAAGAATGAATACTGCTTTTGGCACCTGCATCTATAGCAAAATACAACCTTGCCACCATCACACTCCAGGAGAAGCCCTGGATTTAAAGAATTAGGATCTCGGAGCAGGTGAGAAGGCTGCGCCAGCGAGCCGGCGAGCTCTCCCCACGGGAGCGCAGCTCTGCTTCACGCGTTGTGCCAAACCCTGGCACGTTTTCCCGGGCTTGCCAGCAAGAGGCACGTGCTCAAGGTGCTGCGAGCCCGGGGACGTCGCGTCAGTGGGGCTGTCCAGCAGAAGGTCGGTGACAATCTCCCCTTTTTCTCTTTTAACTAGAGATTTGACCTTAGGGCCAAAGGCCCTTAAGGCCTCAAGTAGTGTTGCTGTCCATCAGTTTTTGTAAGTACAGCAGGCTCAATCTCAACAGCGGCTCAAGAGAGAGGTAAGAGTATTTATGGGGATGACCCATAAGAATTCAAGCTAATTTAAAGACATACATCTTGGATGAGGAGGAATGGATAGTTTGGTTAGTGTCCCCTCCCCCCACCACCTCCCTTAGGCTAATGGCAAGAGAATTTTGTAAGTTTTTGTTACCTATTTTCCTTCCTATTTTATAATCCTCTTTAAAATATTGACACTTACGCTTCTTCCCCTCCTAGTTTTTTCTGGCAATGACTGTTGATCCCAGCCCCGCCACCAGCCCGTTCGCCGTGTTTCGGTGGCGTACAAACCATCAGTACTTTCCACGGCATCAGTGAAAATGTCATCAAGGATGTTTGCACAGCTGTGAAAAGAGGGGCTGTTGCGGGGCCGTCTTTTAGTGCTGGCAGCTGGAAAGTGCGGCAGACCCACAAGAGAACCGGTAGGGATTTGCATTATCTTGCAGGAGCCCCCAGTCACCTGCATCTATCAGGGGTTCCTTCTGTGTCAGGACAACCTTCCTGAGGCTTCATGAGATGCTTAAACAGCTTGGAGCGAAAACCATCCAGAATAGATGGTGTGGGTTCAGCATAACACCAGAGGGGACTTACACACACTTTCGGTCCTTCGACTTGGCAACGTTTTTAAGGACAAAGTGGAGGAAGGCCTTTCCATCTCACCTGCAGCTTTCCAGCGTCCTGGGCATCACCCCAAACCCCCAGGAAGAGTGGAGTAAGACACCGTCTTTCCCCCGTGGAAATTCCCCTGCCCCAGAAATGCCTCCGTCATGCAGAGAGCCCTTGCACTGCCCTTGAAGAGCTTCGGCCGGTGGAGTAAGTGTCATCTAGTGCCCAGCTTGGACCTCCAAGGACGTGAGCCCCTTGTGCCTCACCAGCTTCCCGCCTGGCACCCCCAGCACCCTTAACACTTGGACCTTGGAGTACAGCTGGAAACATTTGCCCCGTTTCCAAGTTCGGAAATACTTTCTGAAACACTAAACAAGTATCTCACTGACAACAGGAATGAAACACCGGTCTTGAGATAGCCTTTGCTCTCTGTAGGGGACTTGTTTTCCCTGTGTGAACAGTGGGAAAAATAACACCTGCTTCTCAGGACAATAATTAGTTATTTTCATGGAGGGGTGCTTACGGTGTAGTGAAAGTAAAAATGAATATTAATGGTAGCAGTAAACGGCGCTCTCTGTCTCTCTCTCATCTCAAACTTTACAAATGGTCATTTCCTAAACTAATGCACAACTGAATTTTGCTTCAAAAACTAGACAATAAAAATACTAACATGATTTTACCTACTTTGTTTGCTACTTTTATCAGGCAAGCTAGTATCTCTTTTAAGTACATTTTTACCTCTGGTAAATTTATCAGACCTTGAAATGTGGTTTTCAAAACCGGATATTACACATTAACACCAATCTAATATGTACGATCATTACGGAAACAATTCAAGCAAAGCATATTGATTTTTCTTCGTAAACAGCAATAACATTGATGCATAACACACACAAGTTCTCACACATGTACATATATGCATATGTGTTCTCGTAAATCAAAACAGGCAAAGTATTACGGGAAGAATATGGTTGAAGCCACGGTGTTGACAGGCGTAGGATTTTGCAATTCACATATGCTTTCATTTTGGTCACGTAACCATGTTTCAGAAGAGTAAGCTTTTTGTATATTTTGTAAAAGTAGCTTTAAGATAGACGATAAATGGAAATAACCCATTAATCAGATTGTCAAGGAAAATTCTGAGAATTAAATTACAAATCCTGGACAAATTTAGTCATCAATTTCTCAAAACACCTCTGGCGTGCGAAGCTGGAGATCTTCGTGAGGTCTAAAAGGTTGATTTCTTAAGTTTTTTAAAAGCAGAAACACCACTTGTCATACACAGTTTCAGCCAGGCTTTTCTTTCTGTTTTCTAATTTCATTTCATCCTACTTTAACATGGCGTTTTCCACCTCCCTCAGATCTTCCCACAGAACCAGCCAGGCAGAAGAAACGCTCGAGTAGCTCGTGCAAGCACGATGCCTGAGCTGGTCACAGTACTGTGTCCTGGACACATTAACTGATGTTGCAGAGAAAAAATAAAGAGAGTTCTCAGATTGTGGTGAAGTTCAACATTAACCTAAACTGTATGACAGAAGCCTGTCTTCAGAACCGTGAACTGGTACCGAGTACGGTGAACCCAAATAAGAACAGGAAAAAGAAAACCAAAACAGCTCCTAAGATTTTATTTTCCACTTGGGCTGACATCAGTGAAATGACTGGCTGTTTTGCTTCAATAGTTGCCTTTCTTTGGGGGTCATCTTTTGCTCAGCAGGAGTGGACAAGGATGAACTGGGATTTATGGGGCTTTTAATTTTTATTCTTTAATGTTTCTATTTTCTTGTTCAAATATATTCTTATTGAATGCTTTGAAATATAGCTTCCCAGTTCAACCTCATTTTAGTTTCCCAAAGTAAATGCAATTTATGTGTTGAGGTGAAGGAAAATACATAAAGACAGAATGAAAGTAGTGAAATTTTTCATATTTCAGACAAGAGCAAAATCTTTACCTAACTTGAAATATTTTCCACGCTTGCTTAAAAATCCATAAAATGAGCAACTGCTCATCAACTTAAGAGTTACATATGCAAAATCTCCTGCACGCAAGTCAGGGCCAATGCACGACTGAAGATTTCTAACCATTTGTTAAATTTCCCACTCTGCAAGTGCCAAAGGATTGAAGAGTGAAAATGAGCGAGCGAAGACAAGGTTCCAAGTCACTAAACTGGAGAGATGTTGCAACCCGTTTTGGAGGGGGATACTGCAGTTGCACTGTAGTGAGGAGCAATCTCAATTGGCTTTCCAGCCAACACAGGATGTTAGACTTTTAACAGAAAGAAAACGGCAAAGAGAAGTGCATATGAAGAGGAAAAGAATAAACAGCTCTACAAACAGAGCACAAACCTTTACACTGGTACTGTTCAGCTACACGAAACTAAGCATCAGCTGCTGACCTGACGCTGTGCAGGTAGTCTATTGACTTGATATGTGCTTTAATCCAATATGGATGGAAGTTATTTTATGAATAAGAGACAGAAACTTTAGCTATTGAGGTAAACATACAGACAGTGGCTTCCTGTGCGCATCAGAGTGCTTAGTTAGACTGAAACTCTGACTAAACAGATTTAGTCAGCAGAGTCAGCTCATAATAGTAGCTGAGGTTCCTATGTGTTAAAATGCAAACTCTTATCAAACACTATAAACACTAGTGGGCAAATAAGATCCTTGTTGTTTCTTATTTAGTTAGTTAAAATCAATGCAGTGATCAAACAGCAGGTTTCAGGAATCTTTTTGCTTGCTTGCTTTTTTGTTAATGCAGAGGTTAAACCTATTATTTAAGACATTTTGCGATCTGTCTGTAATTACATAAATGTCATTTCAGTTTTGCTAGAATTCAATATTAAAAAAGCAAATATACTGCACACTTGACCAATTATGCACCGAGCAATGTCTTTCAGGTACCTTCAACGAGTGATAAGCAAGGTAGCAAAGTTAGCTTCGCCCTTTCAAAACACTAACCATCCCAGAACCAAATAACTCTCAGCTCACCCCCTGCAGCATTACCAATTTCACAGATGAGGAAAGCAAGGCACAGAGAAGTGACTGAACTGCCAGAGGCCGTGTCGTGATTCAGTAGGATGGAGAGACCTGAAGGTCAGAAGCTCCTCATTTCTTCACCTGACCATTGCCTTTTTACACCGCATTTGTCCTTGGTTCAGTCGCTTATCTTGGTGGGAGTCCCTGATAGTGCTAAACTGTTCCTGCGTTCCTAAATTTTAGCACTTATGTTAAAAAGCCCAACTTCAGAGTGGAGGCAACCTTCCACCAGAGCTAAAATTATAAATTTCTAGACCTCGTAACATCTTTACCTTCGCAATTTCCTTAATTCTGCACTCCCATCAAGATTCAGAAGACCTACTGGGAACACGCAGAGGGGCTGAAGCAGCTATAAGAGTGCCAGACCAAAGGCTTCAAACAGTGGTCAGAAGTACCTTTCCCCTTCCCGTGGAGTCTGCAGCACAACCTGGATTTTAGGTTGGATTTAGATTTTTATTTTTGTATCTTTCTTTCTGAAATACTGACCTAAGTATTGCATTCACTCCATTCATCCCAAAACTTGTCAAAGGATTCTGTTTAGAAAATGAGAAATACTATATTATAATGAGTAAACATTCAATATATCTCTGTTGCACCATTCAAAAACTCTGCAAACAGAGAGATCAATTTTCCTTTTTTCTAGCACATTCCCCATCCCCGATCCGTATTTATTCCTGGCATACACCAAAAGCCTTTCACTGGTAATAACAAGCTTCACTGACATGCAATTTTTTCAGCTGTTACAAACAAAAAAAAGAAGAAAATTCTGGTGTCGCTTTATTTAATAACTTCCCCGATGTATAATTTTGTTAGTGCTAATACATAAATCTGCGTTCGTAAACACAGATCTAAAATAAAGGTGCAATTTATGTAGCATGATACTAAATTTCATCCCTACAGCAGCACTGTTAAAAAGAGATACTTCGTAACAGCCATAAGAATAACAGAGTATTTTGGACACGAAGTAAAAATTAAGAGGAAACTGGAAGAGAAAAGGATGTCAAGAAGAATGACTTTCTTTCTAAATTATTTCTACTGTGTCCGCGTGTCAGTGTAGCTTTGCCAGCTTCCCACAGTAAGCAAGCAAAAGCCAAAAAAGTAGGAGCAAACATCGTCTCCCAGTTCCAGGCTTCATCCCTGAACTTCCTGGCTTCTGTGAGTTTATGTCAATACCTCCATAATAATTCTGCTTTATATAAGCTAAAATGTTAAGGTCTCATAATATTTCCGAATGTTGGATTTTTACAATAATCTTGTCATTATAGGTATCCCTATATTTTCTAGAGTTCTGAAGTTATTCTTGGGTCTTAAAATATACATGGGAATGTGGTGCTTTCTAAAAACATACTGTCTTAAATTATGCCACATTAAGCTTGAAAATGCTTACTAGATTACTCAAAAATCTCTTTTATACACAGCAAAAAGAATGGTTGTTAGCAAAAGAAGTGAACAAATTTTGATGTAAATCTCACATGTGGATGTCCTTCCAGCGCACTCTGAGATTACAGCTGATTTCAGCAACAGATGCACTGAACTTGTGCGGCATCCTCTCTGACGTTACTGAGATTGCAATTATATTTCTTTCCGCCCCTTGAAAGGGGTAAAATCAGACATATCCCAGCTGCTACAAAACACTCAAGCATAGATAATAATTACTATATATTACCAAGGAAGATGACAGAAATATTAAATTTTTTTACTCATGTATATGACTGGGCATTTACTCATGTATATGACTGGGCATTATGGGGTTTTTTGCAAGAAGAAAATTGCCACTCAGAACAAACCAGCAGTCTTCTAAACACCACTTACACACCAGCACATTCCACTCTACTTTCTTTTTATCCTCCTCATCTAGCAAAATCTAAAAACCAAGCAAGAACATATTTCATTTCACTGCTTCAGTAGCAAAATGGATCAGGAGCTCTACAAGTCTCATCAGTTTCCAGTTCCTCTCACACATGAAATTTATATTTCTCAGTGTCAGTGTCCTTAGAAGAAGAGTGAACACAGCACTCAGAATCATTAGTCATCTTTCATGCTCTGGAGGTCCTTCTCGACCAATTTAGTAAAGAACAATGCTGCGCAAAAGAGACAGGATGGCTGCTAATGACAGGCAACAGTTCAATATTTTATGCCACCTTAAAAAAGTTTCAGTAACTGAAGGTGTTCTCACATTAATTCTTTGCATCAATTATTGACAGAGAATTTAATTTAAAGGCAACTAGTCAGTAACCTAGGGGTACTGTTTTAAATAATTTATAATTGCTGCATGGGTGTAATCATATTGCTATTGATTAAGATCCAGTCACTTCTACCAGTCCAGCATGTCTTATGCTAATTAATTTTAGTGATATCACCTTTTTAACTCTGTATTCCCTGGTAACAGGAACTCATTATTAAAAAATAATTTAATCAGGAGCAATCTTTTAAAGTTTATTTGATTAGTACTCGCTAGGCCATTGAAAAAGTGGATTTAAATGAAAGCAAAATTAGAAACTGAAGAAGGATAAAGACAGTCTGATAATTTCAAGAGAAAAGCAAGGATGCTTTAAAGAACTAAGATTTTGATTAGATATGGGAAAGAAGATTAAGACAGAGTTATCATCATTGCCCCTTGATCCTGAAGTTGTTACATGCATTAGCTCCCGTTTAAATCAATAGAAATTTTGAAGAACAGTACCTTTCTAGTGAATTGCAATTCTCAGCGTGGCCAGCCTAGGACCAGACCCTCTTAACAACCCGATAAAATACAATATAACATTTCAAGACAAGAACAGAAAGCCCTTCACAGCATATCCCTGTCTTGTCTCGTGTATCAGTCCTCAGTAGGGGCTGATTCTTGCTTTCATCCCATCCACAATGGCAGAGTCCAGTATCTACTGGAAGCATTTTTTCCACTCTTTCTGGCTGCCCTCAAGTTTGGAAAGTGCCTCCTCATCCGGACATAGAACCACCTTCCTACCAACCTGAAATCCCTTTTAGCAATTCCCCTTTGCTGGCACGTCAACAAAAGGAACATTTAGGCTGCCGGTGCTCAATGAAACCTGCTGGCCACACCGATTTATCTACCATTGTATCGACGTTTCTTTGTGCTCTACTGGCTGCTTAGCGCATCAGTGGGCTCCTGTCATACACATGGACTTCAGATCACTTGCACGGTGCTTAGCAAAGCAAAACTGACCCGACCCTTAGGTGCTGCAGGAGCACCAGCAATAATAATCTAGCAAAAACACCTCAAAGCATGGGAGTACACATTTAGTTCTCCGAAGTCTGCAGGAGACATCCCATTCACAGCCTTCAGTTGATTTCATTAGGTCCAGAATAGTCCCTTTTTGATGCTACTAACTACTGGTGAGAAAGGCTTCCTGTGCATGTAAGGCTTCGTCTAAACACGACAATTTGAAAACACAGAGACTTCAAGGGTATAGTCTTACCACCTTCTTGTGAAATCCAGTGAACCTATTCTAGGTTTTCCCATGAAGGCCTCAACAAACTTTACAGGCAGTTTGAAACTGCAATGGAAGCAGACAGACACATGAACAGTCAACGCTAAGGGAAAGAAAACCTTTCTGAAAACAGCTTTTGTCTCCATTTTGTCTTCACTTAAAGACAGCGGGAAGGGTGCTACTGACTCAACCAGAGAAGAACCTGAGAAACTTTTCCTTAATAAGCACAGATGTTTGGAAAGAAAGTTAATACAAGGATAACAGTCCAGCATGGCAAGGAAGAAACTGGAACACAAGGAGGAAGCAATACTTGAGTTAAAAGCACTAAAGGGGGCCCATTCCTGATCTTTTGGAGCCTTTCCACTGAGATTAGGGTGCTGGATGGGAGCATGAACAGACAGGACATCGTAGATATCCAGTATCAGCAGACAATGAATATACGAAGACAATGAGTATAATCATATCATATATTTGACTTCAGTAAAGTCAAAACATTTAGCCTACAAGTAAAATGACAAACCCTGTAATTTGAACTTGACACATGCTAGGAACAAACATCCACAAACTAATGCCGCAAAGGACATGCAATCTTTGTCCCTGAAGACACCATTATGTAAATGAAATTGAATCGAGTCCACTTTGAGGTTTGCAATCAAATGGGTATTTTTAATATCAATAAAAATTGAGCTTTCCCCAGAGAATCCAAATCAAGCTGCTTTCGCAGAACAAAAGCAAAATGCTGAAACATATATGCTTTTAAGATAACTCAATGAATGTAAAATTGTTAGCAAAACCAGTACATTTAAATCTACCGTGACAAATAAGCTGTGAGGAAGAATAAACTGATGTGACGTTTGTATTCTCTCAGAATGAAGAAACGGGAAGTTTGGGGACAGCACGAAACACCTGGCTACTGGGGGGCCATCGCTCCAGGAGGCACCCTCCACCCCCCACCCCCAGCACTCACTTTACACCTTTGGGGAAAAAGACCCAAAAGCAAACCAACAAGGACAGCCTGTGCTTTATTCTGTTTGCATGGTAGGGAACAGTGGTACAAGACGGGGTAAGTGGCTGTTATCTGTTAGACCTACGATTTTCATATATAAATCTCGAATACAAATCTACTACTATGCACAAGTATGAAATAAATGTAATACACCATTAAAAATAAAGGAAACACCAAATCAGTAATTAAGCAAGCACGCTTCATTTTTTAATAACAAAACTGATGCCCCATGGATCAACCTCATGGCTGATCTACCTTGAATAATGGCTTTGTTAACAAAATTGCAACTGCAAACGGTTGTGTTTGACAGTCACACCTGGTAGCATGAGACTATATTTCAAACAGTTTGGGGGGAAAAAAAATACACTATTAAATTTACTGAATACCTTGGCTAGGGTTAAGTATTTTATGCAGGCATCAGCATCTTTAAGGAGTTCACCTTTTAAAAGGAGCAGGTTTTTTGTTGTAAATGGCACTGACACTACAACAAGAAAGTTCATTTCACAAAGATGATTCATTAAGAAATAAAATATTCATGGCTGACAGCTTGAAGGATCGCCATACAGTTTTATTCTAATGCACCTGTCCTCTTTGTCAAGTCCAATATGGGATGTCATGTCGCCAAAGTTTTATTTAGAAATTGTTTGTCAGAGTGAGCTTTCTAATGTGAATGAAAAATTCATTCCCTCATTAAGAAGATTTTCCATGAAATGTCTAGGATTTTCAATGAACACCAGGACATGAACCAATTACTGTTAAACACTTAAAGAGACAGTGTCCCAGCTCACTCAGCAAAACCCTTAATGCACAAGTATATGGAAAGAACTCAATACCTATCAGGAAAACGCAAATGAAATACCAGTTTTATTTTGGTTTACGTGCTCCTTCCTTTTTTTCCACTTTCTTTCTTTTCTCTTTTTTCCTTTTTTCAGTCACAAATGAAAAACCATGAAGTTTGAGAGGTCTTAGTCAAATGCAAATACTGGACACCGAGTATTTGTATATGACTTGAAGGACAGAAACATGGCATAAATTTACAAAGACCCCTATCGATTAGCGAAAGAGATACATACATGTAAAGCTGACAACAACATTTATTTGCGTTTCTTTATTTATTTGCTGAAGTCCTTTTCGTTCCTTTTTTTTTGTCTTTTCCTGAAAGTTTACCCGCACCAGCTAAGAGAGCACCTGCCTCAAGCCCCAGACCTGCAGGGTCATAGGACCAGCCCACTGCGAAGAAACAGGCACTGCCAAATCGCTTTCTAAGGGATAATTTTTGTTTAAATCTCGCAGGACTCCCTAAGTAAGCTGAAAAGCTAACTGCATGCATTTATGCAATGATCTATGTCCCATACACTTTATTTTTTCCCTTAAAGAACTTTCACTTGGACCGAGGTGCTCCCTATGACCAGGTCTCCACGGACACGCGCTCTTCTCACCCAGGATTTTTCCCTTGTGGAAAATAATTTAGCTACTTATTCCGGACTTCAGGCTGTCAGACAGCCCACCTGGAGCAGAGGCTGGGCTGCTGGATATCTGGAAACCCGAGACACCTTAGGGCTGGTCTGGTCTCTTCCCTGTGCATCAGCATGTTCCGGACCTCCCCACCCCACGGTGCGGGTGGTCCGTGTACGTGCAGCGAGTCTGATACCTCCTGATATCTGATATCTCAAAATAATGGTCTACCACACTGTTCCAGCCATCCAAATCCCCCACCTTAAAGAATTCTAAAAAAAAAGTGGGGTTTATGTATATTGGGCTTCAGTTTGAATCTGCATGTGTAACTAACTTCCCCTTCCTCGCACCACCAGGAATTTTCCTATGTAATCTGTATTTTAGAAAGTACAGCCCGTTAACTTTGTGCAACGCTACCCATAATTACTTTCACTGGGAAAACGGTCAAGGACTATTTACATTTTTTTAAATTTGGAAGTTTTGTTCTCGACTACAGTAGGAGATATTTCAACAGATGAAGAATTATTTTCTTAGCAAATCAATATTAATTTATCCAATTGTTACGGTCTCAAGAGCCAAAGTGTGTTCTTGTGCTAAGCTGAGAGGAAAGTGTTTATTCGGAGCAGAAGTTATTCAAATATTTATAAGACTAGATAATTTAGAAAAGAAAATACAGATGGCAGAAGGCAACACTGAGCCATATTTTTTTAGCCACCCTTTCACTTATTAAAGGCGAGAAGTCTAAATGGGCAGAGAGTGTGATCGCTAACTTCCTCATGCAATTTTCAGCTGAAATTAAGTTCAGTTTATTTTTTATCTTGAAGAAGTGATGCAGCTAGGGCTGCAGAAACAAGTCCATACAGTAACAGGGAGTTTATATTCTCCCTTGACTTCAGTTTTTCAAGATGTTACGGAAAACTTCCTATCGAGGCTGCATATTATATATATAAAAAAGAAACATATAAATATCTAAATACATATATGTATATCAGTTTATGTTCCATACTGCAGAATAAAAAGCATTTTCTTTAATGGTAACATCTAAGCCTAAGCAAGCCGAAGGCAAACGTTAAGATCTTTCTGCCAAGTGATAACACTGATATGACCCAATCATCCTTATTTACCCTCGTCCTTATAGGCTGTATTCTACTTCACATAGGTGAATAATTAAAAGCAAAAGCCAGAGGAGATCATTACTAGTTTTGTCATCCGCAAAGGTCACCCACTTGTGCATCACAATTATGTAACCATAAATGCAAGGCAGTATTACAATAAACATGTGAAGAAAGGGAGCTAATACTCTTAGTTTCAAAATTTGTCCTGAAAACCCCTTTCTCATCATTTTATTTACAAGGCATACTTAGAGACTGCAACTATTTTAGTCCTTGCAATCCGATAGTACTTTTTCCTTGATGTAAGAATAGAACATGCCTTCCAGCTACCATTCTTTTTTAAGCACCAATTGTACTATAAGGTACAATAAATTATTGCAATAACCTTTCACCCCTCTAGACCTAAGTTCAAATATAACTGATGGTAGAAAGAAAACCAGTTTGTTATTTTCAACTTAATCACCTCAGACACCGAAAGTCTCCCGAGCAACGCGAGCGAGGTGCTCTGCATTTGGTAGCTTCGCTTCCCCTGGTCGCACCAAAGGCTCCCCAAAAGCCCACCCACGAATCCCAGCAAACAAACTCCGGCCCCGACTTAGCAACATGCGTCAAGACGCGTGCGCGCCCCGCTACAAGCGGTGGGAATATGCAGGCAGGTAAACGTGTATGCCTGCTGAGGTGCTGGCAGAACCGAGGGTGCCAGCGGTCAGGAAAGGGTTATGGCACTAGAAAAGCCACTACACCATTAAACTCGCTGTAGAACACATCAACTTGTCCTTGCCCGCTAATACAACATTTTGAAAATGTACTAGTTTTTTAAAGGGCAAATTAGGAGTTCTGGGGCTCTTAGAACTAGCAGACCCAGAAAATCAATTAAACTAACACGTGAAGCTTAAATATATCACATTGTAAACTCATATTTTATGCCTCCACTTTAAGTGCACTTAGATGATCTCCTGGAGGAATTCAAAAAGTGTTATCTTATTTTGTGCCCAAAACCAGAAAAAGAGCTCCACTGGGCTTGCCAGGCTGTTAAAATTAAAATAGCTGTTTGAGCACAGCATAATATATGAGATGTTTAAGGCATTTTCCCCTAGAATTTTGGTTTATCTTCTTTAGCTAATTTTCTGAGATAAAATCCAGTTATAAATAACCTGGAGGCACTCTCAGTCTGCTGCTTGTGGGATGGCAAATCTTTAATAGCCAGAAATTCTGCCTCTTAGAGATCTCTTGGGGGAATAATAGTACTTTGAAAATTATCCAAAGGAAAATAAGCAAAAAGCACTATAAAAATTATAAAAACCTGTAATTATGCAGGGCAGGGTTATACCATATTTATAAGCTAATGAACTGTTCACCAATAGGCTTTTTTTCCCCCTTTTTAAATACAAACATAAAAATATTCATTGACTATAATCAATACAAAGTGCTGATTTTCACCAAAATTGATTATAGAAGACTTACAAGTCCATATTAAAAACACTTCTGCAGAATAAACCCCCACAGGCATGTGCCAGACCAATAAAGAGAAATAAAAATCTAACAATTAAAACAGATGTGTCTAAAGAATTGAAGCAGAACTGCCCAGAACTTTTACTTTTCAGTATTCTAGAATCAAGAAAAGAGTTATAGCCTGACAGCATGTGAAACAACTGAAATATGAAATTAATACTTTCTCTAAACCAAAGACTACGATAACAATATCCTGGCTGTCATCCATTGACTATGGATATAATTACCCCAGTGCCTACTACTAGAAAAGCAGGAGGCAATTCAAAACAAAAATTGAGTCTGTCAGACTAGATACTGTAAGATTTATTCTTGTCAAAGATCTGTAGGCCACAAATAATAATTGAAGTTCAAGCAGTTAAAAAAAAAAAGTCATAAGAGCAGTCTTTTCTTTTTTTTTAAGGTCTAAAACTGCTATAGAAATCTGCAAGTCAATCACCTTGTCACCATTAGCAAGGAAAACAGTTGAAAGCCATCCTGACAGGCAAGGTAGAAAGGAACACATATTTGTAACATAATAGAAAATAACTGGTAGAGATTTAGAAAGGAAAAATCTGCCTAACTACTCTCCTTGACTTTTCTGAGGTTACAGAGAAGGTTGATGACGGTAGCGCAAATGGCATAATTTATTTGGATTTTCAGAGTGCCGGCAATGAAATCTAATGTATGAAAGGTGAGAGCTATGGGGACGGACAAAAGACCTAAATTTAAGTATCAAGAGAGAGAAGAAAAAGAAAAAGGGATAGTTAGTAAGAGGGAATTACCTACACCAGCAAAACCCAAATCTCATCTTGTGTGGATAATGTCAATTTGACTTGCGACTTTTAACTCAATACAAATGATTAGACAAGTGAAAAATAAAGAATGCTAAATTAGAGACAATCAGAGCAAACGCTTTCCCACAGGGAGAATAATAAAAGCCTAGAAAGACTGGCAAAGGATATTTGTTGTCACTGTACTGAAGGAAAAAACCCACAATTTACTGCGTACCTCACATTGTTAAAATGCTACAGACCCCGATGATTACAGTCCTAGTTGTCTTCACTCATACTTCTCAATTTAGAATGACAAAGAGGAGTATTTTTTTCCAAATGCACTTTCCCTCACTTAAAATGAAATGTAATGAAACAATACCGAACCTTTGATATATACAGTTTTAGAGATACCTTAAAAACTCCACTGAAGACATCATATTTGACAGGGAAAGTTTCTAATGCTACGGAGTGCTGAGATTTGCAAAATCCAGATGTGCATTTACTTTTCGTTGATATTAAGCTCTCATTTATTAACTTAATTCAATGCTGTGGAACTCATACAGTTGTAAAAGCTTTCGGTTAAACTTCTTTCTCCCCAGGATTTTCAAAATTTCAGTGTAAGCTGTCTGCAGGTCTTTTTTGCACACAGAGCAGTGTCGCAAGCCTTTCAGCAACAGTTCAGATGTGCCCCCAAATATTCATTAGATATTGCTCACACAAAATTCAGATGAAGCATTTCCACTGCATTTTCCAATTATTCATAATCTGCAACGTTACCTAAAATTGGTAGCTGGAAATCCATTGCCAGCAATGTGTGTATTTGTGCATGCGCATGACAGAGATGCATTTTCATGCTGATCCCTCCAAGATCACAAAGTAAACACTATGACTTCTCCCTTGGACAATGAAACAAACATCTGCTTATTCTATGAAAATATATATATAATTCTGAGCTACCAAAATCAACCCGACTTTGAATGATTCAGTCAACAGAAGGAGAAGTTTCTGTGAATGATGGGACTGTACTTCGGAGATATGTAATCTGGGCTGCCTATCTCTCAATTCTCCTTTACCTCCTTAACAACTTTAGATGCATAAATAAAATCTAGGACATTCCATTTATATTTTTAACTTCAAACCAGGCATGAGAGAAAGCATTTCGCTGAATGTCAAACTCACACAAATATTATGCATTAAAAATGTAGTTGCAAGACCATTTTTTGAGGTTTCAGTTCCATTAATCACGTTGCCTCTAGTGGGGATCGCTGGATTTCACTCTAAATAGTTTGTATCCCTGCAGCACAGTCTACAGCTGCCTTTCCGTTTCTTCCCTCCCTCCTCACCACTACTGAAAAAAAAAGGGCTACCCTTTCACGCTAGCAAGGATGCAGGCTGGCTGTGAAGGCTTGCGGAAAGCTCTCACGATGCTCAGCAACTAGGCAATAAAAGGGCAGATGAAGTTAAATGTTGATGAATGTCAAGTGATGCACGTGGGAAAGAAACAAACGCAGCAAATGGCTTCACCGAGCTTGTTCTTAGGATGCAAGAGCAAGATCTTGGGCTGATAACATAGTGCTATGAGGACATCAACTCAGTGCTCAGTAGCAATTAAAAAAGAATCAGGAAGCTGGAAATGATTAGGAAAGGAATAGAGGAGAAAGTAAAAGACACAATTATAGCACTGTATAAAGTGATGGTCTGTGTACATCTTGAAAACTGTGTGAAATTCTGGTACCCTCATCTTGAAAAATTATCACAGCACTGGAAAGCTACAGAGAAGGGCAAAAAAGACGATCGTTGCTATGGAATAACTTCTGTACACAATTAAATCTGGGATCTTCTTCCTCACAAAGAGAGAGCTGAGCAGAGACATACTTGTGGTCGATAAAACCATGAGCAGCCTGGAGAGGGTGACCGGAGCCGGCCTGCCCCGTTCAGTCCGGGAGCTGGGTGCCCTCAGACAGCACGAGCAGGTTCCAGGCTCGACCCAAGAAAAAGGAGTCACTGAAATTTTTCTGCAATGTGAAGTTAAGCTGTTAAATCCCTCCCACAGGAGACTGTGGATGCTAAAAGTTTATGAGTAAAAAATTGACGGATTAATGTAAGTTATGAGAGACTAGGAGAGATTTGGGGGACAATTCTCTATTATTTGCTGATTCTCCTTCGCCTTCTATGGCTTATGCTGTTGTCATTTGTCAGGGCAAGTATACTAGACTGGTTTGAACTCTGGTCTGACCCTGTACGGGCATTTTTTATGGAGAACTGCCAGACATGAAACGCATCATTAAAAGAAAAGGGGAGCCATTGGATTGGAAGGTGGGTGGAGGAGCATAATGTGCTGAATAACCCTGAAGAACGGCTCAGACAAATACTTTTCCCTGGAAGATTTACAAATAAGCATGACGGTCTATACGCTATCAATAACACATAACAAAAAGCCAGGTCAGCCTTTTCATTTGTAATATCCTCCTTTTCTTCGTCACCCAGTTGCAGGCTATATGTTTGATTTAAAACCCCCCAGGGATTGCACCCAGCTGCTGTCTTCCACCTGCAGCGAAACGCACAAGGTTTCCCTAGGACAGGCCCATCCTACAGGTAAGTGATGATGCCAAATCCCAGTTCTCTTTGCTGTGTACCCCAAAGCACCGTGTGCTGCAACCGCTGGGTGTACCGTAGCCAAAACGATGGTTTCAGGCCCTGGGGCACAGACTCTGCCCTTTGTTACTTTATTGGAATCAATGTAGTTTCATTGCTTTAACCAGAAACGTATCAAATGTAACGCTTTAATACACTGATCATCCTGAGGAAGAAATGGGGACTGCAGACTGATGGCAAGATTAACCCAGGGGATCTCTTACTTGTTACAGCCCTTTGGTTCCGCACTCGCGTACGGCTCCTGTACGCAGACCACTGCAAATGGAAACCCCGTTCATACCTTCTTTCCTCTTTTCTTTCAGCGCATGTGGGTTCGGCTGTTCCAGGGGACAACACAGTGGCACTCCTCGTTTAAAATGTACTCTCTTGATTAATGAAGACAGTACAGTTAACATTTTAGCCAAAACAATCAGATGACACTACCAACGCTTGTCCTCCTCAGTGGGAAATCCTTTACTTCAATACAGCTACCCTGGGGACGACTATACCCCCCTGGTGCCTCCTCTTTGAACAGAACTACACCGTTGGCATTGGCGTCCAGGGCTGGATACAGGGCTACGGCCATCGACTGCCCCCCCAGACATGACTAGGGGCACGTAGTTAACAGGGGAGCCCTCCCTTTAACAACAATCATCCTGTCGGAAAGGCAGACAAATACAAAAACCCACCCCAGAAATATATTTCTTCAGGAATGTGGGGTTTGTTATCAATCTTCCCATCTTCCTCAGTTAAAATCACCTTAGAGTGGGTATATCCTAGTCTTTTTGGTTTTCTAATTTTTCTTGTCATTCTTTAGAAACAAACAAACAAACAAAAAACTTTCAGAAAAAAGGAGAAAGAGGGAAAGAGAAGGACTCTTCCCCTCTTGAAAGGCTTTTAAAGCTGTGTTTGAACTGATCTTCAAGAGAGGGGCTGTAGTTATCCTCTGATACCAGGTCTGGTTGAACGGTATTCAATACCACTCAGCACCATCTTTTCCCGAAGACCGTGTCTTGGTTTACTGCCAATGTCCTTGATCAGAGCACAGAAGCATTTACTTAGGAAAATAACATTAAATGGCAGCCCATGGCAACAATAACAGCTCTATCGCCAGAATACACTCGCAGAGGATGCATGGGTGGCTCGATGGCCCTGAACACTTAAGTACATTTTTTTCCTTTCAATTCCCTCTGGTACATTAATTTTTATTGATAGCTTATAGCTATGGCAAGTGGTCTTGGTTTTACTAACTTGCAGGACTGAAGAATATCACTGATGTGGAAAAAAAAACCCCGACATAACAACAAGCTGCCAGGCCACCAGACTGCGTGCTTATATTTTTGAACCGCAAGCCTTTATTAAATTAGAAGAGCAACCGTTCTTCCCTCCCCTACTTTATCTGCTCACTCCTTAATTTCTTTTAAAGACGGAAAAACTATCATTCCTCTAATTTCACAGGAGTGTTAGCTGATTTGCTCTGCAGACCTGGGTACAAAATGTAGCGGATTTGGGAAATGCACGTTCTCCTCTTCTTTCACACCCTTGTCTCAATGGGCCAGCTGAATCCTAAGAAAAATTCTGTAAATGCATAATGTTACATGGAACTGTAAACCTCAACAAGTTCCAGGGAGAAAGAAAACAGTCATTACTTTATTACAAAGAAATTTGATACTGCTTAATGTCGTTTCCTTTTTCCCGCCTGTATCTTCGTATGTATTACAAAGATGCATCTGTGTCAGTTTTATCTTAAAAACTTGATCTAGTAAAACAAAGCGGAAAAAACAACTCGTCTGATCATCTGCGTTAACTAGCTGATTTGTGACAAAATGATTAGGAAAAAAAGGTTATAGCATCCAAGTGCAGAAAGTTCTCACTGACCAGGTCTGCAATCAAGCGCTTCCAGAGCCCGTGCTGGAGGTTATCCCCTGAATTCTGGTGTTAATGGATCATGCTGAGGTTTGTTTGGTTTTTCCCACTGAAATCTTCGGGGACATTATGTTAATTCAGACAGAATGCAATTTCTGTTATTTCTACATATGTGACATAAAAGTGACCTTGCATTGTTACACAGCAACACAGCTGCATGTCGGCGGCAAGAAAACTGGAACGCACAGAAATCGCTGAGTCAAGCCTTTAAAAGTAACACACACATTAGTAATGCTAATGACACTTGAAAAAAAGCGTTAAAAAAATCAGCACATTAGAAATCTTCCGTTACAAAGCTCTTATAAAAGGAGTGTTCTTTCACTAGACACGAAATCAGCTCTGTCCTCATGTATGGGTTATATTTTACTGTTCACTGAAACATCACTATATCTTACAATTAACCCTGCACAGGCACGAAAGGAAAGGAATACAGAACAGAGCACAAAATATCCCTCTGCGTATACTCTGGGCTGAGTCTTCACCTGCAGTTTCTCTAGTGTATCAGTGAGGTGTGTAGACTTTAGAGCTGCAACACGCTGCCAGTCCTCATCCCTGCGGGAACCTCCTGGTGACTACACCTCAGTACCACACCTACACAATGTATAGGGCACCCACTGGACGGGCTTCAGTCCACCCCTGAGGGTCTTGCTGAGCAAGCCAGAAGGAACAAATACTGACTAAATGAGCACACCTTTTCCCTCTGTTTGTGCTGCAGTCCAATCCTTCAGCTTGTACTATCATCAGACTTACTTCAGCATTACTGCCTTTTGATGGGTACATGTCTTTGGAGGAAATAATAGTGCCATTGAGGCTTGGCTCCAACAGCGTCAGGAACCACTGCTAAACCATGTGGAGCCACAGCATGCTCCCCACTACCGCCCAGTTGAATTAATTGCTAGTAGCGCTCACCCCAGAGGCTCCAAAAGCACTGAAATAAGCTGATGACTGCTGTAGAGGTTGACTGCCTAAGCTGAGGTCTCAGCCTGCAGGTTCTGCCGGACAGACATATCTCTTAACGCGCCTGAGCAGAGCTGCCCGCACAGCAGACAATCATCACAAGGCGCATTTGGACACTACGTTGTACAATGAAATACCACTGATCATAATTGTATCGAAAGACAGAAAATAAAACTAAGACAGAAAACAGGGCTCATCTTCACTCCTAAAAACCAATGGGAGTTTGGATCAGGTTGTTAAGGATTAGGCTAACAAAAATTCTTTCACAAGCGCCTTGTTTCCCAATTAAACAATGATTACAGTGTGACACAGGAATCACCTAAGCTGCTCTCCATTTTACAGCATATATGGTGAGTAGCGCTCGAAAGGAACCTCACGTTTGTGCACACTCTGGGCACGCTGCTACTGCATTGGGATGACTTTAGGTCCAACTGCAGGAGATTGCTAAGGTACAGGCTTTTTAAAAAAATGAGAGATATAAGCTCCTTTAATTTAATAATGCATCTAATTTTCATTTGTATACTCTGATCTTTGGTTTTCCTTTTTTCGACATTTGAATACTCTGAAAGGAGGTAATGAAACCGCACTAATCAGCATTTTCAGAGATGAATCTGATCTCCAGGAGCTCTTTGGGAAAAATGATTGAGGCACTTGGTTTTTCTAGTTCTGATTAGGAATCTGCAATCAAAAATTATGTTTACATAAAGAAACTTAAATACTATCAACAGCATTTAGCACTGCAGAATTGGTACTAATGATAAAAATGAAGTATGAGTGTATTGCATTTTAAATTTTTAATATTTAAAACAACAACAACAAATCTTCTCCCTTTTAACCACAAGAGCTATGACTTCCTGATGAAAATCCCAAAGGTATTTTCTTCTTCCCTGGAAGGCATATTTCCCTCTAATTAATTAGGGTGAGGGACTGAGGCAAAGTGAAAGCATAAAGTAGAACCCGACTGCTTTCTGCAGCTCTCGCTGCTCTTTAGAAACTGCAGAGGGAAATTTCCCCTGTAATGCTATTCCTCTATGATTTCGGCACCTGTTTCCCAACTGGGGTCCCAGTCCTTCGCTCAGTGAAGTCTGTCAACAGAAGTAGTGACTGTATAGATGCTACCTCTACACCGGCCAAACCCACTCGTTTGGGCAGAGTAGAAAGGCTCAGAATGACTGTTCCGAGGACGGGCTCAGGACCGTATCTTTTACTGCCTGGACTGAAGCAAAATATTGATTAGGACTGCTTTTAATATGCTTCCTAAATTAACGTTTGGTTTTCTTTCTTTTCCTTCAAGGCTTCCCAGTAGCTGAATTTTAGAAGCAGCTTACCGGCTCTGAAAACGTTCAGGTCTACTTGTGAGGTTTCCTACTCATACGTGAGGAGGACTCCATTTTAACTGAATTGAGAAACATCTTTTATAACAGTGAGAGGTAAAGAGGGAAGAGAGAGATTGTTCTACAATCACATAAAAAGATCTTGGCAAACACTTCTGCTATACTTAGATTGAATTAGAGACAGAGCAGGTATTTTGTCATTTGTTTCCTGGGGTTTTGACTGGCCATAGCAGCAAGGGAAGCGTTACCATAAACGTCACTGAATTGTTAGAGGAAATTTTATTGTCTGCCAGATTCACAAATTGAAATCGATCTTCATTCCACCAATACCAGTTTTGCCAAAGTTTCTGCAAAGTAGACACAACAAAACACAGTAGCCTTTCGGGTTACTTCTGATTAAATTCGTATCATTTGTCTTGAAACAAAAGTTTTTTTCTTTTTTTTTTTTTACCTGACTGCAACATATAATTTTAGTCAGCTAACACTAAATTAGACACCCACTCAGATTTATTATGATAAGAACATTCAGTAAGCTAATTTCAAGATGATGACTCCTATAAATTCTTATAATTTATTATTTAGTACTTTGGGTTTTAATCATTAAGTACGTGAAGACTTTGTAGGTCAAACCTGTATTAATGAAGACAGTAATCTATTTTTCAAACTCTCTGCTCCTCACCCACCTTTCAAATTGTAAATTAACAGAAATATCTTTAAACATATGTAGAAGAACAAAGGGAAAAATTGGGAGTATTTGCAGCACCATTTAGCTAACCGTTCCTGAGACCGTGTCTATTAAATCCATTTCCTCACAATTTTTGCAAGTCTTACCAAAGGGAATGCTGAAATCAAACAAAACAAAAGATAGTCCTTAAATGAGCAATTTTAATCATCAGAACAGCAAAAATGAATTGAAATTATGCAAACATAAGCATTAAAGTTTTCATTAGATTGTTATATTAGCACAAATGAGGTCATTTGGAAGAACTTTCTCTTATTGGCCACAGGTTTCTGAAACTCAAATATTAACCATATGAATTTTTTAAGAGGCAAGTAAAGATATCAGAGCAGAACTCTGCTTTCACTCGAGCCCACTGCTGGAGTACAGGCTGCCTAATGACCCTCTTATCCGGGCCGTACTGGAGGGAGCTCCGCTGCCATACCGGCCTCTGACTACTTGAAATTACCATTCTGATTTTACGCATGCTGGTCCTCAGCACACATTGACCTTTTACTTATTATGCTACATCTGTTTTTACATCTAATGTTTCATTGTCCTCCGTTCTCTGCTGCTTTTATCCCCCGTGGGACCTTTAATCCTTACAACAACACTGGACATTCTTTTCAGGAATCCATCGGGACTGAAAATCTGAATATATCGCGCACAGTACGGCATACTAAACTATTCAAGAATGCTGTAAATCAGTTGAAATGTATTTTTAGGAAGAGCTTCTAGAACTATTGCAGATCTCACCCGCATGCATTTATCTTTTGTCCGCTGTTGCAAACTTGGTGACTCATTTGTTACTGGGAATAATAGTTGTGTCATTTCTTCGTGCAATTAATAAAGCTTTGTGTCATGTGTACCTACTAAATGAAATTCACAACAGGAAACAAAGCACTGCAAACAAAATGCACTTGCTAGACCTGAACCAGGTCACCAATGGTTCACTGGTCTTTTCCTCTTGTAACCTTCCAATACAGGAACAAATATTTCTGGAAAATATTTAATACTGTGTATGTATGAAAAAACAACATTGCAAAAATTTTTATTCAGGCTGTAGACAGATTCCTCAATTGTCAAAAATATATTTGGTTTTGGTGGAAATCATGAAAAAGAGTCTCCCCTTCGCTCAGACATATGGAAAGGAACGTGGAAGAATTACAAAACGGGAATAAAGGATTTAAAAACTGGAATCCTTTAAGTCCTGACTGATTTAGCCATGGAATAAACCACCGGCAATCACCATATTATAACTATGACCAGAGCAACAGACATTTCCTTGGTCCTCCATTATTTCCACGATTATAAGCTCTGCCAAAAGGATAGTGTCTCGTGAGTGGTTTGGGGGGGTCACAGGGGACAGGAACAAAGGGTGGAAAACACAGAAGGAACTGGGCTTGCTCGCAGGCAGGAAAAGAAATGAAAGGAATGGAAAACTGCAAGTTTCTCTGCAAGCATCTCTGTAAGTGTCCCGGGGCCAGGAGGGGTAAATGAGCCACAGTCCAAATGGAGGGGAGGCAATGGCACTGGTCACATCCAGAGGATGGAAACAAGAGCTAGGAGAAACGGAGCTACTTCAGGGACTGATTTTTTTAAGTTGTTAACAATTTCATGTTCAAGAAAGTGTGAGGAAAAGATGTAAGAAAGTACGTGTTAGTGTAGTGCTGTCCTGGAACATGTGCGCCCTACCTCTCTGCTGGGTCCGGATATGTAAGCACAATGCAGTGCACCAAGGGCGCAGCTTTCTGAACCAGACCGGGTCCACCACCCGCCTCAGCGTGAACATGCACCAGGGGCACTCATCCACACGGACAGCCTGGAGGAAACCTTAGTTAACTCACTGCCTCCCCAGAGAGCCAATTCAGGAATCACCATAGACACAAAAACTTCAGAAAACTGCAAACGTGCCCCGAATGTCATCAGATCTCACTGAAGAGAAACCAAGCGACAGAGAAGTCAACCGGCACGAACGTATTTTGAACGTTACCAAGTTTTGCAGGGGAACGGCACTATGTGTGAGTGGAGATAACATCAAGGCCTCGAACCTCCAGCACTGATGTATGAAGAAAGCCAAGTGCGCTAGCCAGAGCCCTCTGGGCCGGGGTGTGAGATGGGAAAATAAACCGGACATGTTGTTCCCATGTAGTGCGCTGCTGCTGGGAGGTCCAGTTCCTGCCCGAATCCTTCCTGAGACAATGCGCCCCTGAGTTCATCCATATAAGACCACGTAAGACTAAAATTTTACAAGATGTTAAAAAAAATTAGGGTTTTCTTAATTTGGATACTAATACTTTACACTAGGTGGGTTCACCCCTTTCTACATTCGCTATCACAACTAATAGCAAAACTAATACAGCATTCACTACCAAATCTTCAGCAAGCTTTTTACCAGTAAATTGGTGTAGGTGGCTAAACTGATGGCAATGGACTTTGGGGTTATCATTCAAATCAGCCTCTATTTCAAGAAGTGTGTCTGGGAATTTACACGCTAAGGAATGCTCTGAAGGCCTTTGCTTCATTTTTGTCTTAGGTTTCCAGGATAAGCATTCATGAGACAAGGAGAGAAAAATTTCCAGTAAACGACGCTCATCTTCATCCTCATCAGGATCAATTCCAAAGACAGAGCCGGCAGCTCCCTCGCAAAGCCCATTTTGTTCTTGGCTGCTGAAAAGATTCACATCGTATGTTTTTTAATGATGCTCTAATACTCCAAAATCCAGGCTTTGAGATGATGGAGGCCAACTTCTTTTGTTTGCACTGAGAACAAAACTGCTTACAGCACGGCTGATTTTGGTCCGCAGACCCCTGCGTGCTGGGGTCTAGACCAAAATCAACAAATCTTTTGACAAAGGCCGCTGCACAGCTGCGAAATGATAACTTTCAGGCACTGCAGATTTGGGTCATATTTGACCTAATGATCTAGAAGTGAAAGTCTCCTTAATCCCATTACTAACGCTCTTACTCATCCGGTTCCTGACTGCAAAAATGTCTGGTAAATTCCTTAGAAAGTTATGTTTTAATCTGAGAATATTAATTACATTTAAAATTATGACTCCGCCATGATTTATAACCTCGCAGAAACTATTGCATTTCCATATGTGGTTTTGCCATTTTCACTTCTATATACCTATCATTTTCTATTGTTTATTTTCCTTGATTGATGGTAGGGCTTTGGAGGTTTCCCATTATGAGCCTTATAATTACCACTGGTAATAGAGAAGCTCTTCCTATTATATTCAGTGAGACTGCCCAAATTATTCATTGTAGACCACTGGTACAGGACTACAAGAAAATAAGAATTTATTTCCAGTCTCAGGCATATGCTAGATAAGAGGATGTATTTATTTCTCCATGTTTCAAAAGGATTAAGGTTTGAAAAAATAAATATCACTTAGCTTGTCAGCATGCAGAACATTATGGTGCTGAGTTTAAAGTCCCTTTTCCTGGGTTAAGTACGACAAATCTAAAAACGGGAGGGAGGAAAGCTCAACTATATCCTTACTCAGCTAAATAAATGAATACTATATATTTTAGCTGTTAAGCAGGTTTACAGAACAGACTGCACAAAACTGTATCTTGGCTTTAACAGTCTAATGTGCTTATTTAGAGAAATGCTACAAAATTCCAAAAGTCCTTGACCCTTGGCTATTCCAAGAGCTCACTGAATACATCATCTGGGTTTTGCTTAATTACACATAATTAGGAAATGTAATTATGCTTTCAGTGTTACTCTGCCATTAGGAGTGTAGTGGACAGCAATAACATTAGGAGGATACAGCTCTTGAAAGGGAAAAAAATACAGTCACCCTATGTAAACAGATGAAATATAGAAAGACTAGCAAACTCTAACAAAAAAAAAAACATTTTGCTCTTGGAAATAGAAGAATGGATGTTTGAAAGGCATTTTGCCAGTCTTTTTGTTCAGAGCATCATTTAATGATATGCTCATTTGCATCATCAATCTGAGTGTCACCAAATTATTTTTTTCTCCATTACTTTGATATGCTAACTTTCTAACATATTTATGACTTTTAATCATTATTTCATATGCTAAACTTCATCCAGGCCACAGATTAGTGAATTACTTTAATTATGTCATCTCTAAGAATTAAAACATCCTATTCATGTGTTCTTCCCTACGCAAGTTGTGCTGGCGCACCATGATTAGGAATGCTGTCTGAAATAAGCTCATTCCCAAAGCAAAATTTACATGGCTTGGTAACGTGGGAAGGCAGCTATTTCACGCCTTGATGACTGCCCACCAAAGAAAACAGAAAGTAGATGAATGCAAGTTGACAAAACAGATATAAGGGAAAGAGATCTGATCTTCTAGTACATCACATTTCTGCTTCTTTTGTTTATCATGCTTTAACTGCCTATTATAGCAACTAGCTATAATAAAATAATACACTCCATTAAATATATTCGTTACTTGTTATGTTTGCTCAGTGCTGAGAAATATTTCACCAAAGTATATTTAGTAATACGCCATTTAGTCTTTCACTGGGCTTTGCCCTCCAAAACTTCACGGTAAAGACAACTGCGAGGTCAGCTGTATCCGGTCCAGCGGCAGAATGTGTACGTTGCTTTGTGTATAGGCCTTGGCAGAATTTTATTTTTGATACATGCCCCCTGCGTGCCTCCCGCTTGCCGCGGATACCCCCACTCCTCGTCCCCACTTGGGGGTCAGGCTGAGACCCCTGTGCTCTAATGGGAACTGACAGTGGTTTAAGAGCGAAGCAGAGGGTCGTCTTCTTGGACCGCACTTTCAACTCTGCCAGGGAACCGTTTCCTGCCATTTGATGGCAGCTTTCCAATCCCAGCTCCATCTCGCGGGGCAAACACCGCCAAAAGTGACACTCACAAATGGAGCATCCGGCCGTTCGGAGGGGACCGAAACCTGTGGCCGCTGGGGCATACTTGGGGTCACCCCTTAACTAGGAACAGGACGTGAGACCTCAGACTCGCTCTCCCACCCCTCTTCACACCCAAACCAGTCCTCCATCCAGAGGAATTTAGTAGGAGAGCACAGAAAGGCGTCACTCAGGGTGCACGCCACACGTCCCCAGCGCCTCGGGGCACCCCACACCTCCTGGTACTTGGGACTGGCACGGGAGGTACAGCCGCCTCGGGAAACTAAAGGTGAAACTTCTGGTTAGGGCAGCAAAATTTTTTAGACATCCTTGCTTTAATCTCAAGAGCATCTGAAAATAGAAACAATTTTGTAGCAGTATTTCCCTGACTACTAACAGTCTGTTTCTATGCGGGATAAGGTCTTAAATACTACAGAGGTAGGTTGATGTGGGTTTTCTTTTAAGAATCTAACACTTCAAAAATGCTATATATAAACCACTGTTTTCTGTTATTAAAATATTAAACAGTGGCTACACCTTAAATATCACAGACAGTTTGAATCGGATTAGATATACTCTCCTCTCTTCCTTGAAGTGTTTAGCTCTGCTGCTGCGCACCGTTAAACTGTGTTTTGTTCCAGAAGTAACTGCAAGAAGAAGGCAGGCGTGTGAAAGACCGTACTCGGTATAAGGTGCCCATCAGTTTATCGAGCTTTCAGAGCCCTTTTGAAATACGGAGCAAGCAAGCAAGCATCGCACACGACATTTATAAAAGAAATGTAATATACACTAGATGTAATCTAGACTATTTTTATCTGCATTATATATCTCGCTATCTAATATAAACTACTTACATGTTATCAGATATAATTACTGAATATATTTACTGTATGGAAAAGAGTGTAGCAAAAGATATAGAATTAAGATAAAATGTAAGGGAATGCAAGTAATTCATTACTTTAATTACTTCAAGAAGCTGTGATGATGTTATCCTGATATCAAAATAAGTTCCTTAATTAATCAGCCAAACATACTGACAAGGATCCTTAAGCCCATTTTTACCAACAGCAATATTTTGTCAACTGTATCTTTTGAAAACACAGCATACATATTATCATTAATTGTAATAAATTTATTTACAAACTGCACTTTTATCTGCCATTATACATGCTTAATGAAAACAGTTCTCATGACGCTATTTTACCATGACGCTTTACGGCAAAGGCAACATACAGCAACTGGATTTTAAATAACAAAATAAATCTGTGGTGGCAATTTTGAACACACTTCAACTGACAAAATAACACTGATGGCAAAAGCATGAATAGCCCCCCTGGCTCAGGGGAAGGGACAAGTCCTGAGGGCAGGGGAGAAGGGACAGGGGGAATATTTACAGCTGCAGAGAGGCACTTGACAGTGATCTCTCTCTTGAATTTTCATAGCAGGACATCTGAGTACTTTGAAATGTCCTAATCAAAACCAAGATTAAATAAATATGTTTATAAGCAATTCCACATGTTTCTTGAGATCCCAGACAAAGGACGTATGAATCATATTAGCTGAAGACTTAGGACAAGACGGGGAGGGGGAATCACATGAAGAAACACTTGTAAATTGGGTATTTTTTATTTGACACTATGATTTTATCTGAAGATCTCTAGTGAACTAATTACTCAGAGAAATTCTTCAGCATTTAGGTAAAAGACATGTTTCTAAGAATCTCTGAGCATTCTCAGCTGAAGAAACAGCAATTTCTCAAATCGTTTCCAGTGTATAGTATTGCATTGGAATTTGTGGTCTTACACGAGATTTGAAGTCCTACATACAGAGTTTCTCCTACAGCTGGACTGCCTGGATGCAACATCTGGGCTTTTGGTGCCAACGACTATGCAAAGGAGCGAGCAAGCCACAGAGTCTTAACTGGGGAGGGGGGTATCTCTTTTATAGAAATAAATAAATATTTTCATGTATTATACTTTTTCTCTCTCTCTCTAAAAAAAAACAAAACCAAAACCAACAACTCCTAAAGCAAAGCCTTAGAAGAGACAGCATTTAGGATCTGATCGAGATAGGTGTGAAAACAGAGAAGCAATCAAAGAAAACATATAATTTGTTTCCCCATCATACCCCAACTCTGTACACTGGACGAGCTTTAAGGTTTCAGCAGACTGTAAAACAAGTTGTTTGGGTTTTAGTCTGCAAGGCCATTCCACTGATACCGCTACACTTGTTTTTATAGCGGGGCCTATATTTTTCTTCTAAAAAGTTTCTATAAATAATAAAAGTGAAAACACTTCTAGTTTACAGAAGGATTGTTCTAAGTACAAAGTGTTGTCTGCCACTCGCTCAGCAGAGCTCTATTAAACCCCCACAATTTGGCTTCAGAAATAAGAGGAGAAAAGCTTTGCTGCACCTCAAAAGTGCGCAAGCTTTGAGCTGTGTCAAAGACCTTTGAACAAGCTTTATAAATGACATCCATATTTGTCCATTTTTGACTTAAATTGCTTTTGGTTCAACTGCATGCAGCACTGAATTGCCTTGATGCAATGTCATATGGAATGACATAAAACACAGAAAAAAGCAAGTTGCTGGCTAGGATTAGGAAATAAAGGAGTCACAGCCCTCGTTCACTTCAGTAAATGTTGGAGGAAATGAAAATGAAACTTCTGTTAAGAGGTAATCTCTTCGAAGCTCGATAAGAGCAGGTGACATTTTCTAAGTCTCAAGTTTTTCATGTTATATTTAGCAGGTACAATGAAACAATTTACATACAGTCCAAGATTGCCCGTGTTCCTTTACTCTCTTTCAGAGCAGAGAGACACATTCTGCAATTCATTAGGTTCTCACTGTACAACGTGAGCTTGAAATTCAGTTTTACCCCTGAGCAAGGAATCTCCCTCACAATCTCTTTCCCGCAGCAAAGGCGAAGGTGAATCCCAGCGTTCAGGAGGGATGTTTTCATCTCCCCCAATCCTATTCTTATCAGTGAAATTAAGCATTTATTTAAGCTTGTAAATCAGCATTTTAGACATTTAAATGCCACGCTAGTGGCTTAAGTACAGAACTAGGCATCTGATTATGAGGTCCCAGCTTTGAAACTGAGCTTTTTATTAGCATTTCTTCATCTTTTAGCCTCAATTTTGACAATCGCCCTCATACAATTTCAGCGACATTTGTAGTCGCCCATGAGTTTTCTCATCCTCTAGCTATTAGCCTCCTCCGCCCTCCTTACTGCTCCTGTCTCAGCCTCTCACGCCCTGGACACTCACACGCCACCAGCACAGGCAAACAAGCGTTTGTGCAGCCGTACCTCTCCCAGCAGAGCATTTGGAGCAATGTAGCCCAGGCGCATCCCAAAACGCTGTCCCCGGGACTGGCCAGAATGCACCACAGCGCAGAAGCACCCGCCGGATTCGTCCTTTCATGGAGTTACTTCACTTGTGTCAGTCCTGCTGTGGCGCCCAAACGCCACCTTGTACCAGCTACCAGGAAAACCTTCCCAAATTATTCTTCCTTCACCCCTAAACCCCTTCTCCCACCATATCACAGACCTTTAAATGTTGTGGACAAATTATTCTGAGATGCGTAACATTTGCAAATGCAACTACTAATTTAAATGACATCCATCCTTCCGTGTATCCCATTAAAAATCTTGATGTTCAAAAATACCACAATACAACTGAAAAGGTAGTACAGTTTTCCGCATATATGTTGATGACATCAGTCAGGAATGTCTCGTGTGAATCTGAGACCGAGGGACCTATTAAGAGCACTTGTAATTTGGATGCTGACTGCATGGATCTAGTCGCAGTAGTTCACATCTTTCATGTTTTATGCAAATAAAAATAACTGAAGGGTTTATTCACTGAAATAGAAGCAGCACCCACAATCTAGGCATTTTTTAAAGGCATCAGTGTCTTGTTATACACCGAAGCATCTATTTCCATGAACTCCCGGAAGGTTTTATGGTTTTTAATCATCAATAAAATATTCAAATATTCAATTTGTAATTAATTTTGCTGCTTAAAAATCCTTTCGGAATAACATTTAAGTACATTCTACAGAATTCATATTAAAGACAGATCTAGCTAATAATTTAAAAGAAGTTTATCAAGTGCGTTCTTTTAAAGATAACCTCAAATTATCTAGAAATTGCTGTAATTCCCACACGACTATCACATACTTATTTTTTATTTATATTAAGATAAAATCAAGAAAATTTAGTTGGCATAAGCTTACAAGCTAACATCACTTCCTTATTTGTTTAAATATCTTTTTAATAGTCCACGGCTTACCTAAACCTTTACAAACGTCATCCGATTCCCATTTCTCTGTTCTCAAGACTGGGATAGGTAGGTGAGGTTAAGCCCTACGAAAAAGAGGGAGCCAGGCTGGGGTCACATATTTTTAAAAGTAGAGGCTGAATCCTGTCAATGACACTGAGGAAGAGATGCAAAGCTAGACCTTTGACCTCTCCCTCATTACCATCCAGTGACTATACTCAAAGTGCAGCAGTATTTAAGGAAGAAAACATCTTCGAACCGGACAGACTAAAAGACTTGCATTACAAGAGCGCAGGTCCCTTTTTTGTTTTTTTTTCCCCTGGGAGTAGAAAGTCAGAATTTGGAATCATTCTAGTATTTCAGTTTGCATTTTTCAAATCAGCCTAAGTAAGCATTCGTACAAGTTCCATGACGAGCGGCGTATCTAGCAGTTTTCAGTTGCTCTGGAAAGTTTGCTCTCTGCTTCCTATAAAGCAGACGTGAGGTTAACAGGAGAATGAGGACATGATTAATTCCCAGCATAAGGGCCGACATTCAGTGCCTCTAAAAGGGTGACTATGAGCTGCACAAATGCTTTTTTAATAAATGTAGATATTTGCACTATTATAATAGCAAGAGGCTTGTTGAAGGAGACAGAACATTTGTGACAATTTGAGTGAACACAAATGAAAACTAACATTTATATGCCAGCAGTTTCTTTTTGGCAGCTTTTATACCATTATGCTAATATTAAAACAGACAGCCTGATTTTACTTCAGTCAAGACTGATCCCTCTAAGAAATTCAAGAAGAAAAAAATTAAAACACTACGATGCAATGTACTGTACCCATATATATTGCACACAATGAAATATGGATAATTTATTTTGGAGCTTAATAAATATCTTCAATAGAATGGCTGATTTGCAGGAGTCGGTAAATATCCTTAGCCTGATATTTAAATGGCAACATCTTCAAGACCTAATAAGAGTTCTATCAAAGAAAAGTATATTAAATCTATGTATTAAATGAATGTCTCAAAGAGACAAGCAGTTCAGATTTGATCACATGTATTTTATTAGATAGAGCCACAGCCTTGTACATCTGCGTATTCAACAGCAGGATTAAGCTAATGCTGAGAATGGAAACCGAATGAACCCATCGCTTTGTTTCTGTGAAGATGTATGTCTTTTATATCAATATTCTATTTCTAAGACAATAAGTAGACGGTTTTAGTGATGAAACCCCATCTTCCCCTCCAGATAAACCAGCTGAACTAACAGGTTGGTCCACAGATGGGAGGTGGAGGCAGGCGATGGGGAAGCTGTGCAGCCACCAGACGCCGCGGCCCCTTGCAAAGCCCAAAGCTCTCTGGGACATTTCTGTGCGCTCAGGGGGAAATGCAACGTGGGGATGCAGCCGGAGGGTTTTGCTAGAGGGGAGGTGTGTGCACCCAGACCTGGCACAGCGCTTCCTCTCGCACACAGACAAGCACTGCCCGTGCCTTTACCCTCAGCTCTGCAAGGGAAAACATAACATGGCTCCACGCCACCTACCACACTTTGAGATTTCTTTAAGCTGAGCTCTAGCAAGACATACTTAATTTAACACAGAAGTTTTCCAGGTGCTGTTCAAGGATCCCACATCTGAAGAGAGACCCGTGTGAGGGTATGCAACCTGGGAACTGAACAGCCACGCACAGGTTTGTGCCTAGAAAAAAAGGAAGTATCAAATGTAGATTTCCTTCTGAAAGCACGACTGTTGCAAGTTAAACATATGTGAAAACTAAGGACAACAGAAGTTCATAAACTCGTCTCAACTCAAACAAAAGGAAAGTGGATTTTGCATATCTATAACTGTGCGCTCTTCTTTCCCTGCGGTAAGCACATGTTTGCATTCAAACTTGGGACATTTTTGTCCTAGCTATGTCACAGATTTCAGGAATGGCTTTGCATAAGTCACTTGGCCTTTGTTCAGTTTGAATGCTGCAGAGAAAGCTGACCTACTGCATTTATTTTTCTCTTTTTGCAGCAAGGAAATACAATACTCAGACTAGCATAATAATTTATGTATCAAGCAGATGTGAAAAAGACAAGATCACAACCTTTACATCCAAATCCTGTTCCACTAATACTACTAACATCCCATCTAACATACTTGCTTCAATACAGCGATACATTTGTTTGCAATGATTGTTACATTGCTTTTGATTAATAATTAAAGAAAGATGCCTAACCCAGGAGGAAATCTTAGGGAATGACAGAAACATCCATTTATGATGGCAAGGAGGTAAAGTAGTACAGCAGTCCCAAGAGACCAGCCACAGCTCAGATGTTACCTCCAATACATGCTGATGCCATCCTGCACTGTCAAATAAAACTGAACAGCACAATAGAGATATGTGACCAAAACTGTCAGCACCGATAGGTATTGCAGAAATTGTATTAGGAAAATGGATGTACTGAGATTCAATTTTTGGATTGTATAAAGGTTTCATTTGGCGACCTTGTAGGTCTCCTGGTAGAAGAAGGGAGAGATCCCACAGTATTTAAAGAAAAAGAAACGAATAATCCATTTTCTGGCAACGCATATTTATCCCTTTATTCGCAATCCAGCTGACTGAAGATAAAAACTAGCCTGTACAACACGACGCCTCTTTGTTTCAGTTATCCCTTCTTCTTGCACGTAATCACCAGAACACTGCTTGTGATTCCTCTGCGCTCATGTGGGGGAACAAAACGGAAAGGGAAACTCTCACCTGCAATTTTATGATAATGGCATAATACAAATAAATCTATGGGCACCAACGCATTTCCCTGCACAAGGACATCAGAAAAACTCAACAACTATGTTCACCAGTGAAATGGATGTGAATTTAATTGCTTATTATTACTTTGGACTTTTAGGCACACTTGCGCTTCACTTGAATCATATCTACAGGGTCTGAAGATCTTCCCAGAGGTAGACAGTTGTATCTGCAGAAAGACTAAGGTTACCACCTGCTACTCTCATGAACCACGCACGTCCTCCAGTTGCCCGTCGCTGCCTTCCTGCCTTCTCCCATCATCATAGGCGGCCATCCCCCGGTCTACCAACAGAAAAGTTTGCCACAGAAAATTCTCCAATTCATTTCGGTCCTGTGGGTTAGCGTAAACTCGGTCTGAGCTCGCTCTCCCACATCTGCCTGCGGTGCAGGATGGGGTTCAGCCCCCCCAGGAAGGAGCGGGACAGTGAGGGAGGGGGCATTTGAGCGGGAGAGAGGATTGTATTCACAACCCTGGATCTAGTCTGTCCACAGCCTTCAAGGGCACCGATGTTACAGCGAACAAAACTTTAAACCTTTCTAAACACATTCATCATACAGGTAGGCTGCATTTTCCAATTTGGTGTGATATATGAACCCAGGATTAATCAGCATGCATTGGGGGGAAAAAAAAATCAAACACATCAAAATTATTTCAACCACCTACACAATATTTCTTGATTGTCAAAATACATCTCCTGGCTGACAAATGGTAACAAGATTTCACATTAGAAAAAAGAGGCTGTTGATGGACTTAAATCGTACTGTCCGTTATGTACTGCTGTCGCCTTTTTTCACAAGGCCACTTAAGCAACAAAGTGATAATAGAGTGCAGAAGAACCAAATTTATCACACTTCACCACAGCCTTCTACACTAACGTGCGGCATAACAATACGGCAGGCTCAAGTGCAGCTTCCTTCTGAGTGATCTTTTAATACTTTCACTGTAGTACTCCTCGTGCCAGTTTTGTCAATGACTTTCAGAGGGAAAAGGATGCTCCCTCTTCCCCTCCCGTTCCACGGACACTTGCACAAGCACAAACGGCAGCACAGCAAATGCACCGGGGAATTAAAAGTCAACAGAGGGCTCTCTGCTAGTTCATACATTGTTTTCAACGAGACTGCAGAGGTGAACCTGAAGGTAGCTTTTGGCTTTGGAATCAGAATTTAGGTTATTTATTTATCTGCAATGATAGTGATGGAAGACCCAGAGGACGGCCGCTCATTCCCCTTTACTACGCTCTGTTAGCTCCAAACACAGCAAACAGCCAGCAGACACACTTTGCCCTCTACAGCAAGCACGGGTACACCGGTGTGCGCAGACCTTTTGAGAAAGAAAGTATAGTTTGGAAGTAGCCTTTGAAATATATGCCGTACAGACTGTGTCCCCCATACCACACGATACCGAGCCCTCCTCGGCTTCAGAAGTTATTGCAATTTACAGCTATTCAGCGTCACGTATTCATCCCCTTCAAGTCCTCTAAACAGATTATTACAGGATAAACTTACGATGCAGTAGCTTCAAATCACAGTAGATTTGTGAAGAGCTGTTACCGCTGTATCCTTAATAACAATCATCAGGGCTGGCTATAATTATCTGTATGGACCAAGGAGAAAGATGGCAGTGATGAACTAGGAAAGATGACAAAACCCATGGTAGCAGTAAATATGTTACACATATCTGGTGTTACACAGAGCGGCTAAACAAAAGGCTGGTCAGCACTTAGTCACGTTTCATTTATTCGCTTTTAAAAGTAGTACAAAATTCTTTTTAAAATGGCTATGAACGAAAGGATGAAACTTCATATATGATTTTTAGCCCAGGAATATGATTTTGCAAAATGTCATTAAAAATAAACTACGGGAATGTAGCCGTCCTGGGATCCCTTCTGTTCGGCGATGTTGGCTATGTTGTGTTTCCGAGTGGAAAAACACAAGCCCTTTTGGAACAATGTGTTTTAGCAGGAGGTGGAATAGAGGTCAAATTTAAACAAAAAAGACTAAAAAAGCATTAAAAATGCAATTCTGTATTTAAAAGCTTCTGCTTTCCAGTGCAGTTTGTAATTCTGTATGTTTACTTGATTTTTAATATCTTTATAACCAACAAATGATTAAAACTGGCTACTGTGTAATACATGTCCTGTTCTCATAACATTTTTCTACAAAATCTGCACTTATTTATATTAACAGTGTTGAGTCCGCACGACGGCACCTGCCTGGCACTTTACAATTCTTTATTGGCTCCTTGGTTATTAATATTTTCATATTCACGGAGATTTTCAACCTTTTATAGAATTACGACATTAATAGAGAGCTAGGTATAAAGTCTGTAAATGTCATAAGTTCTGACTTATAAGGGGTAAACCCAAAGCATTTCAAAGTCGTTCTTATGTGTTTCAATTTTTCTAGCCAACTGCAGCCTATTTATTTAAGTTTATGCAACCTCCCCGGACCCCGACAATGACTAAGCACAATAGGGACAGTTAAGAAGGGCGTAGGTAGAAAATTAACTCTGATTTTGCTTATTTTTGTTGGTTTAAGGCAGAACCTTCACCTTATTTTAATGCTTTCTTATTCCCTACCTCACAATTCAGATAGAATGAAGATATAATAACGTGATAATCGAGTGCCTTCACAGAGCCCACCAGTGCATTACAACTCCAACATGCAGAATGCAAACATCTGCTGGCATCATTAAACCATTTCTATACTCTACATACCAAGACTTGACCCTGTGACCATTTCTACCATTAGATTTGAATGACCTCAGCAAAAGAGCTGAAAGGCCAGAGTATTAATTCACCGAACCACAAGCTCAATTTAAGATTTAATTTGAGATAACTAAGAGCAACTGAAAGTGTATTCAAACTTGTAAGTGCGGAATAAAAGATCTTACCCTGTTTTTCAAGTTAAATATAAATTCAATTATTTTTAACAGATTTATTCACAACTTTACAAACAAGGCCAGGGTTCTTTCAGCATACCTCCAGCTTAATATCTGGCAATACGATGCTTCTGTTTAGCAATTTTTTTTTCTAATTTATGAATGTCTTTCCTGCAGGGATTTTTCTGCATTCTGATTTTATCCCTAAGGGGAAAAATGCTTCATTTATGAGCTATTCCCACCATACAGTTTGAAACGCTCACTTTTATTCTAACTTAAATTAGCTAAAAGCCTGTTTGTTCAATCACGATGGTTTTACATCTAAAATCTTAAAATGACAATTAAAATATCTGAAAAGTCTACTAGACAGCGCATAACAAATTACATGGTGTTGAAGATCTTTCCTTATCTGGATCTTTGGTACGTTTTACAGTGCAGGTTGTGCAGCCACATTATGCAGGTACGTATGCGCACACTTTATGCATATTACCACGTCCACAAAACTTTCCAAATGACAGAAACACAGAGACAGCGCAGAGCTGTGTGCCAGGACAGGGCAGCCATCCCTTCATATCACCTGCTCTCTGACCCCAACACATCTCCTGAAGATTCACCCAGATATCCCAGTCTTAAATCTGTTCCACTCATCTGCTTTTTTTCATGTTTAAATTACCCTGCTTATTGCATCAGCTCTCTCTTGTGTTGGGAAATGGTGGTGCTGAGATTCCATATGAATCATTTCACTGGCATGGGTGCAGGATAAGCACATCAGTCATGACAGGACTGATAGGATGAGGGGGAATCATAGAATCATGGAATTGTTAAGGTTGGAAGGGACCTTTAAGATCATCAGGTCCAACCATTAACCTAACCTGACAAAAAACACCTCTAAACCATGTCCCCAGGTACCACGTCTACCCTCTTTTTAAACACCTCCAGGGATGACAAATCCACCACCTCCCTGGGCAGCCTATTCCAATGCTGGAGAACCCTTTCAGTGAAAAAAAAATTCCTAATATCCAGTCTAAACCTTGCCTGGCTTTGAATGGCTTCAAACTGGAAGAAGGTAGATTTAGATTAGATATTAGGAAGAAATTTTTCACTGTGAGGGTGGTGAGGCACTGGAACAGGTTCCCCCGAGACGCTGTGGCTGCCCCATCCCTGGAGGTGTCCAAGGCCAGGCTGGACGGGGCTTGGAGCAACCTGGGCTGGTGGGAGTTGTCCCTGCCCAGGGCAGGGGGGGTGAAACGAGATGATCTTCAAGGTCCCTTCCAACCTAAACCATTCTACAATTCTATGATTCTGTGACTGCTGAGGTCATGGGTGACATTACGGTGCTCGTTCCCATCATGACAGGGCGCTGCTCTGGGGAGAAGGCGAGGCGGGCAGGCATACAATAAGGCAACCCTTCCCAGCAAAGAGAGCGCTCCCACGTTCATAGGACAGACACAAATACTTTCCACCAGCACACTCAGTTCAGCTGAGGAACTCTGGCTGGACTTTGCCACTGCAGAACAGCACAGGACGAACTTTTCATCCTTCACTGCTTTGCCACCTGCGTGTCATCCCCGCGTTTGCTATGGAAAAGCGCTATCTAAACTGTTGGATCACATCTTTACTTATTTCATAACTAAAAGCAGCTACAGAAATGATATAGCGTTGTCTACACTGCCTTCAAAGTTAATTTTACATCATATTTTAAAATCACTGTTATAAGCCAAGTATTTTGCAGATGAGCAACTGTACAGCCCGCTGAGCCTTACTTACGCCTGACTTTAGTTTAGGACACAACAGAACAGAACGCAACGTACGTTAGGAAATCTGAAATCACCTATGGAAAATCAGGCATTATGCTGGAATGAGAAGGAATCTTCACAGAACTACAGGGACTTGTTAGTTCTGTGTGAAAATGTTTTCTAAACGGTTAGGACACAATATACATGGAGTGAAAGCGCAGCTCCCTAGTGTCGCCAAGGCGAGTGTAACACAGGTCTGTTTGAGGCAGAAATACCGCACAGAGTTTTCAAACAAAGAGCATCCCCTTGTACAGACACCATAATCAAGATGTACGGGGTCGGACACACTGCTCGCGTACCTGAGGGGAGAAGAAAAACAGGTATGCAGATCCGTTTAGCACAATATCATATGTAGCATATCCTACTTTTTCTTTTTCCCTGCTTTTTCCCTTAGACCCCTCCCCGCTTTTGAAGAAAAATATTTATCACTTTGCTCCTAGGTGCAAAAAGTGACTACGGCTAGGTAGGGCAGGTTAAAATTTTCTTTGACTCCTCAGCACATTTGTCATGCAGGCTGTCTGCCTGCCGAGGGAACCTTTTCACCTCGGGCTTATTGTGAAGACGTACCCCATGAGAAAGGAATAAGGTGAAAAATGATGATGTCACTAGGTTGTTGCAAGGTTAGCACACCCTTAAATGGAGTAACGGTAAACGAAGCAGCTGCTGGGCTCCCTACATACATGACGTTCATCCTCCCATCCTATAAAAGTGCAGGACTCAGTGAGGACCGAGCACGAACTACTTGTTGACATAATTAGTGCTGGCTCAAGGGCTCTTTTTAATAGCCAAGTTGGCTGTATTTTGCAAGCTTTCGTTGGCAAAATTCAAGTAAAGTTCAGCCAAGTTCTGTATCTATTTTGTTTTGTGTCTTATGCGTTTCCCAACTTGGAAAAAAGAGCCAAAATATTCTGGTAGCTTTTCAGTTTTGTGGTGGTTGGTATTTTAAGATGATACTGGCTTTTAAAATATACAAACATTTTTGGGGGGAGCGTAAAACACTAGAAGGGCATAGAGATTATAAACTCACGAGAAAAAAAAAAATAATAAGATTAATTAATGAGTCTTGGCTTGTTAATATCTCAATAGCAGACCTTCTGCATATAGCACAAGGCTTTGAATCTGCTGTCCCTTGAGGTTTCCTCTACCCAGACAGAGACGAAATTATCTCAAACAAAAGCAAAGAATCTAAAGAAACCATTTTTACATCACTTCTTTTCTTCCTTCGTTTCATTAAATGTTGAATAAATTGTAACCAATTTGACTTTTGCAGTTTCATATAATTGTGGTTGGATTGTGGGACAATGAAGTTTATTTGCCTTCTGTGCAGTTTGTTCTAGTTTGCCAGAATTCTTCAGCCCAGAACTTTTAGTCGCTCGTAGAAAATAATTTATGCAAGAAGGGCTTTTTTTTTTCCTCCCCATTTCTTCACATTACTTCAAGTCTGCTCTACTTTGCAAACAGTTCCCAAATGTCTTGGTAAGCAAAATTAGATAATGTAGTTTCATACTGCAATTTTAATTTAAAGGAAAGGAAATCAGTTAGCTGTGCAATTACGCTAACTGGAATGCACATTCTGTTACATTGCTTGGTGGCAATAATCCACCCTTGGGTCATATTCAATTGTTTCACTTTTATCAGTGACATAATGGGGTACCCTATTCCACACAGTAGTTCATAATGGTTTTACTAAAACACGCTTGCAATATTAACTATTAACAATTACTAAAAAACTCTTGCAAATATTAACACGTTCCATGCAGCAAAGACCAGTATTTAATCAAAGATAGATTTTTCTTCTTTTCTATTTTTAACTATGTATACATTTTCATGCTGCATATAAGACACAAACCAAACCCAGAATAACCTTCTAGGTGAAAATCTTGCTAAAACTCCCAGTTTTGCTCCCGCTTTTCTGTCGTTACTTTGAAAATGGCAACGTTAAAGATGTTCTTTGTAAGGTCTCATTTTCTACTTTCTTCTTGCCACAGATCTGCCCCCAAATGTCGCTGAAAAGAAGCCTTCTCTCTCACTGACTCAAGCACGCGACGTACCGAAACACTGCACAGTTAAAGCAAACCAGCAGAGAAAACACTTTATATAAAGACAGAAACCTTTGTATACTTTAAGGCAAAACACGCTTGTATTCAATATGAAAAGTATCATATGTATGTATATAATTATGTATGTATTTTCAGGATTTGTGAGAAAAGACCAGATTTCAATGTTATGTCAATATTAAGCTCTCCTATAAAAATGCGTGCTTCAGCATCTTCCTTGTGATTAGGACGAGGCAAATACATGATAAGTGTTTTTCTGTTTGATGACCAAAACTATTTTGAAAATAGGCATTCTGATACTGCATTGAACCAGACTGTCTCATGATTTCTGTATTGGGTTGGTCTAATACATTGCAACTGTGAAAATTAAGCAGATGCAGAACTCACGCTGTTATTACGAAACCCTAGAAAATGATGGCATGTTTTGTGTTTCGCATGCCATCAGTAACACCAAAACACTGACTTCTCAATTAGAAACATGTTATTTTCATAAAGGACTGTAGATTTTCCTCCCCCCCTCCAAGAATATTATGCACTGACCAAACAACATACGTTCATACCGTCTGATAAGAGAATCACCCAATAAAAATTATATGATAACATTAATGCAGTCATTAACAGCAGACCTTTCCTCTACTAAGACAACTAAGCATATGGCATATCTCAGGGAGAATAGCAAATAGTCACATTCTTGAGATAGCATGCAATTTTCTGGCTTGTTTAATAAACTCTGAGCTAGATTTCAGGCAGCAGAAGACAAATGTCCGAGAGAAGAATATGTGGCTTCATTTTCACAGAAATTTCTTTCCAAGTGACAAGAAAAATAAATAAAATAACATAAGATAAAACAAAATTAAAGTAAGAAGTTGTTAAATAGAATCAACGCTATCTGCCTGAGAAGGACTCTATCCATCCCAGGAAGCAGTCTGTGGAAGTACTACTTAAACTAAGTGACGTACAGGTCACAGAGACCAAAGAGATTCCAGCAGGAGGTACATCATACAGGTTGTTTACTTGTATCCCAAAAGAGTGTATCGGGTGTCACGTTTGGTGTTCCCTAGCAAGAAAAGCAGGACATGAAAAAAAAAAACTCCTGAGAGGTAAGGGCTGCTTTTGTTTTCCCAAGGCAATTTAGAAGCCCTTGGTGCAGTCTTTTGGGATCCTCTGTCTTTCGGTGTACACTAACTATTATGATGTACATACAAATTATAATTTTGCACGGTTTGCTTTGCTCTATTTCTTATACGACTCTGTGCCAGAGTAAAACTCTGTCCCCTTCCCGCAACTAACAAGCCGGTCACCCGAACTTGTAACTGTCCATGGAAACATCTGCAAAAAAGCACAGTTGGCTCTGATACAGTCACCACAGCCTGCAGGGAAACTGGGACCTGCCAGACAATTTGGCAATCTAAGGAGGACCCATTGAGAAACCTGAAAGAATGACGTGGGTGGCGCCTGCTAAGTTCACGTAAATGCCTATTTCTACTTAAAACAGTTTGTGATGACCAATGTGGTAAACCCCAGTCTCAAGAAACTAGACCATGTGCCTCTTCAACAGCACTGTCACTTGGAAGACCGAGTTACAGGTTAATTAGCCGCACTTTATGCAAAGCAGATTACAACAAATAAATACTTTTTATACAAATTCAACTGAAGAAGTAAATAAAGCATTTTACAGTAATTGTTCACTAATTTTGCCTCATCTTATCTCTGCTGTGTTAAGTACTGCTGCATCCTTCAGATTATTACTTTTAAAAATAAATCACAGAATGATTTTGCGGGGGCAAAACGGTATGAATGCTGATAAATGGCTGAGAGTAATATGATTTGTGTCATTATTAGACGATGTATGCTCACTATCAGAAGTGCTTTCATGACAAGGAAGGTATTGAAATTCAAAAATGTTTAATAAAATGTAAACCTTATAATCTTCCAGGTATTTATCCTGCTGCTAATTACTTCCAGGGGGCCTGGCACACATGTAAAAGAGCAATGGATATCAGCAGGGAGCATTTGCTAACTCAAAAAGTTAGAAAGACCACTTTCCCTAGAGATAAATAGCTGTTAAATCTGTCAACTTAAACCTTAATGCGTAACATCTAAAATAATCTCTATTCTCCTAACAGACAGCCTGCATGAGAATTAATGCAGCAGTAATCTGGTAGACAGCAACTGGCAAGAATTTAAGAGACACAAGACCCCAACCAGCTCAGCCTGAACAACTGTTTTGGGAAGTTGTTGCCAAAAATGACTGCTTCACAAACAAAGACACAATTTTCTCAGAATATCAGAATACCTTTAGCTAAAGCCTCAAGTGATGGAGCTTTGTCTCACTATAAATTTGCTGGGAAATGATTTGTGCGGCTATATTTCCACGCGAACGCGTGCATCCAGCGCTATACACACACCTGCAGACACGCTCCCAAAGGAGCTTGCGACTTCAAACCCATCGTTCAGATTAGTGGCAGCTCACAGTGTTGCAGTGTTCAAGGTTATTAGTGCAAACGCGTATTCTTTAAACACAGTCCTGAATTTCTTCCCCAAATAAGGATTTTTGCCTCGATCAAACATATCAAGCGATCCCTTTAAACTGTGAGCGCTAAGCCTGAAGCTTCTTGTAGGGGTGATGACGGCAGGCCCAGCAGCGGGTTGGCAGTCAGCTTTTGGGTTAGGGAGCTCCAGAACAAGTTTGGGATGCACACAGGCGAAATAAGCAGTGCTCACGGGGTCCCTAGCAAGTGCTGTTCCCCAAAGGTTGCACTTCAGAGCTCCGCAGTATCTAATCTAGACAAATGACCTAGTCAAGAGAAGCAACTGTAAACTAGCTGTGCTTGCTGACATTGCACAACTAGCAGGGAGGGTGAAACGGGGAGGAGGCAAAAAAAAAAAAAAAGAAACCAAAAAAAACAACAACAAAACCCAACGAAAACCAAACACACCAGCGAGGGTTTGGGCCTCCTCCCTAACTTGGCTGACAACACGACACGTGAAATCAATGTTGACACATGTAAAGGACCACACGTTGGTTTGAAGTAAACCAACATCAGACAAATCTGATTGATTTAGAGCAGAAGGAATTCAAAAAGGAGCTTGGGATAATAGGAAACTCATTGTTTTAAAAAAAGGACGAAGTGGCAGGGAAAACCAGCGCTAGCCAACAGCTCTCTTCTATTTTACATGCTTATACCCACAGCTGCCTAGAACGGGAACGCATGGGCAGTGAAGTTAGGCCAGGATTATTTAATTCTCTAGCAAAGCCCAGCCAGAATATTGTGTCACCACCTTATAAAATGATATTAATATAGCACTTGAAAAGGTATTAAGAAAAGCAGAGAAGCTAATTCATGGACTAAAAAGTGTGAGCTTATAGGACCTAAGTTCACATAGCTTAGGAAGAAGATACTTAAACAGGAATTTGAAGCGTATATGGCTATCTAACGGAAACCTTTAAAGTAAAAGAAGCCAGTTGCACTTGCCTTTTTTAAGAAAATGCATTAGGGACAATAATAAAAGCTAAAAAAAAAATACACATTTAAAATAAATTGAGACTCTCTGGCATAAAGAATATTGTCAGAGAACAAAATACCCCTCCTTAGCTGAAGGAAGCATCACTTTACCACTTGTCAAGGACATGGAGGAAGGTACTTTCTAGTGACTGAATCTAGGTCATATGCTCTTCCATGCAAAAGGCAGAAGAAAAAAATATGATGGAAATAGTAATTAAGCAAAGCCCAGAAGTGTCCAGTTGTGCTGGGAGGAGTTCAGAAAGCTTCTGCACTTCAGGGCAGTTGCGGCTCTCTGCGCTTTGCGCTGCTGATTAATGCAGGGAGAGAGAGAAGCCGGAGATTTCTTTTCTCCCTCTCATTCTCAGCGCTACCTCCTTCTGGGACCAAAAGTCCTGAGGGGGCTTTCCCAGGCACCACCTCTCCTTCACCCAAGCGTACGGCATGCAGTTCTGCAGGGTACCAAGACAGGCCCAGAAACTCTTCTCTCCACTCGCCGCCTCCGTGCCAGCACTAGGCAGGGCTGTAATCTAACCCAAAGCCAGTCCCTATCTGCTAAAATAAAAGAGTGCAACCTTCAAGTGCTCGTTCATTTCTTTTAACCACCACTTTTCAACATTAAGGATTATTAACTTTAATGCCATTGGTGAGAAACTTTATTATGTTTTCAAGAAATTGCTTTAAATCAAAACTGCAGATAAGGCATTTTTCTCCCCTCAGAATTACATGGTTGTGTTGGCAACCAGCAGGAATCCATTTGAGCAATAGAATTACCACCTCCTGGAGGTGAAAAATGGGACAAAAGCAGGAGGAGTGTCTCCTTCTTAAAAGTCAAGGGAAAAAGGGCAAAACAGGAAGGAACGGAGGCCCCGGGAATGCGAAAAACTAAACAATCTACTGTTGACTTAAGCCTTAGGGGAAATTATCCTAACATAAAATAGCAGCAGTCTTGTTCAGAGACTTTACAGCAAAGCTGCAGAAATCAGGGACAGAAAAAGTAAATCCCCCCTGTTCCATTCCAATCCCAGTCCAAGTTCAATATCACTGCGCAATTGTGAGGTCTCGGTGAAATCAGCAGAGCATTTGACGTCAGTAAATTGACCCCACGTTTCAAGAGCAGAGAGGCTGGAGCAGTTTCCAGGAGCATGAACCTTCACGTGCCTACACCGTTTTTCCTGAACGAGCTAGAACTCTTTCGAGTGAAAAGATAAAAAATGAATAAAGATATTCCTGTTTGAAATGGTGTTACTTGCAAGAACTTTTTAGTGTCTAGAGTACAGTACACAGTTGGCTTCTACGTAAATACCGTGAGCATGCAGGATGTTAAAAAAATGTGTCAGGCGGTCAAGGTTCATGAAGAAAAACAACCTTCTGATTCTAGGTCCGTTTTCCTCCCACAATTAACAAGAAGTTTATATACGTGTGCAAGAGTCAACAATACATGCACGCTAACATTTGGGAAAATGTTTTATCCTAATAACAAAAAAAAAAAGGGATTTTGTTTTTAAGGTGACATTTCATTTTAAAGATTTTGCAAAATAACTCTCTGCTGGGCTGATCTTCTATCCTATTAAAGCTTACGAAGACTTTTTATCAGAGTTACAAAGCCACCGAAAATAAAGATGCTTTAATGGCCACTACATTAACTATGGTATTCTGAACCTGGTGCAGCAGTACAGACCAGTAATATTTCTTCTTCGTGTAAATGTGCAGCGCAGTATAGGCAGTACGCATGGATAGTCACAAATCCCTAGCATTATGCCAAGATGACAGAGTACTTGTCTTTTTTTGTTCTTGTGCTGTAATTTATCTTAAAAAAAATGGACTCGGGTTTTCCTGCATACTACGAAAAGTGTCCAAGAGAATGTCATAATGGCATTACTCCTGCTAGAAAAGCTAATCTACTTTACACTGTCCTCCTTTACGAGGCACTGTCACTTCCCAAAAACAAAAGTATCCGCATACCACTTGCTGAAAATAAGTTGTAAAGCACTGTCACTTGCTCTGCAGAAAAATGCCAGTTATATCACATGCTTTTCTTTCCTTAGCTTACAATATATGTAACGTTTGATGAAAACTGTGCCATGGCCTCATTTAGGCCCACATGATACAGATGTTATGCCATCCTCGATGGTGGAAAGAGACCACATACACAGTAATAAGGATCGGGGAGAGCGGCCCTCTTGCAGCAACCGGGTACTCGCACAGAATGATATCCACAGACAGGGCAGTACCATAATTTTGCAAAGCATACTATTTCCTCTTCAGGAATGTACAACACTGGCCGTCAATTTAACACCAGAGGGATTTCAGCCTTTCGTATCGTGACTTACCCAAGCTGCCTGAGTTTATTCTTAACTTGGTCTTAAATTCATTTTAACTGATGTCTTCGTTTTTTCTATTTCCCAAGCAAGGTTTAGGGTATCTCAGCAAGCTTTCATACTGAAAAACTAAACTCCGTTAATTAAAAAGACTCCCAATATCAGGTGGAAATTTCATAGAGTTCATCAAATAAAGACTCACTCACACGCACACACCAGTATCTCTTGTATTTTTTTCCGCCTCTTTCTTTTACAGACAGGATCTTTAATTCCCAGCTTTGTGGCATCCCAGTGGCAAAGGTGACTTGTTCACAGAATAAACACCCGCTTGCTCTTGTTTTTTCTTCGTTCCCATTTCTCAAAAAATAACATCTTAATACCAAACCAGTTTGTAAAGGCTAAGGGTGACTAAGTAATTTAGTTATAGGAAATATTTTTTACAGAACACACAAGAATATAACGACTATATAGAAATTAATGTCTGGAATTCAATCATACTACACCAGAGGACAGTAACATCAGAGAAACTACCCTTACTGAAAAATGTATTGTTTGTCATCTTTGAATCTGAGCTGTTCTTTCAAGAGGGTTTTTCCACATGCCTAAATATAGAAGCCAAAGGACATCACCAGATAAGAGGAATTTAGCAATACCTCTGGTAACTGGTGTTGTTAGCCTACGTGGTAAGCTGTTCTGAATTGCTTATTTTGGACCCTAAAACAAGGGATTAAAAAAACACAAAATATCATTTTTAGAATACAGTTATAAGCTTCCGAATTATTCTACTGGCATAAAAGGCTTTTTTGTGTTTGCCAGCCAGCTAAGAGGTTCCTATACGGTACCTCGAATGGCAAGAGGAGCAAGAGGTAAGGCAAAAAAATACTGGGGGAAAGGACATTGCAAACAACAGCCTTGGTATGAACTGAAAGGAGATAAATAGTCATTGCTGAGGACAGTAAGTGCCTTCAGTATCTCTCAAGATTTATATCGTATTTGGAAAGCATCTACAAACCCAAATCTGCTCAAGATTCCTAATAGGTCTAAGCTTTACTGTGCCCGAATACGGGATCATATTGCAGAGCCTTTTCATTTGGGCTGCTCGCATTTGTCCTCTGTTAGAAAGTAGAACGACCTTGGGGGGGGGTGTCTCAGATCGGTTGCATCTCCTAACGCAGCCCATTGCAACCAAAGGAATCTACATTACAATAAAGTTAAACTGAGCAATAAGATGCCTTCTAGCCTGNTTTTTTTTAAATGGTTTCTCAAGATCTTTTAGTTGACCTGTGAACTACTCAGTGCCAAATGTTACTTCTGCTCCTGCCAATTTAACACTGCTTAGTTTAGAGCTTTCAAATGATTATTTTAAAAATATTTTCTGGTTAAGACTACACATCTGCCCCTGTGAACATCTGTTTAGAAGCAGAATGCTGGTAGAGAGAGAGAATTACTCCGGCACACAGAAGATGTCTCCTCTTTCAATGTATCACATAAGCTGGTATTTCTGAGAAATAATGATGAATAGACTTATCAAGACTGTTCTGTTGATTCTGATCATGGGTCAAAGAGAAGCCAGTGGATTCCAGTAACGTATAGCCTGATGTTATAACATGCCCCTTTGCTAGAGTTTTATCAAAAGTATTCCTAACAGATTGCAGTTTACGTTACAAGAACACATCTGCCATGTTCTGTAAAATCAGTCAATTCAATTTAGTTTTCAACGTATTATTTTACACAATGCTTTTCAAGATGTTTTTTTCCAGGGACTTAGGTTTCAGGGATCACCATTGTCACCAGAAAACTTGAGCACAAACATACGCTGTATGAGCACACCAACATGCACAATTCTGTAACTGCTCTGTCACCTGGCTTCAAAACCATATTCCCTCTACCCAGATCCCCAAATAAATCCATAAATAGAAAGGGTAAAAGACATTAAAGTCCAGTATCGGATTTTGTCTCTGTTAGAGTAAGCTCTTCCCTGTGAAGAGTTGGCACCATTCAATTCAGGCTGCACATAGCTGCCGTAAATGATAAAATGTCCTATGAAGGAATGTGAATCCCCATCCCTATGTATTTGATACATTTAAATCAGGTCATATAGTCACCGTTATTAATTAGAAACAGTGTTGAAGTAAAAACATTTTAAATAAACCTCGGGACTGAATGTTAAAGCTGTCATTTTTTTACACGGCCTCATGATTCAAGGATTAATGGACCTTAAAACAACCATAAACCACCGAGTCCCCTGTTCTGGTTTAGAAGAATAAGAATAGTTTTATTTCTGCTTCAGTCTGCCAGTCTTAAATTCATTGTGTGTCAGTGGGCACTGTAAACACTTTTAAGTATTTTGACATTGTGCTATAAGATGCTGCTAATCTGTTTCCTGCCTGACCTTCACCGGTTCTGTGCACCTTGCCATTCCCAGGAAAAAGAAAAGCAAGCAACCTAATGAAAAAGATATATATATAAAATACATACTCTATATCTGTAGACGCAAATACTGCCATATAAAACTGGAATAATATTTGAAATATTTCGACTTCACTTTACAATAACTCTTTCACAGGAGCCTTTTCTGTAACTTTTTTCAATTACAACTTTTCCTTGTCTCCATTAATGGATGGAAGGAATAATGCAAAGGGTCAGAGTACTTGTGAGGTAGGAACTTTTCAGAACGAAAGGCTGCAGTTTTGAAGTAAGATCAAGAATGCAGAGTACATTTCTGGAAGGCCAACAAGGTGAAGTAATCACTACTATTTAACAAAAAAAAACCACCTAAACTGTAGTCAGCAGTACAATCATAATGGATGCTTGGAGTTGTGATTACACTGGAATTCAAGTATGTGTAGTTATCACTGGATACAGCAGTGGGATACCGGACTAAACAAAATAATGACTGATAAGCAGAAGAAAATATTATTTTATCTATTTTTAACCTTATCTGATGTGAAGGTCAGACTTTCTGTGGTTTAAGGATCAGAACAACAAAACTGGAACTTGGAAGGTTTTGAATTCCAACTCTCTTTCTAATAGCTGACTTTCTGACGGCCCCTACAAACGGTGCTTGGCCAGGTTTTACTTCAGTCACACAACCTGGAAAACTGGGAAGAGAAAGCAACTTCATTTAAAACAAATGTAGCATGTGAGTGAAGCTTAACTTGGTACATAAAGTATCCATTAATTTTCACTGTTTTTGAGAATATATAATGCCTTTCTCTCCACTGCTCGTCAGCTTGGAACTGGAGTGCACCAGCTAAAGAGAACTTTGTTTCATGAGTTGTTTGGCTGACTTACTTACTTCCCAAAGGTTTTACTGCACCGATTTCAACTGTTACTTGGCCACCAACTTATTTTTCTAATCTGTCACAAAAGAACATCAAAAACCAAAAAAGAAATAATAAAATAGGATCAGGAGGAATCATTACAGCTATTGGAATGAGACGCCATAAATGTTTAGCAATTAACGTGATTGGAACCTGAAGCTTATCACCAGAGTCCCTGCTTGTTACCCAAAACAATCCTCTGTCACTTGCTTAGAAATAAAAAATAACTGGACTGCCATTATAAGGTACATAATAAATACTTTTGCCATTCAGATGCTAAAGGAATTTAATTTTCATCATCAGAAAAGAACAAAACAGTTTGAGTGGAAAGGAATAACTTGGGTTTAAAAGCCATTTTAGTATTGATGATTTACTTACAGATAGAGAGATATACACAGACTTTTTTCCCCTACAAATCTACCTATCAAGGTAACTTTTGCTATAAACAGCATTCTAAAATTATCACATAAAAAACTATCAAGCACTAAATTAGAAAAAAACAGATTTTTGAAAGTGATAGTTAAATTTATGAAGCAATTCTGCTACACTCAGAGGCTCGTTGCTCAGCATGCAAGCAAATTCTAGGGTGCGTATTTGCCATGCAGGTGAACCTCTTTACACGGCATTAAAAGGTGGGAGAAAGGATGAAAGCACCAAAGGCTACACAATTACAGCCATGTGCAGAACACATGTACTTTGGACTTAAGCTTGTTTGCATGACTAATAGAGATAATATTGAATGTCTTTTCTCATCATTCCAATTTTTTTTTTTTTTGGCTCAGTGCCTTTTTTGCTACCTCCAAGAGCTGTTAATTTTGTTCACTGCTGAGCAAAAGTCAAAGTCAGAGTCTAAACAGCTTGTAATGAGTTTTCAATGGCCCATCTCACTGAAATTGAGGGCAAAGGAGCAGCAGACTTAGACACTGTCAGCCCTCTGAATTTATTATTGAGGGAGCAACGCGTTCGGTAGAAAATACATAGAGGAGGGGCTGAGAATTCTCTCAGTTTTGCATTAAGGCTTTAACAAACGTGTATTACGTGAATACTGTGACAACACAGATAAACACACAGAAATCAATGTAATGTAGCTCAATTAACTGTGCAGCTAGATTGGTAGTAGAGAATGTTGCAGTAACTTTATTCGGCAGCCACTTAGGACTGGAAGTTTTAAGTCCTGCTCCTGAAAAAGTGATTAATACTTTGCTAAATACCTTAAAGTCACGATGAAACCAGGGGTTAAAGGGTGCTTAGCACTGATAAGGAGTCAATGATAATTTTGTGAGTCCTTAGTAACTGTTTTTATAGACTGTAGAAAAAGGGTTATCCTTCACCTCTGCAGCCGTAACGTCACCGTTTGTGAGCCTGTCAGACTTCACCCGCTGCTACAGGGCTCTCAAAGAAGTTTTCGTAGTTCTGTCTCTTCAAGTGTACGCTTGAATGTATTTCACTAACCCTTCCATATGCTACGCAGGCTCCTTAGTTTTTCTGCTTCACATTTTAATTGTGGTTGGTTTTTTTCTTCATTTCCCACTAGTGCTCTTACAGCTCGTGAATGCTATTGCTTCATCTTCACTGAATCTTGGATAGAAAATTACAGAGGTAAGCTGATCTACCAGCTCTATTATTTCAAAAACTAGCAATAAAGCTACTCTTAGGGCTTCTAAACCCAGGGAAGAGGTCTCAACAGAGAATTTTTGTATTTATAACTACAATTCTTTCTCTTCCCTGGAAGTCCCTAGTTGAGTCCGTGTGATGAAGGAAGCCAGGTTTCATGGGTAGATCGGTGAAGAACTGTAAGATTTTTAAATACTGTCTGAAGGACCAGTCCCAGAAGGGAATGCACGCAAGCAGCAACAGGCAAGAACAGCGGATGAGGTGGCAGAGTATCGATGATTTATTGGTCCTTATTTGGGATGATCTGAAAATGCATTTACAGTTTCACACATTGCAAAGTCTGTTACCTCAACCTTTCATCAGTCAAGCCTTTCATTTTATCACAAATACTCCACACTCTATGTACGCACACTTCACATATCTTTCTTTTTTTCTTATTATTACATATCCATAAAGAACTGTGCTTCTGTGATATTTTATGCTACTTCTTCATGCATCACTACTTCTGCAGGGAATAGCACTGAGGAAAAGTTAGCAATTAAAAATGCAAGGCTTTGTTTGGCTTGATGTCATTTGGTTTAATGCCAACAAAGAAACAGCTCCAAATCACATCAGCATTACTGTGTTCCAGTCTTCTAACAACATTACATAAAACATCCTCACCACCTTTACCAAAAAAGTTTTTACCTATTATAAAAATTGTAGTCATGTATGTATTGAAAAAAATATTGACACATCTTTTTTGTCAGGCAGTGCCAAAGATGCACAGTCTGCATTTTTTTGCAGAGTCCACCAAAACTCTGGATTTGCCTCTGACATGGCTGCGAGAAAGAAAATTGTCAGAGAAGAGATTAACAAGTATTCAGGTGAAATTGGAGGCCACGGCAAAACTTTTGCTCTCAAGTGTAGCTTCATCGGTCACCTTATTTTCCAATACACTAAAGGAATGAATTTCAAATTCAGTGCCACACACCACAATTTCCCCCGAGGTCCAGGTTGACGCACCGAGTAAACTGGACAACCCTGATCCCTAGCACCCTTCCAGCAATCCACAATTCATCTAGGTGCCCACATGTAAAGTATAATGCAAAGGTTGCCACTTGCTTACTCTAGTGATGTGCCCTATTATTAGTTCTTTTCAAAGAGAAAAAAAGGCGGAGTAAAGTTCTTGAACTCTCAGACAATGTATTGTCCATATTCAGAGGCAGGGAGAGACTGAAATATCTTTTTAAGAAGACAAATTAACAACATTAAGAGGACAAGAAAAATTTGTGCCACGTCATTCAATATTGCACAAAAGCCCAAGAAAGAATTGTATGGAGTCAGTAATACATGGGTAGAAAATCACATGATTTAGTATAACTTACTGGGAATACATTCAACTCCTCTGTATTCAGTATTATTGACAAGCATTATATTCAGGTAATTGATGTTTAAATGCAAATGAATGAGAACACTATATCACCAGCAACAGAATTCACTACGGAGATACCGCTACACCGAGAACAAGGGGATAGAATATGTAGCAGCAAATGGAGAAGTGTTGACAAAGGGTACTCAAAAACACAATAAGAAGAGAAACGAAAACTTAATTGAAGGAAAAATATTTTACAATGTTGCTAAATCTTTCCAAATAGACTATGTCAGTCTACGTGTTCACATGAAATCTCTTAAATTTTGCAAACAAGCATCTTTTAAGAAACCGTACACTTAGTGTACTTTAAATTTTAAATTCAAATTCAATTTCAACTGGAAAAAAAAAAGTGTAATATGTATTTGGTAGTGCCAGATAAAAGGGTTTGTATAGTTTGAGAGGAATGTCACATCCATCCTCTTTTGCATATGCATCACATAATAGCCTGTTTTATATAGGACATAAGACCTTTTCAAAAAGGGCCTCGAATGAATAATGTACTACAGAGTTGTGTATGTCATCACATATAATAGAAGAGTCTCTTGCACCATGTATCAGTGAGGATAGATCTCCTCTGCAATTCTATCATCACATAAAACACCTTCCAAAATTGTCATAGTCAGGTCAGACCAAGCATTTCATTTTCTCACAGCACTATTTTCAGTTTTCCTTCCTCTCACGTTAAGTATTGTCAATAGGACTTCAGATACTTGGGCACACCATTTAGCAGAGAAAGTAAAGTACAGAACAGCAAATCATTTCCACGGCAGCTGGCCACTGCTGTATCTTCCCAAGGATGCTAATTTGGACTGTGCAGCCTAGTTTACAATAACGTTTATTTCCCATCTATACTAAACTAAGGAACAAGCAAAGTGCAACATCTTATTCCAGATGACTTACAGCATCTCAAACGGGGAAAAGGGATAAATCCTCATATCATTACCAATCAAAGCGGAGCATGAGTTTTTTTTCTTCTCAAAGCCTTAACACCTCTAGCTTTGCGAGCTGAAATTAAAACACTGTTTCTATGCTAAAAACCCACATGATTCTAGGAGCAAAAAAATTTGGCCCTACACTTGCATTTCACTATTATGCTTATGTCCAAAAGCTCCATTTTTTTCCACGGAACAGTGAACATTTATACAATCATTAAAAGCTCATCTTGCACCATATTTTTATTCTTCTCAGTTTTAATACATTTTTATAATTGCATGGAGGATATTCTAACCCTGTTTTTAGTGCAACAATAAAATTTACGAACCATGAGAAACGTATCATACTAAAGACCACCCGAAGAATAACAATGTTCACATCAATAGAAGAAACATGGGCTTCTGCTTCATAGGAATTTAGGATTTGGGGAGGGGGGATGAAAAATACTTAAGATAGCATCCCCTAGATAACTGTGAAATGGTAACGAGATCACACATTTTTTTCCTAAGCAAAATGAAACGTGGTGTTATAAAAGACAATTTTTTACAAACATGCTGTGTAGACAAGTTTAGTTGTAATGAGATTTCGAATTAAAAAAATTTCGTTTGTGTGCAGATTTTACTGATTTCATCATCGTGCTTTCTGGATAATAAATGTGGTATCTAATTACCTCACAGCTCTTGCTGCACAAGACCTGTTTCCAAACCTTTTTCCAATACTCCTGTTTTTACCCGTGCAAATTTCTGCACGGCCCCCACTCCGCCACCACAGCTGCCGACAGCCTACTGTCTTAGCCTGCTGCAGATAATATTCTCAGAAAGTAAATGGTTTTCAATTAGAAAACCCTTAGAACCAACTTTTGTCCTCACCTCATATTATTGATTAGAAACACATTTAAACAGGCAATCACTAAAGAACACGCATGAGAACTTCTAAAATTTACTAAATTCTAATGATGCTTAAATCGGGTATTTTCTAATTAAATATGGTCTGTATTTGAGAGTGTGTGTATATTTCTGGAGTTTCTCTGGTGTTTCATAATAAATACTGTATTTTTAAAATAAATCATGAAAATGAGGGAGTAGGGAAAATCCATTTCAATACTTAAAGTGCTCAGATTATTCTAAGTCTCCCTAACATATCACTTCGTCTTCTCCAAAGAAGAATAAAGAAATAAACAAACAAAAAAAGAAATATCCTGTTAAGGTTCATGCAAAAGCACAGATAATCTACCCATTTTTTTAAACAGTTATTGTGACAAAACGGATTGAAAAGGTATTGTAGATACAAGAATACATAAATGAAATGCATCCCACTGGAAAAGCTTTTTTGCTCACATTGTCATTTACAGCTTCTGAATTAATAGACCAAGAAAGGCACCACAGGCACCAACAAAATGCAGTAAAACCATTGGCAGCCAGTGGTGTCTCAAAGTTTAATTCCCCTGGGGAGAAAAGGACACTGCCTAATCTGTATTCAGTCCTGACATTGTCCACATCTGATATGGAACATTAGCTACTAACTCTCTCAATAGACTAGTGTCCTTCAGTTTATATTACTTTATGTTAATAGTAGAAAAATTACACACAACATCATTTATCATTGTTATACTGTACTATACAACCCATAGCTTATTTTAATATATTTATTTACCCCTAAGAGGTACAGAAATTTAAACATGTATCTCTAAATCTATATAAATTTAAAGATAAACATATAGTGCCAGTACCAGTGCACAGCTGCAAAAGGGATATCCCCCTTAAAAATGTATTTTAACTGTACATATAATCGTGATCACATTGCTTTAATACGAGAAAATCACGTTATTTGTGTAATAAATCTTACAGAATCAGTATATAACACAGTTTTGCACCTTAATCAAAATTTATCCTTTGATGTCTTTTTTTTCAGTTCCACTACAAGCAGCAGCTCTGCCGCTCTGTTTTCACATCCTTCTTCTCCCTCAGCAATCTGCCCTTACACTATTTACCTAGAGCTCAGGCAGGCAAGCTCAGTCCCCTTTAAAGTAAAATTCCAACGCAGTTCATGAATCAACAGAGAACTAGGAGTTACTTTTCTCTGGATCACAATCTACTTCTCAATGCATCTAAATTTCAATTAGTCTGTTTAAAAACACTCGTGCAGTCAGTGATGTGTGCTGTTTGCCTGGACTATCCAGAAGAGAAAATAGGCAGCACTGATGAAGAAGAGAGAGAGAAATCTATACTCTACTCTATTAGATGTATATTACTTTAACTTTTGTTTTTAAAATCTAAGACGTCAAAAAGCTCTCTGTCTTTCAGAAGGGGTAATTTTCTACAATCATCCAATCACACTGAATTTCAGGTAATAATTCCAACGTAAAATTCAGATTTTTTTTTTTTTTTGCTAATGAGAATGGTTTTTATTTCATTTCCTACAGAAGTGTTAATCTTAATTTAAAGGTTCAAGTAAGGGAAAATGTAACACAGCCACAAATACCTTTTTTTTCCCCAAGAATTAGTATCCTTCTTATTACAAAATTCCATCCTATTTCCAAGCTGAATTTGTGCAACTTCAGCATCCAGTCTTATTCCACCCAAACTTCCTCCATCGTGCTTCGGTGCTGTAGAATAACTCACTAAAGTCCGACTGGTTTTAGAACAATTACTTCAGATTAAATGGAAGTTAAGTAGAGTGACTGAGAAAACTAGAATATCTTTGGATGGTGAACACCCTTTGGTTTTACTACTTACCAATGAATGTTTTTGCTAAACTGCCCTGAAAAGAGCGAAAAATAAGCAAATCTTTCATACATATGATTATTAAGAACACTGTAGCCCATCTCTGCAAATATTCAAGGAGACATTTTCTCAGGTGAGATGGTTTCAGATAGCTTTACTGAGCAAGAATACTCAAACATTTTCCAGGTACAAACTAAGTTCAGGTTCTGACATCCTGTTGAATATTGCAGCATTTGCCAAGAAATCACGACCACAACTCCCTTGTGGCAAGGAGAGCAGGTTACAGAAAAACCTCTTTTGCCATAAAACACAGGAAGGATCAGATCTTTAAACAGTCAGAATTTCCATTTCACAGCAGTTTTTCCCAAGTAAGAACAGAGTGATAAATTCAATATTTGACCTTAGAATTTGTAGGGCAGCAATGAAAGAATATATTCCAACCAACAATATTTTCAATCTATTTTAAAGTGAAGAGATACACTTAAGTGCGTTTTGAACTTTTTTCTAGTTAAAAAATAACTTAAGTCACACTTGGACAATGTTCACAAAAAAAAAAACATAATAATTTGAACATGACAATTAAAGAGGAGAGTTTGAACATAAACCTTATCACAACTGCACTAGCTTATATTCACAAACACGACCAACTTTCCGCTGTTGGTGTTCATTTATTATTTGCACTACAATGGTTACAATGAAAAAAAAAAACACCCTATCCTCTCTCAGGATAAAAGACACGTAGAAGAATTGGCGAGTTTATACTACGGTGCTCTAGCAAAATGAAGGCAGACAGACAGACAGGCTGGTAGATGGACGTTCTCGCTTGCTCATTCATTAAGGTCATCTCCTGACCTGTGTGCCACTAAGGAAAAGGCAACAGCTGTTTCCAGTATCAGTGGCAAGAATGATGGAAGTGAATTAATCCACAGATGGAGACCAGCACCTGAAGGGACCAGTCTGGTGAGCAACAACAGTCTTCGCCTGAGAAACACACTTAAATGTTACCATATGGAGCGCTAACAGAAGACAGAGGGGAATGAAAAACTCTGCACATTGTGTTATTGCCACAAAAGCTTAAGTATCGTATTATTGATAAGGATAACAAAAAGACTGTCTGCCTAGGCATTTCTGATTTAGAATTCATAAGCTACCAAATTAGTCAAGACACCTCAATTAAGAGAAACTAGGTGATTAAATTACTGAACTGCATGGAAATATTCCACTCAAATAAAACAGTGTAAAAAAGGACTGCAAGAGAACGGAACTGAGAGATGCAAAAGACCCATTAAAATCTGAATCAATTGCCCCTACATGATATACTTTTCAGACTGAAGATGCATCAGCTGTTAAGCTGATACGACACTTCACGTTAGTCAAAAGGCTGAAAAGCTGCAATCATGTTTTATTAAAATAACTACCCATACTGGGCTGGGCTGAGGGAGAGTACCAGACTGTCAGAAAACAAGAACAATTAATTTAATGTGTCTGAACTCTTACGAGTAGCATTTGCAGTTCAGACACCAGAATATAACTGTCCATCTTTATTTGAATGCATTTTCTACACGTGGCTTCAGGGTCTTTTCTTGGAATAACAGATGGGAAGAAACAGAGCCGCGCTATCAGAAATGCTGAAAAATAAAGCTCAAATATATTTACAAAGATGGCAAAGAGGACAGCAAATATTTGGACATCACTGGCCAGTTTCATCTCTCCCTTATGAACTGTAAAACTCTAAAATAAGGAACTGCTTGCCCAGTGAGGAAGCCCGTGTCCTGCAGCACCGAGGGCTGCGTACAGCTGGTATTGCACGAGGGCAAAGCAGAAACCTCTCTTTACCACCCAAACCGCCAACCGGGGCAGAATGTGATGGAAAATTTTCACTCCACCAGTTGGCAGCAGGCTACAGTACCTCTGAAGGTCTTCTCAGGGCATTTTGTCACAGAAAGAAATCCCAGATTAAATTAAATGGACAGGCACGACTACTCAGTTCTGAGCACAGGTATTTGTGCAAGCGCCACGCGACGCGCAATCCTTCCTCACGCTCTTTCATCCCGTTTTATTCTGCATAAGCAATTGCGAGCCTGCAACAAGCGTGTTCATGTTGCTGAACAAATCAGAGGTTTTCCTTGATTTTTGCTCCCTGAAGTGTGCCTCCAGGGTATCAGCTCTGGGAATCATCAGATTAAGAAGTAAGTGTGCATACACTTCTACTTCTGAGGCTTTTTTAGCGTTTACATTAAAAAACACACTTTAAAGTAGTATTACAACTAAGATGTCAACAGATCTCTAAACTGAGACTCGGGGAAGCAAGATTTCAGCTCATTCAGGCAGCTTTAGATGAGGAGGAAAGGTTTACCTACTATAAACGTACTTTTACATTTCAATAGGTTAAAAAAGCTTCACTCCAAAATGAAATCTTGCAGGTCATTTACTGATTATGATTAAATCACCTTCATTTATTACCACACGGAAAATAAGCCACTGTACTCTACATGGGAGGTAATCTTAACTGCTTAGCAATTTATTCAAATACGCAGAAGTTAAAATAATTTCTGGGCTGTTCACTCATTAATAAGGGCAGATGGCAGATGGATGGCAGTTAGAGATATTATTTGAATATCTTTGAAATATAATTCCTAGTTTATACAGGTCAAAGAGGTTTCCCTGTTTACGTATTCAAAACTGTACAATATGAAGACAGATATATTTCAAGATGGGATTCTGTGAGGAGATTCAACCTCTGGGGTAAAATGAGTGCCACGCAAATACCCAGCATTTTTCCTGCGCTACTTTCTTCATAATGGGTATGCAGGTTCCATTAACAGCGAACAAACACAGCCACGGCAGCAGAAGGTAGTTGTTTTACAAAGACAAGTAAACATCAGTAACACGACATTGCCTTTTCCAAGAAGCACCTTTTATAAATTGTTTCCAAGGATTTTGTAAAACCCCTGTTCTCCAGTCCCAGCTGGGAAACCACGTCTTTCCCACTCCTTTCACGCAGATCCCACAACAGGTGCTTGAGTGAAGGGATTTGGGTGCTGCAAAGCATTTTTCCTAAGTATTTCGGCCTTGTCAGGTGGTGCCAAGTTGTATAACAATGTCTTGCTAACAGAAAGGAAGCATCCTATCATAAATCATAAATTCAGAGCAACTTCTCTATTGGATGGGGGCAGGGAGGCAATGGTTAAGTACACCAACTATGTCTCTTTAATTAGGTCATTAATCACCATCCTTCAGAGCTCTTGAGATTCTTTTTTTCAAACCCCATATGCTTAAGCTTTAGAAAAAAATTATTCTCAGCTCTGAAACGAGTAAAGTACTTTTACCATTCCTAATCTGAGCATTTACCTATCACTTAAATTCTTCCATGCATATATTTTCATCAGTGCACTGGCTGCTCCTCTCCAATCTCTGCTTGCTGGAGTCCAAGAACAAGTCACCGAGCTCCTTCCTCATACCCCAGGGGGGAAGCTCTGTTCTCATCTGTAATGATGTAAATCCCAAGCAACTTATTTACATCCGTGAAGTCACCCAGAGGTCACAGAGAACTCTTTTGGTTTCCTTTGGTTCATCCTTTTGCTTTATCCGTTACTTACATCTTCTAAAAAACAACAGGTGCTGTAAACTAAAGTGTACGCAGCAGAACTTGGTTTCCAAAATGATTTGTGGTTTGAAATGTGGCTTTAGAAAAATCCTGCACAAAATCTGTGCTGCAAAAACTTAGATCGGTTCATGGAAAGTAAAATGTCTTCTAACCAGATTATGAGACTGAAAGGGAGCATCCAATTTTCTAAATTTAAGCTATATAATACAGATCACTGAATTTTATCCAGTTTCTTCTGTATTCAGAGCAATCGCTCACATATGACTAAAGCGTATTTTCCAGAATCAGCTAGTCTTGAAACATTCATAATTATCCCTTTTTACAATACTAGTGCTGCTGTGTATTACCCTAACTTCATCCGAACAAAGAACTGGAAACTAAACTCAGCTGCAAATCCCACAAAACTTTACATAGTTCAGAACTCCGGGTGCTGAAGGTGATTTTTGACCCATGACAATGATATCATGTATCAACTCCACAAAGAAACTCACCTTTGAAAACCTGAAGTATATCTTCCAGATAGGCTAAAAAAGCTGGCAAATAACTAATAATGCCATTAAAATGCACGGACAATTTTTACGGGTCCTCTGTAGTCACCATGAGTCAGAATGGAGTTACCTAGAAACAGCCTTGACTTTCCATCCTACAGGCGCGTGGAACTGCGGCGAGTGGAGCACAGCCACGTTGCACGCGCAGGTGTGCGCAGCACACTTACAGGACACTCTGGCACCAGGGACAGAAAATGACACCAGCCTAAATGTGCCTTCTACCGATGGTCCTGAGATGGAAGGCAGTCTGCCAAAAATTAATACTTTATATTAGGCTTTTTGTAGCTTTTTAAGAATTTGTAGTCACACCAGAGATGAGTAGATACTTACTCCATTTCAGTATGAGTTCTGTTATTTTCAGCTTAATTTAGTAACGGCCTAATCCTAGAAAGTGCTGAGCATCCACAACTTCTGATGGCATCAGTGTGAATGGTACGGGTCTGCATCTCTCAGAAGTGGGCCCCCAAATCCATAATTTTCAGCTTACTTCACTTTCCGTAATGTGTTATCTGCTTTTCCCGAGACAGGCTGTAAGTGACTGGATGATGGACTCGAATGGACTATACTATACGGGTTGGAACTCGATGATCTTCAAGGTTTCTTCCAACCTAAACCATTCCATGATTCTATGATACTGAGTTGCTTCTGAAATGACAGCAGTGTGTGAAATGTGGTACCCAAGAGAGTCAATAATTCTAAGCTGATGGAAAAATTGAAAGAGAATGGGTAGATGAAAGAAGCAGGGGGAAGAAGGAGAACAGCAGCAGCAAAGACTAGCAGCCAGGGTAGGGCCAGACAGAAGAACTGTAAAGACATGAATCGAATAAGGAAATATATAGAGGCAGGTTCTTAAACCATATAAAATGTTACAGTTGCACTGATAGAGGCAGAAAATCTTCACCCACTGAATCTGTTCTCCACAGAGTTTAAGCTCTGAAAAGACAGGAAAGCAGACAGAAAAAGAGATAAGGAGCAAAAATAAAAATAAAAAGACAGAAAGAACACCATATATGAACGGCTAGAAATAACTGTATTGCTCTTTGGGCATGGTGCAGTGCCCGTAAAGCAGGCTTAATTGTTCCAGTTCTCATTTGTGGGCCTGACTGTTTCTGGAGTTCCAGAGCAGCCGTCAGTAAAAGCTACACAAAGGACAGAGGTGAGAGCTGCCCCAGAACCAGAAGCCCACTGGAGCGGGACATGGGCACTTGTGTCTCCCCTAGGTGGGAAGTGTGGCTGCCTCAGGAGGAGAATTACTGTTGCCATTATTTCGTTATTTTAATTAACTTACTTGCTGGCAAAGGACATTTCATCTCACTTTGCTTAATTCTGGACAGCCAGTCATACTGAATTATTGGTTTTACATTTATATATTATTATAGAATTAGTTTTATAGCCGTTATTTCTCAATTAGCGTATTCCCTTTAGGTAGCTGCAGCCTTTTGATGTTTAGTTTCTTTCCAGGTGAAGCCACCGTTGCCATCTCTAAGTCTTGAGACCATTTTATACATCAACCATCATCGCCACTATCCCACGTGGCGGGCTCTCTCGTTCCCCGCTTGCTTGGCACCGCTGCTAAGAGACACAGTGGGCCTCATATATCTTTGGGTCTTCAGAGCAGATAACCTTACCACCTCCACCTTGTGCCACTCATTATGAATATTTTGGTCTAACTTGTTTAGCTTTTCCTTCCATCAACCGGAAAGTATTTAGTGCATCAGCTGAGAAGCGTAAGTGAGAAACTTATCCATGGAAATGGTTACACTTTACTGAGCCTCTGCTTTCTCCAGGCACATTAAAAGGCATTTAAATGGTACAATTGTTATCGAGGACCTGCCATTTGGTTATGGGCAATGTCCTTCATTTTATGCAAGGGGGAACACGAGGAAATGCTCAGAAACTTCTCAGGGGTAATTTTTGGCAAGGGCTGACTTCTAAACACAAACCATAGTCAGCTGCCCTGAGGACACACGGAAGGAAACTCCTTACCTGTTCTCCGGAAACAAATGATGATTTGTCTTTCTAATGGAAAGACAAATGATTGATACAGATGAAGAAAGATGCGGATTACGGACCTAAAACATGGCCAACAGTAGTAAATCAATTCCACTAGAACAAAATATAAAGCTTTCTGCTTGACTTAAAACCAGTACATGGAAACGTGAGACTGAAGTGAAGTATTACCACCACCGTTACTGAAACTTCACATGAAATAGCCTTAAGGAAAAGTCTGCCGTACAGCATCATCGTACAGAGTAATCGCCAAAATAAACACAAGTTTTAAAACAGTACTTGCAACTACACAGAATGCATACAAAGATACTAAATGGCAACAGAGAATATTGTTAAGGCATCGTTCTTTTAACACACATAAAATACTTGCACACTTCTTATATACCGCTACCACCAACTGACCTGATGTTCTATCAATAAACCCAATAAACTCCAACATATATACTAACATATTCTACATTTCAGATCTTGTTTCACCTGCACTGCAAGTTAAAGCCTTCGTTCCACACAGAAAGACAATGAATGTCTCCAAGATAATCAAACTCAGGTCAGTATTTTGTCTACAGCAAAAATAAGTCCGAAAGCCACATTTTTTACCATGGGGTGATGGTAGAAACGTTGATGAAGGATATCTTTGTAATACCTAGAACAGAATTTCCCACGTGGACCCAGATAAATACCACCTTCTTAATTATCTGTTTGAAATATGAAAGGCAGACATCTAGGCCCTGTGTGCATTTACTCCAAAGGCTTGGACAGGGTTTTTAGATATTATTAGCAAAATAAACTTGGGACTTGTCTGGTGGATGTCTACTTATAGTGCATCAAAAAAAAAAAAAAAGCTTCTTTGGGAGGATTTGAATGATGAGAGGGCTACTGCCTAAACTGAGGGAGAGACTTTCCCATCTATTTCTTCTATACGTTCCAGAAGCCGTAACTCCTTGTAGTACGTGAAGGGATTTCGCATCCCTCTCATCCCTCCCCGGCACACTGATACATGGGATCGCCAGGTCTCAGCACCGCAATCCACTAAACAAGGAAGATCATAAAATATTATGTAGGCACATTGAACGAGTCATTGGGCACCTCAGCATTCTCGGGACTCCTTGTAGAAGCTGGGGGGATGTTACTGAACAGCAAAAGGAAACACAGCTTAAGAAAGAAAGGAAATGCACTCCTACCATCATCAAATAAAAACGCTACGCAAATAGTTATTGGCAAAAATGGAATAAAATAACAGATCGCTAACTAATCCTATTCCAGTATGAGCTATCACCCCACCACAATATAAATTATTATCTGTAATTATTTGTCCTGGTGAATTTAATATGCATTTACCAAAGGATTTCTGGGGGGACAAAAAAAGCTTTCCTAAGAAGGAGGAGGGAACAAAACTAAGTTAATAAATCATTCTGCCTTAGATCTCTGAAAGATGTGTTAGTGATGACGTTTTACACTTTTGATAATTTTATAGCTACTGTCTTAACTTATCCACAGTCAAAATTACAACTAGCATTTGAAAGAATTCAACCTGTCTATTTAAAGGGCGCATGTTTGTCCCTTTATCTTTTTCTTTCAAAGCTGAGCTTTCCTTCTAGAGACGTGTATTGAACAGTTCTTGCCTGGCCTATGGATTAATCAGAATTTAAATACTGTATTATTTCAACAGGCACTTCTAATATCTGTGTTTCCTGCCATGAAATGTAATTAGGGAAAATTAATTTACCAGGGGACCTCTGAAGCTTTACCTTCTTCCCCACTGCTATTTGCACTGGGCGACATTCAAACGTAATTCCTTTCTATTCCAAGTATATCAGGGTGATCTCCTCTAGACTGCCTCTGAGCAGAAAACGTCACCCAGTATTTGGAAAGTTCACAAATGTGACATTTTTCCAGTAAAACTCTACTGTAGCAGCCAGCTTCAACAGGTTTCTCGTTGTTAATGAAAACAATTGGAAATACACTGAACATCTTGCTTCACGACTTAAATCAGTCTCTAACTATATTAGAGATGCAAGCCTGTGCTCCAGGACAGATTATCTCCCTGTGAGTCTCTGATGGACCTTTACTGTTTGGAAATGCAGCCGGTACTCACTGTTGTCAGGTAGGATAATAAACGAGGTACACCTCAGTTCACATCCTTTGTATTGGTTTTCCTGTTATGTTCTTAACCTATACCATCCTTTCTTTTTCAACATTGATTTTGATTTGGAGGCCGCATAATAATATTCAGCTGCAGTGTAATATTTTCTTATTCGACTTCAAAAATCTTTTTGCAGCTGCATTCAAAAGCTCCGCGGGCTGCAGGCCAGCCTTTAGAAATCCCTGTTACGCGGCTTATCTGGAGACAGAAATGAAGAAACACACCCAATCAACTGCGTGGTAAAGGCAGCCCACCTTTCGCAATTGGGTTTGGAGGATTTTCACTCTGAAACAAAGGCCAGGGCAGCCTGCAGGAATGAGTTACAGAAGTATGTTCTATTTAACTCAACAGTGTCAGGCATATAACGTGCCCTTTATATCTATAGTTTATTTTAACACGTATCAAGAAGACAGAAAATTAGTGATCAATGTAGAAGGGAGCATGAGGTTTCATTATAAATTAATGTAGGAAGACTCGGATTTCAATGATGAAATGAACATGAATCTTAAAAATTGTCTGTCTTTATGAAACAGATGAAAATTATTACAGTATATAACTTTTTGGTGACATTTTACTGCAAAGGGCATATTGTTACAAAATTTAGCAATGATGTAGCTAACAGAAATACTGCAGGCACAGATAAGATTATTTATGTAACATGATAAAACATGAAACATGGATGTATTTGAGTCATCGGGTTGCAGAGTGGGAAAAATACTTTGCCCTGCTCTTAAGTGAACCCTCCTGTTAAATCAAGGAGCAACACAGATGGCACTTGTTGGGAGCCAAGTTTGCACAACGGTAGTCAGTAGTCCAACGCAGTCCACACCGTTGTGCTCTGGTGCCCAGAAAGGTAGTGGAAATAAAAAAGAAAAAGGAGGAGACAGCGCAAGAAATGTTCAGAGAACTTCACGTGGGTTTCCACTTTAACGACGGGGTTTTTTGTAAATACTAACCGTCCCTGCAGCAACATGGGAATGCACTGGTAACTGGATGAGGAAGTCACCTACTGAAAATGAAATTGAGTAAAAAATGTCATCTCCGAGTAGTGACCTTGCAACACAGAACTGGTGGAGGATTGCTGCAAAGTCATTCTACTCCCCAAGCCAGAGCTAGAGAAAACGCGTCATCTCAGAAGTGGCCCTGGCTTAGTGTTTTTGGATGCACGGAATTAAATTCAGATTCTGGGATATTTCCAAGATGGAAAGAACACATACGTTGATTGACTTACATATACACATGACTGACTCACATATATACATGATTGACTCCTAAGAAACAATCACTACAATACAGAAAGTTCAGAGTTAAGAGAAACAAACATTTGGCAGAAAAATAGAATCTTTATCAGCTCAATGAATCTTGGATATACAATCATTTTTAAAAAAATAAACCCCACGCATCAAAACCAGGCTGACTTATATGCGTAAAATTTGGGCAAACTCTGCTGGACACATTTCTCTAATGCAAATGTGCTGGAGAAAATAGATTTTCACACAAAACTAAGGTGAAAATTAGGTTTATCTTGGAACTAAAATTTTAGTCTTACCTAAGAAAATATTTTCCCATCTGTAAGTTTTCAACACTGTTCTGAATTCAGATATAAATTACTTGCTACCCTTAATTAATAGAACCTATATTCGATCTTTGTCTTTTATTTTTGTTTCTCCTCCCTTGTCTGTCCTTCCTACCTTGCCAGGATAAACCATTCCGTTACATTCGCAAGCTTCAACTTTACTCATACCACTGTGATTTCCTTTAAACAAACAAAAAGACACTAAAGGAAAGAAAAACAGTGAGAACCACCTGCAAACTATTATAAATTCTAAACCCACCCACACAGCCTGTAAGTTATAAGTAAATGAAAGCAAGAAGATTCAAAGAGAGAAATAAAGTGGGTTTGTGTTTTTTTTTCCCCTCTATAAATACCGTGAAAAAAGATGATATAAAATCTTAAAGAAAATATTTTTTACACTTTTTGGTTGTGTGCAAACAATAATTTCAATTTCCTTCTTTGACTGGGAATGGTTTAACATCATCCCTGTTATCCGAGATGCTCATGATGGGCTGAACCTTTACTGGCTGAAGATCACCTGTCCTCAGTAGTGTGCCAACCGCATTCCCCAGCAAAGAGCCACGGAATTTATGATTTTTCTGAATGGCCAATCGTCATCTGATTATCACGCTGATATTTTTGTTGTTTATCAGATCAAAGGGGTTATTGCTTCCTGAGTACAACGGAGGGAAACCGGTCAAACAGAGCAAGCTATTGCATTTTTCTTACACTTGAGAAATCTTCGTTGTCTCTTACATGTCATCATGAAAAATAATTCATTACTTATATGAGAAAACTTCCTTTTGGAGAAAACAGAAAACCAAAGTCATAAGCTCTATTCTATGCACACACCTCACAAAGATCTTCTGTTCTCATGTAGTTATACTGGCTTCCGTCAAAACTAATTCTTTTAGGAGCAGAAGCAAGTATTGCTGAGCTACAAACTACCTTCGAATGGTTAACTAGAAGGCAAAACCCCCAGAGCTGTTCTCGTGGCTCTATTGCATCCCGAAGAATTTTGCTGTGGACATGGGAAGCTAGGTTTTCACCCAGTAAATATGTAAAACATTGAAAGTGATCTAAATTATTTTTCCCTGGAAATAAACATAAAGTATAATAAATTCAGTTTAGTACATTAAGATTTACTGTTTCATTTTTACAACAGATCTATCAGCATTCTGTAAAACTGAGCACCTCACTAAGATGTCAGCGTAAGAAAAGCTACTCGAGTATCAAAATGCTTATCACTGACATAGTAACTGAACACAACCCAAGTAAATGAAGCCCACTGCCACAGAATATACTGGAAGAAGTTCAAGATTAGAAAACACAGAATAATTTTTCTTTCGCATATCTGCCTTACTGTTCAGCTGGATGAAATTTAACATAACTGTGCTTTCATTTATTATATGTAATAATAAAGGCCCAATAGAAATACTATGAAGGTAAGAGAACGGTGCAGTATTTGCCTAAATGTAAAATAAACAAAGGACGCACTTATGAAATACAAATGCCAAGAATCACAAGGTCTGAGCCTGGCCATAGAGGAAATACAAAAGAATACTGAAATATCCATTCTAAAAAATTCAAAGAAGCTTTATGAGCAGAAGAGCCACCCATGAAGCTTTTGGTCTGAACTTTCAGCAGGTTAATACAGCTACAGATATCTTACTTTGCATGTAAAATTGCCAAACTGGGCTTGTGCAATGTAACTTAGAGCAGTAAGTAAGCTAAAAATCACAGGGCTTAATATGTATTACAATGAATAATACTGTCAAGTGCTTCCTACTACTGACTTAATTTTACTTTATTACTTTCTTCCCTTTGTGCCTTTGTTTTCTACCAAAGGATTTATTTATTTATTCATTCTTTTATTTCTTTATTTATTTTATGTCTGAGAAGTCAGCCCTCTTTGGACAGGAGAATTGTGGATGGGAAGCTTCTGTGAAGTTATAGGTTTACATCAAAACATCAAAGTTCATCACATGAGTTTACCACCTGCCTCCCGCATCTTAATGTAACTGCTGACTCAGATATAAATCACCCCAAGTTTCTGAAACTTTTCAGATTATTGTCTGTAAAACAAATTTAAAATCCAAACCGTAAGCAAAGCAAAGGTGGAAGAGCAGTGATCTTGTGCTTTGTTTTGTCACACAGGGACACCGCTATTTGGGACCTCTGCTTTTTCAAAGTGTATTAGCTGTTAAAAACCCACTACGCACTGACATAGCACCAAAGTTTACGAGGTCAAAAAATGTTCCCCTCCCACAAACCACAAAGACAGGCTCCTGGTGTTAGCAGCAGAAAGAGACTTTTCACATAGACCACAAGTTTGACCAACACAGACCGAGCTCTGGCAGGGAGGGACATGCGGGCTGTCTGCAAGTCAAAAGGTGCTGCTCAAGTAAACACAAGTACTCCAAGAAAACTCAGCGACTCCACTAAACTGCTAGAGAAGGGGAGCCAAGGAAATTCAGGCAGGTTAATAAAAACCAGCTGATCAGAGTCTTTCTTTTAAAAGGGTTCTTCATCTTTCCTAACCTAGAGTACTAATGGTCTACTACAAACTGATGGGGGGAAACACAAACGCTTTAACCCTGCAGTGATGAAGCAACAAAGACAGCGGACACTGCTCTTAAAGCAATAAAGAAAATAGTGTCTAAAACCACCCGAAAATTTCTACTTATCTCTGGACAGTCCCTGCAGAGTGAGTGGAGAGCAGATCACGAGCACTGTTCGGCACCTGTCTAAACCCAGTGAAAACACTGGGGACTTACTTAATGATCTTAGTTCTTTACGCTGTAAGTACTAATATCAAGTCCTGATAACAACTCACATGCAATTTCCATTGTGTACATGCATTTATGATGTGGTTATACACAGATTTTGTACGAACATTTAATAATGAAGTTTGTGATTCAAATGCTCGTTAGCAACACACTTTCTGTAGTAGCACGTGTAAAATAACATTTTCACTTCTTCTGTGAACCAGTTATACTATATACCTGTAACCAGTCATTTACACACTATCTAAATGCAACAGTGCTTACTTAAAATAAATACGTGCACATCATACATGCATGTGTTATACTTCTGTGTTTATGTGTACAGACAGCATATACGCATTGACACATACACAGACGCACATATGTATGATAATAAATTTTATAGGAAAGCCAATAAAAAATAAGGCTTCCTACAACTTTGTTATAAGCCTTTTTTCAGCCCCTACGACTATGTAGGGAAGCTTTATTCTGTGGTTGTAGGATTTCTTACCGTTGTACTCCCCTCTCTCTGTATCACCTCCCCTCACTGAAAAGAATTTCTGCTAGGCTGGCATCTGTGTTTACATGCACAGATTTTGTATGTACATCTCCATCTGTGTCCCACAGCTATGAAAACCAGAACTTGAAAGATATTCCTTGAAAGTTTGAAGATTTCCATTTTCACTTTTTTAATTTCTTTGTGGTTCTTTGGATAGTTCACTCATTTTAGTTTCATGTGTTTCATGAAATACTTTTCTAGGCTATTAACTCCAGAATGATTCTGCACAGGAAAAGTTCTGTTTATCTCCTGATTTTTTTATTTGTGAAATATCATCCACTATTTCTAAGGTAAGAGATACTGCAAGAGATGTCACCAGAACCTGAGCTCTCTGGCAGACAGCAATATGACCAGCGTGTTCGACTCGGTACTGCTACAAGACACGTGCCGCCTCCCTGACCTGCGCTGCTGCTGGGAACCTGGCCGCACTGCGAAGTTCTGTTTATCCCTCCGTGGAATAAATCTGCAATGGTGATTATTCCATGCTCGAGCCACCTGTCCTAATGAATAACCCTTCCCGTGTAGCTGTTTCCAGATATTGGAGTTAGTTATTCAAGCTTGAAAGACAAGTAGAGAAATTAACAACTGGTGCACATGCTCCTTAAATGGCACAGGGGCAAAATACGGAAAGCGGAATTCATTGCCGTGGCTTTCCTGCAGTATCAAAAAAGGATTTGTGAGTATCAGGAGACCTGCATCGGTGTAAACCTGACCAGACAGGCAGGTGAGCAGTACCATGACTGTGTTTTGGCTTAAATTTGGCTAATTGAATGCTGATTATCATTTTACTTCAAATTTCTGAAAAAGAGAGAGACAGAGACTTACAAACCAATCAGTGCAGGATCACACGTCTTATTTAGTAGCTAAAGGAAACTGAACCAAGAGCCGCCCCCCAACCTCATCCAGTACAGCTCTAGCGCCAGATTTTCTCAGACTATTGTTATTTTTAAACCCAGAAATTTTTCAGTAGATGGGTTTGCATATTACTTAGCTTTTTGGGTTACGGCAGTTTATAAAAGAACACTGGTAAACATACACTAACTGCCTTTGCCAGTCATTTCCAACAACAGATCCTTCTGAGCCAAGAAACCCCATGGTTTGTGAGCTTTGCTACTTTTTTGCCAAACAGTGCTGGATTGACTAGTGAAATTCTGTAACACAAATACACACATAATAACAAACAATGTCAAAGAAACGCACATTTCAACAGCCCCCGGAAACTTCAAAGTATGCTTTTAGTTTGTTTGAACTTGAAACAAGTAAGCAACAGTGTTGTCTCCTTAATTTGTTGATTTTGGTGTTTCTCCAGACCTGTAAAGACCAATTCAGTGACATGCAGAAAAACAGAACGCATTTGTTCAGCACCTTATCTAGCAAACTCCGTGTTATATATAAAGACAAAGCTTTCTCTTATTGCTATAGTTTATTGAAGATGCTTCCCTATTCTACTTACTTACTGTGCCACAAAAAGTGTTCTGTGCGGAGATTTAGTAACACCGTTAAATGAAATTCAAATGGACATTAAACATACGTATAAAGCACCCTTACATCCAGTACGTATATGTTTAGCTTTTTTAATACAAACTGAGTGCTGATTGCTGATGAAATTGAGTTAGCTGGTAGGTTTGTAGGGGTAATATCAGTCACTCTGCAAACCATTCCATCACAGAAAAAGCCAGAAGTATAGAAAAGACCAGAAAAAAACCATCAAATGTTCCTCACTATTCCAATACATCAAACCCATTGTTTTAGAGCTGATGGGACAAGACTTTGTCTGGTGCATGTTTCTAAGCAAGACCCAGCTGCCATTTCATTTAGATGGTGCTCTCTCGGTTAATGCTTCTCCTAACCCCCAGAGCTGGCTTGACCATGCTCTCTCTCCAGCTCAAGTACTTCTGGAGACAAAAAGTAGTTGCTTTCTAGTTTTGCTAGCTGGGTAGTTTTCTCGTTCTAGTTTTAGGCCACATATGGCAGGATAAAACCATATGTTTCTTTTCCAACACTGCTTATAACAATAAATTCCCTCTTTAAGTGTTTCCATTCTTAGCATTTATTATAACCAGAGAGCAACAGCTGTAACCTAATGAGCACCTACAGCTACTTCTTACAATTTCCTGTAGAGCCATTCAAATCGACGAAGCTTCTCCAATTTACATGGCCGAGAATCAAGCACACTCCTTTCATAAACCAACCACCTCCTGGTAGAGCAGGGCAACCCAAGAGACACTGCTTTTGAATCTTATACAGCTGTTTTCTGTACTGCCCCAAAACTCCAAACATTAACACTGCTATACAATTTCTATTTATTCCTTTGTTATTATTGCCTTGGGCCTCGGAAAGAGATTTTCTAAAGGCCCTGTTGTGAAGGACGTACCACATGAAGAGTAACGATTATGCTGCTGTAGTCTATGAGCACACTGACTTGATTTTCTTTTCCCTTTTTTATTCTTTTTTTATGTTTTACATTTGCTGAAAAACTGTTTAAGGGAGAAAAACTAAACCTTTCCCCTGCTCCCCCCAAAATCCCAACTGTGGGAATGTTTGCTTTTTTTGGCAGCACTAATATTTATCCCTTACTTAATAGGAATTCTCCCTTGTGTTAAGAATGTTGCTTTTACAGCTCAAAGATCTAAACATGAAGTATTTTATCAGTATTCTGTTTTTCTCCCCTCTCTATGCAACTTTGGAGCAGTTAGGAAAAAGCAAATATTAAAACAAAAATTACTGTCTTTGAGTGTCTGTGAAAATTTATGTACTAAAAAGCAGCTGTAAAATTTTTAATGTTTAAATTAATGTTTTATGTTTACAATAAAAACTCTCCAGCCATGAAGGGCTTTTAAAAGCTACATGCTAAATGCAAGCAAAACCAAAGCAAACAATAACACCCCTGTGAAGCCCAGACTCAACACACAGAATGGCAAATAAGAGTTTTGTGTAGACTTCATAAGTTTTCATGTCTTGCTCTACAAGAAAAAAAAAAAAAAACAACCTAGGAATGTCAAAGCTACAAAAAGAGATGTTTATAATATGTAAAATATGAAGGCAAAAAACTTGTAATTCCTTAATAATAGGTTTTTCTGCAGTTCTGAATGTATTTGTGATGGTCTGGTTTACTCTTCTATTTGAATTGTGTTATAAATAAAACAGCTTCTCTCCTCCCCCATTTCTGCCAGCTGTAAGCGCTCTGTCCTCCAATAAAGGTTGAAACAAATGAATAGGTTTAAAAGAGAGCATTATGCACTAGGTAGCGCAGACTGAGGACATGAAATGTTGCCAAATCATACTCCTTTTAAAATCAATAGGAATTCTTGTTACTGGATTCAATGGGAGTATAATTAGGTTCTAAACTCACACGCTTTCTCGACACTGTGGGTTTCTTTACCTTTTTCATTCCTGTTTCCCTCTCAGATATGGAGAAGTCTCGTTGTTCCAAAGTGCTCTCAGTTTGAACAGCATTTTAGCCATTTCTCCCTGAAATATGTGGGGCACAGGCTAGAGAAGGCAAACTTTCAGCACAAGTAACCTCAATTACCTAGGCTGAAATTCAGCTATAAGTTAACACCAACAAGAGCACAGCCCATTCCCCAGCAGACATTTAGAGCCCTGATATCCTACGTTCCCCCCTCCACTCCCACGCTCCTGGGCACCGCTTTCTTGGTGACCCGGTCAGAGCAATCCCGCGTACTGAATCATCACCACTATCTTTTCCTTTTCCAGCTCCGTTTTGTTTTGCAGGTCTCAGTGTAGGGGGACTGACTAAGCCCAAATATATTTAGCTTGAATCAAATATAAATCTGTCCCACAACTTGATATGATTTTCAAAACCCCTGTCAAAGTAATTACAAGAAGACGATATAAATAACTTCCCCTTGAAAGGTCTACATAAGGCAGACCTGGCATTTACCACATCTGCACGTTGGACTCCAAATCAGCCACTGGGGAGTCTTGAGTCCACCCCCATTAATCTCTCAATGACTTGCTTTTATAAGCAGTGTATTGAACAACAACAAAAATATAGAAAGCCACGCCATCCCCCCAAGCCTGAGAATTAAGAGTTATCTTTTTCAATTTTTTTTTCCATGCGCAGACGTATGATGGTTCATAAGCCAAATCCTACGCAAATAGTTTTAACTCTTATCCACAGTGCTATCTTCATAAATTAATTTGTCAGCCTTTACTTTGTTCCAAAGGAAGGGATGCAAGAGCGCTTTTTTAACTGTTTCTTGGTTAGAGGTAGTTAAAGAAATTACTAAGAAGCATTTAAAATCGTGAATATCCTTTTTTCTACTTCTGTAGGAACAGGGGGAAAAAAACAAACCACAAACAGCCCAACCAAAACAATATTTTCCTCACCTTCTCTCTTATTTGTTTGCAGTAGAAAATATTTCTCATGTCAACTATATCTTTAAAGTACGTATAGCTCAAAAAAAAATACAGATGGTCAGAGAGTACAAGCATTCACGTACAAACTTCAATGTTTATTTGGAGAACTGAATTAAAATTTACTCCAGGTGATAATGGTGGCTTCACCTTCCTATACTTTAAGTTAGTTGTTTCACTAAGCACAACCAAAGGTGACCTTAGAAAAGGCCAATCCTGCCTGGTTAGTACCTTGCAAGAATAATTGGCAGAGCTGTTTGTAGGAAGCACAGACATAGCTTCTAGCTTCAAGTATTTCCAATTCTTGTCAATGCTATAAACCTCAGGAGCTGAATGATTTTGAGGACAACACTCTCCATTCCTACTGATCTCCCTGATAACTGTTTTATCAGAACTTTAAAGCATGGAGACCTGAAGTTCTTAAGGTTCTTCTCTTCAAGGACAAGCAAAAACTTTAAAAAAAGTGTGTGTCTGTGTGTATATGAAATATATAAATGCACATACAGACAGGTAAGCACTTGAACAAGTTTCTGCAGAGAACTTACCAAGTTATTACTATAAAGATCTCGAAAGAGAGTTTCTGAGGACTCTTTCTAGAAAAATTGCGCAGAAATTTTGCCCAAGTCCATCCCAGTGGCGATGGGTCTGGAGAATATCCATGTCCTAAATCCGGCTTTTCATGAAGAGATCTCATAGCTATTTAGAAAGTGAGGTAGCACTACTGCAGTGAACACATTTAAGAACATGTGTTTAGATTATTTCCAAGAGGCTCTTCACATATTTAGCATAATCCTCTCCCTCCTCCCATTTTTCACCATTTGTATGACTGGATTTTTTGAGGTTATCTGTGCTCAGCTCTTCCTTCAGTCTGTGTGTATCCATAATTAATTTGTCCATAACCATGATTAATCATTTTTTAAACATGACAAATATATGCACTGCTCTTCTGTAGATGAGATATTCCTATTGCAGAATATCTGCTGAAAACAGGTGAGGACTTTAGACATTTTATTAGTTTTATTAGTTTATATCAGGCCTGTGACAAGCAAGTCAATTACATTAAACATTGGGTAAACAACGATTAAGATATCTTGGTTTTAAAGCAAACCAAGGGAAAAAATATGATATTTTATTTAGTTTTCCCCAAATTTGGAAGCCCTCATGCAAGTTTCTTCTCCAGTTTGCAACTTGTAAGAATACAGTTTGACAGAAACAAGATATACGGACTGATAGCAGCAGGGAACAGAAACACGGTGTGCATTCTCAAACAGCCGCATTACTGGTGATAAAGGATCAGCAGCCCTTTAGATCCGACGAATGAGGATACAAAGACAGGGGTAGTAGAAAAATATCAGAAGCAGTGACATTTTAAAAGAAACCATCCCTGTATGGTCTTGTCCATAGCCATAACTCTAGAAAAGAGCTTCTTTTCTAATGCGCCCTCCAGGATTAAAAAGGCACAGATATCATGCTATATATTAAAATTAGTGTTTCTTGGCCTTGGATAGTTTCAGATCAGGGTTCTCATCTCCTGGACATGATTCAAATAAGCAGCCTCTCCATTAGGCAATTTAGCCTGCTCGTGCGTCTGGTAGCTAAGATTTATTACCTCATCATTTTGGTTAAAATTTACAAAATCAGGTTTGGACAGTGGAGGGCAACATCAAAAGCAGCTGCAGCACCGCTACAGTACAATGGAGAAGTGAAACAAATTTGAATAGAGTAATTCTTAACTACTGTTTATCTGTAGTTAGAAAACAAATGCACTCAATTAAACCCCAGGACAGGAATAAGGCTACCTGCACTTTCTGAAACCTCTGTACAGCAATGAATTTAAAGTACAGATGGGATATTTTTACTTACTAAAAGGTGTATTTGACAAGTGTGCTAGTTAGAAGGGCTGAAAACAACTAAAAATTTCTTTATCAAAATCTATACTTAGAATTACCATTCACAACACAATCTTAATTATATACGGAGCTTTTAACATACAGTGCTTTAAAAAAGAGTTCAATATTGCTATCTCCCACTACAAATAAGGAAAAAGATAGATGTGGAGATGAACTGATTGTCCAAATCACCAGTACGCTGGTAGCAAATTTGGGAAAAAAGGACAATTATCCTGTTTCTTAGCGTTAGGAAGGAAGCCCCAATTAGTCCAACATACAGACTGTTTGCCTCCCAGCATCCCCAGTGATGTCCTGTACAGCTCCTAAGAGTTCCCAAGACTAAGGAAGACCTACATGGCATTTCATTTTCCTCCCCCTACGTTTTACTGCCAGGACACGCCAAGGAGGAGCCCTTGGCAACGCTACTGCGGTCACTGGTGTTTCTGACAAGTCATAGCAGAGGGCATTTTGATGCATTTTGGCATGCCTCCTGGAAACCCAAAAAGGAGGCCTTAGTTGAAACAGTATATAGGAAATGTGAAAGAAGAATCTGTAGAATCAGTTGAATTTTCTTTCCACAGGCACATTTTAAATTATCATTTTTACGGAAGCCAACTAGATACAATCCCCACCGCACTGCTGGAGAAAGCCTGCACTGCATTGCTCTCAATACACAAAAGATTTGCTGGAGTTCCTTTCTCTCTCCACTTCTATCTAAGGTATTTGAGTTGGCCCTAGGAGGGGGGACATTTTGCCCTTATGTTGTTCAGTGCTCTAATCTGTTATCCTCGAGAACAGGAGGGCACCAGATCACTGTGCCAGTTACCCTCCCAAATCTCTAATTAATGTTGACAGTAAAATATTAGCCACAGTATTAACTGCCAGATAAGAGAGAGTACTCCTGGGGCTTGCACATCCCAATCAAGTGGATTTCATTAAAAAGAGACTCGTTACCAATAATACCAGACAATTGCAACATTTTCTTAAACTAGCACTAAAATAAAGATGACTCACTTATCTTTGTACTGCTATAAATAGTGATTTGTTTCTCTTCCCTCCATTTCATTCCCTCCCACCATCCTTCAATCAGATGTAAAACTTTCTTTTTCTGCTACGGGAGGAGGGAGAGGAAAAAACTCAACACCCAAAGCTCAACAACTCTGTATTTAGGCTAAGTCACTCTGCAACATCGCAGCTTATGAGTTCCAAATATAGATGTAACCATCAGCTCCTCCAAGCAGCAGCATGGCCTACACTTCCTTCAGCCCCAGAGGCACATCAAAATTGTACTTGTGAGAGAAACCCTGCGGCCAAAAATGCAGCTCAAGCTTGGTTCTTCCCAGAGCTTCCAAACAATTGGTTTTCTTTCAGTTAGCTGCATTGCAGTGCACAGTGACAGTATATTTGCAGTACTATTTACATTAATACCTGATCCAACAATCATCCTGCAAATATAGCAGAATCATTCCAGGGATAACGAGGCAGAACACTGTTTTGCAGCAACGCGATGTTAAAAAGCTTCCTTGCTCTGAGAATGTCTTTGCGACAAAATTCATGGGTTTAGCTTCTAATATCCTGGTAGGACATGTGCATCACGATAAAAATAACGCAACCATCTTCCCCAGACACCCAAGTCCAGAGTAAGCCAAGTCCCAGTCACACATCATCACGCCAACCTCAGGTAGGCTCAGAGAAGCAAAATGCCTCCCAGGACACTCTACCCCTACCAAAACTTCCAACTTTTTCCTCTTTCCTCCATAGCTTGCCAGGCTCCTCACCCACCGTATGTCTTTTTTATGGCATTACAGATGCAATTGCATTTAAATAAAGCAAGCGCAGCATCTTCATCTAAATGTTAAGGAAATATTTATCAGCACAAAGGCGGTCTCACCCTGCACAGTGTTTATAATGTTTTTTATCTTCGGGCTACATTAGGATTTGCTGTGAAATGGTATTTGGAATGGCTTGTGAATCACTGCCAAATGTGGTTGCACCAACCATCTTGCAAAGCTTTGCACAGCAGTAATCACGGGGTATTTCTGACACTGGGAGCAATTGGTACAGAAGAGCAGTAAAAAAGAGATGGTCTGTTCTTTTCTCACTTAATCCCTTCTGCTGAAGCACTCTTAAAAATCAGAATAAAATATGAACTAAGATAACAGATGCCCTTAATGAGGCCCTCTGTTACTCTACTAGAGCATCTCTGAAAAAAATAAAACATATAGATGCTGTTTCAGCAACTAAGACAATAGAATTACAGTGAGCAGAAAGTTTGTGATTCTTTGGGGCAGAGGGTTATCATCAGACAGGAAGGAATAGTTGGTGTGCTTGGAAGCAATGATACAGATTGCAGAACGCTAAGATATCATCTCTCTCCACTTCTCAGCATACTTCTCTTGATACCAAACCCCACTCCCCTCCTTAAAATGAGAGGTAAATATATAAATGAGTAACTCTGTAACTGAACAGATTAAGAACATGCAAAGGCTATTTCCACTTTATAAGAAAACCCGCATGTAAAGAGATTTTAATGTAGAAAAGTGCCACTCCTCATTTAAGGGAAACATCGTCTTCTTTAAATGTATAAATGCAGAATACTGGCTAAGTTTCATTAAGAAAAGAAATCTGATAAAAATTGCAAAACTGCTCTTATACGCTTTTAATTCTACAAACCAAAATAAATATATGAATCACTCTAAGACCCTAAAAGATATGTCCAAATCCTATTAAAGTCCTTTTAGACTCAAAAATCTTCGTATTTAATAGCATTTTGGCAGCTGTGTACGATCCAGAGAACATTTACAGCCACTACCATTTGCGGTACCTGGCTACCAAGTGGCTTTTCCGATTATCCTAGTCTAAACGGCATTTGAACACGCTGAATACTATCCGAGCACTAGTAACCTTCATCTCAAATTTTTCATAAGATTATGCATAAATGCAGTGGTGATAAGCACAACTTTGCCAAGTACAAAATCCTTCATTTGTCAGCAAACATTATTTGGCATTTGCTTATTGCTCTAGGAAAAAGATCCAGCAAGAAGTTGTCTTAATGTAAGAAATAAAGCTTTATTCTCAATATTTCCTAAGAACAGAATATTAAATCTAAAGTCACTTTACGGATCTTTAAAATAGATGTTTATTGTCCTCAAAGGGAATTAATTACTGTAATTGAAGAAGAAACCATTACAAACTGGATTGTAATGCAACTGGAGAAACTTTATGCACTAATTCCTGAATTAAAATGAACAATTAATATGCACAGATTTCTAGTAGAGCATCGCATTTTAATACCATTAGACTTCTCTGTGCACCTTTATATGGTCAGATCTCATTTTGATCTGAACCAATCTGAACCAGCCTCAGCCACCTCTCTTTATAAGCGTGTCATTTGTAAATATTGCGTATGTGCGCATATTCCTCTAAAACAAGATATGATAGACTATTCAGAGGCTCAGGAAGTGGTTGCTAGGGGTTTACAGATAACAATAAAATGCAAAGACTCATTTTAAAATTCAGTACGGCGTGCAATGATTTTTAGTTCAAAATTGCCACCAACAATTATCACTTATTTAAATAAAACAAAAGAGGAGAGTCTCAAAAGAATTGTATGCATGTCACTCCTAGCTTGACAAAAGAAACATATTTTTAATCTTCTTACATCACAAATCACAGGAGGTCTCTAGTCACTTCAGTGTAGTAGGAGAGAAAAGGGGGAAGCTATACATTTTCAGGCACTAACAATTTAAAATTAAGACAAGAACAAATATTGTTAGTAAAAGCAGAAGACAGTGGGGAAAGCAACTCAGCTTGTGGAATAACAATATTGTTAAATAGAAATGGTTGTTTTCTGAACACAGACATTTTATAAATTGTACAGTAAAGCTTTTATATGTAAATTACCCAAACTCAGAAACCTTTCACTTCAAATTGAATTGAGAAAAGCTTGAAGTAGAACACTTTAGTTGAAACGTGCTTAAAATGAACAAAATCAAGAGCAACTAAGGCGTGCACACACTATTTCACTGGAAAAAAATCCCTGTAAATACATATTTGATTGATGTACTGCTAACAAAAAGGGATAAAAAATTGGCTTCAATATATTTAGATAGCCTCTTAATATACGCATTTATATTTTTCTTTTTCATAGGTACAGATTATAATTTTTAAACTATGTGTATCGCCAACAAATATATAACTATGTTATTTGAAAGATTAAAACTACTACAATGGAAGTACACTATACAAATAATCACATTATAAAATTTAAAAGCTCCCTTTGCTAACATACTACAACAATGCATTCTCCCCTCAGCTTTTGAACTTAAATTCGTGTGATCCCATCACTGTATCTTTAACTTACCAACATCCCTTAAAATAACCCAATCGTATATGATGGTCAAACTTGAACAACCACTCTGTACCAAACCATCACGCTGGCTAGTCCATGAAGGGACTCTAGCCTGGGAACTGTGCTTACAAAGCTCACACAGATTTTAAAGATGTTATATATGAAACAATCACAGCATCTGCTGTTTTCAACAGCCTTACAAATGTATTTATCTTCAGGTTTTCTAGCAAGCCTGGCACCTCTAATGACGAACTGGCTGGAAATGACAATTGACACGGAGCACGTTACTGGAATGGCAGCCCCAGATTTTATTTCTGGTATAAATTCCCGCTAATTTAACAACTTGGACAAAACTAGCTGTAATCCATATGTTTCTATTTGATTCTCTGTGACTACGTTTGACTTGACTGCTGTATCAGGGCCTTGCACAAACAAAACTGTCTTGTGGTACACTTACTGACTATGGGGATGACTATGTGGGGTGGCACACTGAGGTACCTGACTGTGGGTAAACAAAATAAGACATGATCATAAGGCAAATGTGAAGGAAAAGAAAGGCTGACCTCACAAAGAGGATACAGCCCTTATCTATATAATCTTTTTCTAAGGCCGAGCACTAAGTACAATTATTTTGAATTTGCTTAGTCATTGTATGCTTCCTCCTGGCTGAATACGGAAATCTGATTTTGTTTCATTCTTTCAGGTCAATTCTCCTTTTGGGTTTGAACGTGGCTACCAACTACTTGAGTAAGAGCCAGGGAGACGTTCATCTTAGGGCAAAACTTGGTCCTTAACTTACCAGTTTGTGAGGACAGCAGGCAAATTTAAGTAATAACCAATAAAATGATGGACTTTTTAAGCTAAATAGTGATCTCCCTCACATCAACTAATTATAAGGCTTGCAAAAACAATTCTAACTAAAAAGATGAACAAATCAAACATTAAAAATAAATCTAGGGCCAAGTAAATTGTGAGTGCAATGCACAATTCCCTTAGTTTAAAATCCGAGACGCTTTGAGCTGGTTAGTCTGCACATGTAAGTCCATGTATGTGAGAATATAAAGAATACCAGTGATACTCCCTATTTATCTCTCTCAAAGTGTACTCGTAACACACAAATGAATATGGCACTCTGAACAGCATCTGCATAATGACATAATCGTTTACAAATTGGAAACATGAGTCCCAAAGCCAATAATATCCAGGGCATTCATAGAAAAGACAAAATAAATTTAATAGTACATATTTTTGCTACAAATATATCTGGAGACAAAATAAAAGCTGTATTTCAAATCACCTTCCTTAAAGTGAAAAATGTTTGCAGTCTATCAGTTTTATATTGATGTGCCTTCACAAGAAAAATGCCATTATATTAACATTTATAATCTCCTTGCCATTAAAGCACCTGCAGTGAAAGCATAGCTAAAATGTATTTTTATATTAGACATAAAGCAACTTCCTGTGGCTGAAGAATAAAGAGTGTAGTTCACTCTCTCAAGCTATGAAGCATGTATGCTCCAATGTATGATGTGACTATTTCCCTAGGCATTAGCTGAGGATACAATATGGGAGATAGCGAGAGATTTAATTTCCACAGATGACATGTACCCAAAAGATTTAAACAATGAAATAATAAGCAAATACTGAAAATGGTTACATTTGAATTTTTTTTAAATGCTCCTGTTAACTGAGCCGGGAGCCTGGTTCCACCTGTGCCAGGTTTCTGTAAGCACTGGCACCTGTGACAAGCTGACGGGTTACGCTTTAACATTACTCTATCAAGTTCTTTTTAACTTTAAAAGGACTTACTGAATGTTGCCCAAGACATTTATCAAAAGCTAACTCAAGATTTTAAAAAGGTGATTGTTTTAAAATTTTATCATCCTTTTTTTAATTTCCGTTTCTTTTGACCAAGGTGGGTATGGCAGACTGAGTACCATCATGCAATTCTTGAGTGTGTGTGTTCACGCAGCAACGGGGTACAGCCCCATCCAGCCTCCTCTCCAGCATTTTCCCAACCAACTGAGTGAAAACGATACCCAGTTCATCCTTTCAGACCATGTGTAACCGTTAAAGGCCTCATCATCCTCCAGGCTCACACGGTGTAGCCATCACTTTGGACTATATTAAATTTCAGCCTTTGCCCTTGTACCAGAGAGCATAAATTTCTGGAAAAAAATGTTAAGTGAAATAATTCATTTGAGCTCTGCTTGGCTTCCTTGTGTTTAGCCCAGTTAGCTTTACTGGTAAAGCAGAACTCAGTATTTTATTTTTTATGCTTACTCCCCAAACTCCACAGGTCTCTTTAACACTTTCGACGCTTAATTCAGAGTTCATATGATGACTCAAAGTCTTTCAGATTCTGTATTACCCCAAATGATCAGGAAAATTTAGTGGCCAAGGTGCCAGATCTACTCACCTGCATTTGCCACAAAGACTGACCATAATGAAAAGCCCAAACCAAAAACCAACCTGGTGATATCTTCTCAGTTGTCAAAGAAAATGATTCACCTGGGGTGAGTGAATGAGCAGAATTTTGAAAGATGGTATTATTATAAGGCAGAAACTAAAATGTTATTATACCCCTTGCTAACTGATACTTCAACTCTTAATGCTGAACTCCATCTAACTTATCGGGATGCTTTTGCACTGTCTCTTCCTCTCTATTGCCAAATGCGTGTACAAGACCATGAAGAAGACTTAGGTATATTGCAAAGGTTATATTTTAAGATGATAAGGGATAGATGCATTTGACTTTTTAAATCTTTCTCACTCTACTTCAGAAAAGGAATCAGAAATCTGTGTGGTTTTACTGCACTGTATCTTTTGGTGAAAGCAGATGGATATTTTTAGCATGAAAAACGACTTATGAATTTTTGAACATTTATTAAAAGCAATACTGCATAACATTTCAGGAAATATAACCCACCAGAAATCTTTTCATGTTTAGAGCTAAAAAAATAACATTTTTCTCCCCTGAGTAAAATGATATATCTAATGACAGCAGACTTAAATGCTAAAAGCACTTTCAATATTTCCAATCATTCTTCTACACGCTTGTGTGTCTTTCAGTACTTTTAGTGGTAAACACGCAGTTCAACTTCCTCATAGAACAACTTTGAGTTAACATTTAGCTTGATTTTTGAACATAATATTGTCAAATTTTTCCTACCAGCATGACTGTAATTGACTCCTCCCAAGGCACGTGCAGCTGGACCGTAGCTGCGTGGCCATTTTTAGGGAAGGAAGAGAAAGGAAAGGACTCAATTTCTATGAAGAAAGTATCTTTTTTGCTCAGTGTGGTCAGCCATAGGCATTTACAAACAGGAACGAGGCCTTACTCTTGATCTTTTCCTGCTAAAAAGGCAAAACCTTTTAGACAAAAGTGACTTCACCTGAGAGAGGAAGACCATTGCAACTCACAGGTTCCCAGTTCCCTTAAAGCCCCTCCACCCTTGAGCTGCCTTTCCCTTTAGTGCCGGTTGGCACCACGGAGACAGAAACGTACCTGGACTCTTCAGCTCCTCTTGCCTGACTCCTGCATTTATGTATTTTATTGACTAAAAGAAATGGCATTCTGTTTTACCTCCACTCTATGTGACTTTCTCAGGCTTGCTCTGGGATAGCCTTTTGGAATTGCATAAATGTCCAGAAAACAGCTATGCTGGATAATTAAGGTATTTGTTGCAACATTCAGGAGGAACACGGCAAAATTAAGGTAGGATGATAATCAAAAAAGTGAGGAACCAGAAAAAATTGCAACTAAAGTGTTTAAGAATTGTACCCAGTCCAGGACTAAAGTGACACTGGCGAATGTAACTTCTCTTTCCTCTCATTCTCACACTAACTTGCCACATCTTACCTATAGTTTTTGCTGCAGGTCTTATATTTCCTGCTAGCACCGAAGAATTTAGAAGGCTAAATCATGAAGCAGGACCCCAGGGTGCTAGTAGCTCAACAAACAGCGACAAAAAATGATGAATGCTCCAGAACATGCCCAAATTCAGTTGCTACCAGTGTGTTTTCTGTTCTTCCTATGATTTGAATATAGACAGATTTAAAACAAAAATGTGTTCATAAGAGTTATAGTATCTCCGTACCTTTTCGCATCAAAAACCAGATTGGATAACAAATACAGAGATGTGTATAACACGTAAAAAAAGTGTTAATTCCGTCTCTGTATATCAATGGCACCTCTGATAACACAAGAAAACATAAGCATTTTGAATACCTAAGCAGAAAAAAAAGTCTGTTTTTTTCCTGAAAATAGCCTAAACAAAACGTCATAAAAATGTGACCCGATCAACGAGCAGCAGCACTGCAGTCATTTCACCACGCAGATTAAAAGACCCCAAAAAGGGGCAACACCGCCTTTCACCTGTGCCACGGCCACGGAGGCTCAGCGCCCACCAGTCCGCACATAAAAGTGAGGAGCAAGTTGTTGTAATGAAGAGCAGAGGTATACAGCCTTTATCAGATGAGAGGGGATTTGTCAGAGATTAATAGAATTCCATTGTAATATCCATATCTCACAAAGGCATACTCTGACAGGGTCCAATTACTTTCAACAAGCTGGGCCTGCTACATGGACCCTCTGAACCGGAATGGCCCTCCAATCTGTATGCTTTCGTTCAGACAGATAACACCAACGTGTTTCTCTCTGTGATCACTGCCTAACTTAAATGAGTTAATCTCGTTTTCCAGATGAATTGTTATTTTGTCTCCCGCAGGCTGTGATTACCGGATAAAAGTATTGTGTTAACAGGAGGGCCAGGGTCTTTTCAGCAGCGGATTCCACATTCAGATAACCAGCCAGAGAGGCCTTTTTCTTGCTTGCTTGCTTGCTTGCTTTTTTTTTTTTTTCCTTTTTTTTTTTCTAATGTGAAGTAAGAGAGTGGCACTAACAGGAGAAAACTGTGAAATGACACAGAGATAAACCTTCCCAAATAATTACGTAACTCCGTAAGAGGGCAAAGGGGCCGTTTATCTTCATATTTCAAAAGAGCGTCCCGGTGAACCAATCACATTTACAGCCTACCTCTACATATTTTAAGATGTTATTTGCCTTTCAGTTCATGCCTGCCCTTTCTTTCTCTAATGGCCTTTGTTTCTTAAGCCATTATAATGTGTTTGAGAAGTTCACGAGGAAGGCTATCAGAATATAAATATTTGGAAACACTGAAATATATCTGGGCAGTATCAGAAAACAGGAAGAAGCAAACAAGCCCGTGATTTCACAAACAGTTCTCCTAAACTGATGAAGCAAGAGCCATATGGTGAGAGTTACAGTCTACAGCACATTTTTCTGAGATAATGTATTTTCTCAATGACAGCAGTGAGATTCTTCATTTCCTTTTCTCGATAAAATGTTAAAAAGAAAAAGCCCCACTCTAAAGTTGATTCTTAAAAACTACACCTTTGGGGGGTTAAGGCAGGAGAAGCACGGACGCAAATAGCCAGTCGTGCCTTGACCACCAGGAAAATGCCCTCAGGATCAAGAACGACTTGAACGTGGACCCCATCCAGGCAAATGCAAACCCACAAACAGTAACAGAACCGCACCGACTTATGTCAAGTCTGTTTCACCCATTTTCATCCCTATAGAAAAACCATGAGACTATCATGTTATTTTAGTATCTAGTGCGAAAGGTAAATAAAATTTGATCTCTGAAGGCAGTAGATTTCTCCAGTGGCTCTCCCAGCATGTAGACCCAAGTTACTCCTGAGGTGGGTTATGTCAACAATTCGGGAACAGGATGGAGCAGCCGATCGCTGGCAATATATCAAAGGCTGCCCACGAAACGCAGTCGATAAGCTTCTGAAAGCTTCCTGACAGAAAGCCACAACTTTTGGCTGCAAAAAGGCAATGCCTTCAACAAAACATGAATGAATGTTGGTGCACGATGTACTGTATGCCACCCTGCGGGACAAGTCTTGGGCCCCAGCGCTGCGGAGCGGGGGCCTAGCAAAGCGCGTCGCAGCTCCTGCGCCCACAGTTCCTTCCACAGGAAAGGAGAGGCTGCGACCAAAGGGAAAAGCAAATCGGAGGAATATCAGTCCCTACACAAATATTTGGGCTCCATCCTTCTTAGGCAAAGAATAACTGACATCAGCAGATATGAAAATCATTCATAGGTAGCCAGGTAAATTAATGAAAAGATAACACGTTTTGGAGTTTCTGTATTACAGAGTTTAAATATTTCTGTATCTCATAATGAAGTGAAAAGTCTGCGCAGCTGGAACCACCGTCATCACATCACGAACTTCCATTTTGATCAAGTTGGCAGTATTCTCAGTTCCAGCCAGAGGCAGTAAGTTCAACTTCTACACTGGGAACTAAGTTCATAATCTGTCATTTAAAGATCCCTGGTATTTCTCAAAATGGGCAGAAGATAACCTAATGGTTCACATTCTCTTAAGAAAAACAAGCTTTAGGATTATGCATTACATACAACAGAATGCAAAATGTCTATGCAGCGTAAGCAGACAGTCAATCAAGTACTTAGGGTGCAAAACCAATGTTATAGTAAAAACATGCCTTTGCTCAAGAAGGTGAAGAGAAAAGATCGTTTTCACAGAGTAGGAGTCTCCCTCAGGTATAGAAGGAATCATATTGTTTGCTGGGCTACAAAAAGACATATTCCAGTCGTCTTCTCCACCCAGCACTGCATTTCATTCTGCTTAGGGGGAGACAAGTGATGCAGCTAGGAGAGTGTGAAGTGCTCCTATGCATCATCATAAACGAGATGAGCAGAATTATTTCCTGAATTACAAATATCTACACCTACAGCAAATCACCGAGAGGAGCGGGGGACGCTGTGGGTGCAGGATGGGCACAAAGACACAGGCTCTTAGCGGCTCTCATGAATGCTGCTGGTGCTGGAGGAGAAGGAAGCCGGCATGACTTTGCCTTGCCTTTGTCTGAAGAAAGAGCGAGTGGTATTTTTCTGTCCTTTTTTACACGGGTTTTGATTGCACGGCTTCTCTCCACTTAGTCTAGGAAAGGGTAGGCCTCAGTAGAGATCTTGGAGGCCATATGTTCCCTGAGGTATATCCTCGGTAGAAGGGGTTTTTTTTTCCCTTTCTCTTGCTTAATTAACAGATCAGACGTGGGAATAATTATGAATAAACATCAGGTAGGGTCATTTAGAGAGTGGTCACTTTGGCTAACCCGTGATGAGCCTATACACAGCCACACAAGGGATTAAGCTCCCAGCACAGCTCCAACCAGGACTGCTCACATCCTGGCTCCCTTTTTGTGCGGGGGACAGCCCTGACATTCTGCTTGTTATACAGAAATTCAGAGTTACCAGTGAATAGTCCTATTTCAGGTCTCAATGGAAGCAAACGCTGGTGTTCCTCACAATAACAGTCTTTTCCCAGACAAAGCCACCACTGGTATAGCAGAAATGATGCTAGTAAGAAGTGATGTGAATTGGTAACAAAGAAGCTTGATCGGCATGATGGAGACAGACAGTCACAGACACAAATTAAATCTCAGACGCAAATTAATTTCTCATTCATTTTTCTGTACACCAGTGCTACAAAACACTTTGCGAAAGTTGCATTGGAAGTAGCAGCTGGAAGGTACGTTGTTTCAAGAGCTGAAAATATTCTCTGTGGAGAAATTCTAAACCCATAAACTTGTCCTTTTCTTCCTTTTTTAAAATAGTGCATCAGAATGCATGCAGAGCAGATCTATGAATTGCTACATGGTTTTATTTTTTAAATTGCCAGTCTTCTTTATTCGGTGGTCTCACAAACATAAAATTGATAAAATGGACAGCTTTCTTTTTAAGCTAGCTTACATCTCTCCTTTTTTGAAAGCTTCCTAAACATGCAAGCGCTCCATAAAAAAGTAACTGGTGCATGCAGAAGCAATGCAGTTCACAAATGAAGCAGTATAATGTCAATGGTTTGAAATTGTTCAGTCTCAGTTGTTTTCCAAGTCAATGCACTGGCAGTCTTGCCTGAATGCAACTAGTCAATAGAGGGAAAATAAATAGAGCATTTCCAGAATTCACCCATCAGCACTGAAAAGTGTCTGCCTACTATTACACAGTTTTAACATGTCATAATCGTTTTTCACAGTATAGAAACCCTCCTTATACCTTGGACAAAGAATGAATGACTATTTTAGCACCCTATACGTATCTTCTAATAGAAATTCCAAGCAAACTGTATTGATTATAGTATTGTAAGTGGTATTTGTTATTAAAGTAGAATGTGAATCCTTTAGCCTATTTTTAATGCTACATTGTGAACAAAAATTTCTAATTTGGATATCTAAAAGCAGAGACTTCTGTATTTGGACTTCTAAACAGACTCATTTAACATTTCTGTAAGTATCTGTACATTGAAAGAGCTCCCTGTAATTTCAGGTAGAGTCGAACACCACAATTTACGCACAGTATTATTCCCATAAAGAATCCTATCGACTACTAAGTTGGACGGGTTTTGCTCGCATAGGTAAAAGCTCTAGTGCCACAGTTATATGACTCTAAACACCCATACATTAAGCAGCAGAGAGATACAACCGTCCCCTATCTTTCTATCTTTTATTTCTCCCATGCCTGCACAAGTGCTATGTCAAAAAGCACCACTAGGCTGAATGCTACACAAAGAAAGAAAGGAAGCTGACAGGACAGCCACATTGCTACACTTTCCTTTTGAAAGAAAAGGTTATGCCTGCCTTTCCAAGCATCTAGATGCTAAATTGCATCTAAGGTGCTATGCTTGCTTAGATAAGGTCCTTGCAATGCCACATAATTACAGAAAGGATCTGCCATAGTCTGAGAAATAAGGAGAAGTATGTCTTTTCCAATCCCCTGCCTTGTTATCTGTCACCTGGATGAAAATCACATGGAAAAAAAATAAAGAGGGGGAAAAAAATTCCCCTTCAGACCCAAGAACACACTAACGCCCATGGATATAAATGTTACAATAAAAGAGCAGGACGACTACTAGCAGAGCTTTTATAGCTTAACAGTATTTTGACAACAAATGTTCATATTTCATTTGAAATTTATGAAACCTTTGTGCCTGTAATCCCATGAGCAGCTACATGGTAAATGAAAGTAGCAGGCAGTCTAGATTAATAATATTTTGCTTCATACTGGAAGAGCATTCTAGGGAAAAGAAATCTTGCTTTATCTGCTCTCCCACTTTCTTTTTTTTTTTTTTTTTTTTTACAGTCTCTGTATTGGAACAGATTCAGAGCTCTAAAACCTGCTTGCAAATATTCACAGATGCCTTATTAATTTATGAGAAACTGAATGCCCCATCACAAGGTATAAGCAAGCAATTTAGGAATAACAAGTAGCGGGGTATGATACATGGCAAAACACCACAGCTCCTGGTGTTAGAGAGCTACCAGTGGTTTAAATCAAGTTCAAGGGGAATACCTGGAGTAAGCTCCTCTACTTCATATTCTAATATAAAATTGGTATGAAAAAAATGGTTGCCCTATGAATCATAACCTTTGCTTTCACATTTTCACAGTTTAGACATACACGTATGCTAAAAGCTCAAGTGTGGCTTCTTGCACTTAAATGTCTAAGTGTATAAGTGTCTTCTTCAACAGCTCTATTTATCTTCCAGCATACCTGACACAAAGTGTTGGGGTTTTTTACTTTTTTTAAAGTAGTCCCTTAATGCAAGCTATCGTGGCAAATATGATGTGGGCCAATTATGTGCCTAAAAAGTAGATATTTATTTTTATTAAAATTTGTATACCTTTTCTGAACTCTCTTGTGTGCTTTTCTCACATGCACAAGGTATATGAGGTTGGTCAGACCACATTCTGATTTCTTGCTTTGTTCCAAAGCACAAGTCACACGAAATGCAAGAGAGAAAAAAAAGGTAACTTATTTCAAACAGCAACTGGAGATGCATTTTTTTAAATAGTTATCAAAACCAGTCCTTTTGTCCCCTTTTCATGAAAAATACAGTTTTTGTTCAGCTATTCTTAATTTCAAGTATTTCTGTGGCTTTTCATTTTCTGAGTTTGTCAAAACTTAACACTTCAGCCTTTGAAAAACAGTATCTCTGAAAAACAAATGCTGAATTTGCCATTAAGTAAGATACACAAAAATTCATAGGTACTCGATCCGTAGGATATTGCACTAAAGCAAGTACTTGCTAAAGAAACAAGAATTTAGGTCAAAAACATTGTTCACTGGTGGGAGAAAGGCTGGGAAAATGTTGGGTGAAGCAGACAGCTGGGGAAAAGTGAATGACAGAATGGAGAAAGAGTAATATAGTAGCAAAGTTAAAAACAGAGTCCAGGCAAACTTGTTTGCTCACACAGTAAAAACTGTAAAACAGGGCATTAGACAGCTCTAGGAAAACCACACAGAAGATACACAAAGGTAAAGGGAGGTACCTGAGAACAACGTTATTATGGATGCTCTGTCACTAAAAGGCTCTAATATTTCCAAACTACTAGCAAATGAAATTACAAAGGAATTGAAATATGCTATTGGGGTCCCAAATATCTGAAAATAATAATAAAAAAAAATCCCTTGTTGTCTGTGACACACAAATAATTTCTTCGGTTCCAGAATGACATCCTCAGCCTCAAGGTCCCAGACTTGCCATCTGGAGCAAACCACTGGTCAACATTTTGGCAGTGATCAAAGGAACCTATAAGAAGTGTTTATGGAATACATTGCTAAAAGAGAGGCTTCTCTTTAATTCAGAGTTGAGTTACAGTTTGAAATATGCAAGAGTGCTTTAAAACCTTTTTTTTTCTTTCTTTTATTTATTTAAGAATCATCTTAAATGGTCATCATCATTTCTTGAGTCATCTTCCATGACTACTTTTGACATACAGCTCCATGGACTCATTGGCTGATAAGTGCAAAATCACCTCCTTTACTTACCTTCCTTCCTATAATATCTTCCTTTGTACAAAAAGGTGAGTAGAATCGGAAAAAAAATGCTCTCACACCTACATAAAGAAATGGTGATGTATTCCCCTCTTCTTCAATTACTGACTCATCAGCTATTAGATTTTTTTTCCTTCCCTTTCAGGATGTGAAGAATACCATGTTCAATATGACACATCAGAGAACACACATCTAAGGCTTTAAAATATTTAACTTTTATAATAGTGCATGTTTTCTCTTTTATTATGGAAATACAGACTGCAGTTAAGTTTAACAGATTTCTTTTTCATTTAAATCAAGACTACAACCTTTCTGTTGCAAATAGTGTTTTCATTCCAAAATAATGCGCACTCAGCATATTCATGCAGGTACCCAGTAACACCAGCTTCTGCTGCTGGGAAGAGGAAGATCTGATCACCAGAAAGGTGACTACGACCATCAACTATTATTGCATCTGAGCGTCTCAAAGCTAAATTTGCAACCTTCTGCTAATTTAAAACGCCTGTTTGAGTCAGCTGCTTAATCCAAATCTAAAAGGCATTTGTTGAACCCATTAGGACACTGTGTAGCTTCTGGGGAAACAAGCCCTGCTCGGTGTAGACCTCCTACCACGGGCAGAGCCTGCACGGCAGGCCATCACTCTGATGTCTGTCTTCCAGAGAGCATTGTCTTTTCAGGAACGAGGATTTAGTGCTTCATTGGAAAAAAAAAAGAAAAAAACCCACCAAACTTACAGTCTTGTGTTTTCACTAATATACTGGAATTAGTATTTACCACCAAAACCAGAACACGAGAGTTATATTATTTGAGTTCTTTCTTCATAAATACACTTTGGACTGTCAAATATATTAGCAACCAAAGGAAGGCCTCCATCAGCATCTGTGCTGAGTGGATTCAGGAAGTCTAACCAATTTACTATAAAACTTTTATAGAAGCATTATATACTTGCATCAGGTTCACAGTTTTATTAATTTACACAGATTTTATGGTTTCTTGAAGTTCTTACGTCTGAAAGAATGAACTGATACTCGAAGAAAGCTGAGTCTAGTGAGAAAATGATCTGCTTAAATACCATTCAGTCTCATAAAAGAGTAACTATACAGTAGTTATACCACCATCTACATTTCCATATTTATAAAAACTGATATAGGTATAATCGGCTAATAACTTCTGCTGCTTCTAACGCACAATAAAATAAGTTTTACTGATCAGCTTTGTGGTTTAACTGCTAATTTGGAGGGAAGTGGGGGTCTTGAAGGAGAGCAGGGCAAAGGGAGGTTTAGGGGATTTTTATTGCTTTCTAAAGAGAAAGGCCCAGGAAGTAATTGTTCCTCAGAGTTCACTTTCAGGATGCCCCAGAGCAATAAATTAAAGGCAGCAGTTTTCTTCTTTTCCAAAACAGGACCAAAACATTAACCGATTTTAACATTAATATGTTTCATGAAGTGAGACCCTATCAGAAAGCGTTGGCTTTGTTTCTGTGCCCCGTGCTGGCAGCCGGCTAAGCCCAAGATCCAGCTTTAAACTTCTACATCAAGGTTTGGCCTGAAAATCAGGTTATTACTTCATGAAGTATACACTGTACCATATTATATTGCTTACGATAGCAGAAACTAGACAATTGTTGAGTAGCTATGCACCTATCCAAAGCCTAAAACCAAACTCCATTATTTGTACTGACGCAGTAATTCCATGACAGAACACCTACTGTAACTATTACCCTACAAATAAGCACAGCTTACGCAACAGTATATAACTAATACCTAAGAACAGAACAAGACATGAGAAAAAACTTGCTCGCAGTAGAGTGGATTGTTGCCTACAGATGCAGTGAATGGGTTTGCTAAGTAAGAGGTAACCGCCTCAGCCTGCGAGACGCGAGGAGTATGGAGCACATCACTTCAGAGTCTGAGCAATGTCACACAATGAACACTTGGTCACGTCCTGCACCATGTGGACAAGCCCTGCCAAACCCATTATTTAGAGTGTCTGCGTGTGTATATGTAGTATATACAGAGTATATAGAAGTCTATATATACAAGTGTACATATATAGTGTATAGAAGTATAGAAGTATATATATAGTATATATAAGTGTATATATACATGCTATATACACTACTTTATGTATATATAGAAGTGTATATGTATCCAGAAGAGTGTGTGTGCGTATATATACACACCAAGAAGTGTGTGTGTGCGCGTGTGTGTGTGTGTATACACACACACACGCATACTTCTGGAGAAAGGAATGGCCGATGCAATTTTTCAGTGGAATCGATGCGAACTGGAAGCAAGTCCCTGGGCTGAGACTGAGCCCTCAGACCCTCTTGGGGACTCCTGCCGCGGGGCAGCACTGCACCCTGCCACCAAGAGCCGTTTGTTACTCCCGCCAAGCACATGGCAAAACACGCCCTGAAGACAGATGGACTCTCCTCTATAGGTTTAGTTTCATGTTTGCTTAGTCTTAAAGTCTTTGGAGCTAAGTAAATGGATTGAAGCCAGAAAGTTTGCTAGTTTGTGTATTTTCAATTAAACAAAAAAACCTGTAAATAAACTGGTAATGACAGGGGATTAGGTGTGCTTAACCTGGGCCTGCTCTGAACCTTTTTTCCCAGCTGCTTAAACTTGGTATTACCCCAAGAAACAAACAAAAACTTCTAGTGAGTAAACAGTGCTCGGTGGCTCTTAGGGCAGTTCCACAAGAGCAACTCCAAGAAAGAAACTGTCGTGATTTTGAAGTATCTTTGTTCCAGATGTTATTTTTATCATTTTCACACCACCATGTTTTTGCTAGCACTTAGACATACACAACTTAAGAAAGAATGCTACACTAAATTACAAAGCCAAGGCCAAGTAATTTAGTTAGGTTAATTTTCCCCGTATTTTCTCAACATTCAAATTAGCTGAATCAAACTCAGCTAATTTAATATCACAGCGGTATCTTCAAAGGTGTGTCTTTGAAGAAAATAAGGTGTGTCTATAAGAAAATATCCAGCTCATACCCTATCTGCACGCAGTAAGAGATCTGTAATGTATGCTTTAAGGAGAGAAGGGCATGAGAAGATCTGATAAAACTCGGGATACCTAATCTCAAATATATAGAACAAAAGCAGAATCTTCTTCAAGGTATGACACAGACAAGAGTGAACAAGCGAAGGAAGTCAATAAGAAGTTTTACAGTAATATCAAATAGATCCTTATTTCTGTCATGCATATGACTTCACTTGTGTGAATCCTCTGTGTATTTGAAGACCACAGTTTTTAAAGGGTTGAGCTGGATATTCCCTCTACCCTTCACCCCAGGGCTCTGAGCCATAGCTGACCTGGGATCGTATTACAGGCTTTTCTTTTTTTAAACAAAAATTCTGCCCTCACTTAAGAATTACGTTTATGAAAAACAAGGAGGAGAGCCTTAAATATCGTATTTAGTATACTATATCACAAATCAAGACATAGTACTCTCATAGAGTTCTAAATCACTTTCCTCTGCCACCCACAAAGACCACATAAACCAGGAGTGTCGATCCATAGAGAACAGTTACCCATCCAGAAGGTATTTAACAGATTCTCTCCCATCATCCAACCTCATAAAGGTCAAATATAAACTTCCTAATAAAATGTAGAAACAAAAATACAACTACAATTAGAGCAGCCCCAAACCATAAGAATGTGCCTACCTCTGAATACCTGTTCATTTAATTCCAACTACAGCAATTGTTTTTAACACCTCAACTGAACAAGTGCTTTAACATATTTAAGAGTTGAAGGCTGCAATAGCTCAGATTTCCAATCTGATCTCTCTTTTGCAATTTCTGAGCACAGCAACAAAACAGAGACCCAGATGAAATGCAGAACCTTTTTTTTATTTGAAAATTCTAATGCGCTTTATAAGTACATGTATTTCAGCTGCTCAGACTAACGACTATTTGCATCTCCTCAGGCAAGCACTGACAATGTTGAACAGAAACACAATTTGTGTGAAAATATCACAAATGTGGTAGCTATACAGTCATCCCAACCAATACCTTTTAGTTGTCTTTACAGCATTAGTCCACTTCTACAACACACACAAAAAAAGGAACAGAGTCTCCTTTGTTTGTGTGTCTTCCCACAGGGAAGATGAAAATTGGTCTGGTTGTGGAGGGCAGTTCAGTACTAGTGGTAGTTTGGCCTTCCCCCATGTCTTTCAGTGTCTTTCCAAACCATATTGAAAGAAGTAAAAAGAAAGCTACGTTGAATTTTTGTCGGCAGAATTGAAGGAGAGGATTATAAATTGCTCTGAAGGCTCCCTTGACTTTAAAATGATACCGGATTTTGCTCTTTTCCATCTGAGAACTGCCTTCTCTGCTAATTGGTGATTTGTCCCAACGTTTCATGTTTCCTCAGCTATCGCCCTCTGCTACTCATGCTCTTTCACATCCCTCACACTCCACCATTTTCTGTTCTTTCTACCCGTTCCAGTACCCCTCTCAATTTCTTCACGTATCCACCAAATTATCTCCTCCTCTCTTTCCCCTGGATACTACCATGAGAAGCTTAAACTAACAAAAACACAAGATGAAACTAACCTAATAGATACCTACCATGAGGTAGGGATCAGTTTCTCTGCTAAAAGTTACCAGATAAATGTTGTGACTCTTTAGAAATTAAATAAAATTATAGTACAGGAGTAAATCTTTGGCACGACAATAATTATAATAATTCATACAGTGAAATAATTGCAAAAATTAAGAACCTTAGTTTTAGGTAGTTTTTGATGGAAGTCTCCTTTATCGTCCACGAGTTTTGTAGTTTGAAATTTCAATTGCTGCCTTCAAGAAGTTAAATAAGAAATCAAAGGGCAACAAGGAAAATAAAAACAGTCAGTTTAAATGATGTATCGACCAGGGAACCATAAGGTAAATTGAGATATATACACTTACGCTACAAGTAACTCATGGCAGTCACGACTTCTCTTTTCTTGTATAGAATCAATAAGTGGTTGCGCTTCTTTAAGAGAAGCCAAAGTAAAACATATCCTTTTGGAAAAGAGATGTTCTTGCACACAGTATAAACAACTGAAGAACAAAGTAGATATTAATAAAATATATAGAATAGTTATTTTCACCTTCAGTTAAATTGTGCCCTATTTTATAGTGCTGAAATCGAAAAATCTTAAAATAACAACAAATCCCCAGGCATCTGCTAACAAGGGTACTAGAGAGATGTAGAGGCCTCTAACGATTTCTGGAGCGTTAGTTTGTGTACCACCATCAGACTGATGTTTCTGCATTGAAAACCTGCAGCCGATCATTCTCGTATTATTTTGGTTTAGTTAGGTGTGGTGGGGAGAGTCTTATTTTCTATTATTGCATTAGCACTCCGAGAGCTCAGCCAGGATCCCGTTTCATTGTCCAGCACAACAAAAACATACGTGGAGAGCAGTCCTCCAACTCCTGCAAGCAGAGACTCCTACTGCTCACGTTCACTGTTTCAGAGACCCAAACACCGTTACAGTATCCATGTCTGTGGTATATGGCAGGTAGCAGCACGGATTAGCATGAGCTGTGTGTGGGCACAGGCACCGAGTCCTGTTTGCACGTGCCCGGGTGGTAAACAAAGATACCAAGTTTTGACAGCAGATTTAGAGGCGGCTTTTTACTTATTTTTAGTTCGGGAATATTATGCATCAGTTAGAACAAATGACACCTATGTGTGGTGAAGAATTCCAGAATTTTCCTGTTTCAGTCCTCTTGCCAGACCTTTTCAAGATTACAAGTCGTTTCAAGTATTATCGTAGAGCAAAGGTACACAAAAAATATTCAACTGTTTTCTTCATCATACCAGCAGGTGCGACATACTTCCCATGTGTAAGCCAAAAACACAGTAACAACTCACCCAAGCTAACACGTAAACGCGTCTTGGCATGAACTTGACCAAAGTGCACCATTTAAAAACTACAAGTCAGATAGGCAGGGCTTCTCCAGAGATACCTTTTTTTTTTTTTTTTGCAGCCAAAATTCCTCCCCTCCCACGCTCTTCCCTACGGAGGTCTCAGCAGCAAAGCTATTTACTCTAGTTACTAGATCTACATTGCTAAGAGCATTTTTCTTCTCAAAGTCATTTAGAGGGATGGGTAAACCAGACTAGGCTAAAAACAACAACAAAAAAAAAGAAGAATTACAGTGCTGAATTTTCACACAGAGGTAACTAAACCTCCTTGCAGGCCAGATTAGTTTGCCATTCCTCTGAGCCCTACGATTTGCAGCGAAGCCGCACGCCTGGAACTGCAGCAGGGAAGTATACGGCTGGCACAAAGACGCCATCTATCCTCAGTGCACAAAAATTCTGGAAACAACCTGATAGCTCATAAAAAAGCAACAAAGGGGTCCAAACAGCAAAGTCCAGAATAATATTTAAGACATATGATCCATTTGGTATACTTGATCCCAAACATTCCTGTTATTCCTGAAGAAGTAGTCCCCGAGGAGAGAAGATGATGGAAACTTTCCTGGTGGCTAGGAGAAGAAATAAAGACGCTGGCATTCCCTGTAAAGCAACCTGATTCTCAAAGTAGTTTTTAATAATCTTTCTAGCAATACTTTCTAAACCCAGGTATTTCTCCTGTCTCACGAAAATAAGACCGATTTTTAAAGATGTCAATTTCAACACATTTTTAAGAGTTTGCACCTTGTTATTTTTCATCTATCTTTACTCTTTGGAAATTATGAATACGTGTTGCACTGTTTTCCCTGTATTGAACTCATCCACAAACGGATGATTTATAGTTCGTGGTTCAATACTACAAAAACATCTCAGTGTGGACTCACCACTGAAAAGAGCTCAACTCCCTCTTTTCCTATATTTTACATCCTGCCTCAGGCTGAAGATCTGGAAAAAAAATTCATGCGCTGAAGCTTCTTACGCTGCCGAAGAGTTTCCCTATGGTGGTAGTAAATGCCCCAGAGCATGACTCATTTATAACTTCTCCAGGAACAAACAAACAAAAAATATGTAACAATATACTCTAGGAAGTTACCCTAACCTCACGAGGGGCGGTTAGGCAGAATGCTCTAGTATGACGTTTCCACCGATGATGCCTGTGACAACCAGAAGAAAATAGAAAATACGACCAGTCATCATGTATTTTCCATCTCAAACATCCTTAAAAGCAGGAGCAGCAGATGGCAGGCAAACTGGGATGGGATTTTGCTTGCAGTGATTTTTTTACAGCGATTGAGTCAACACTGGTTGTTCGGTTGCCCTTCCTCCCAGCTACAGAAAGATACGTATCCTTTTGCAAACAGAGAAGATCAGATATTGGTTAAAGATGCGTACAGGGTGACAGAGGCAAAATCAGCCAGGCTGGTAATAGCCGTCCTATCCTGTAAAGTCCCTGCAAAGAGCTTTGAAGATCCTGGCACAAAAATCTGCACTGCATATTGCTGCAGCATAATTAATTAAGCCTGACAACACCCCTGTGAAATACAATAGGTCTAACCACTAAACCAAATCATCCTTATAAACATCCAAATGTCAGCAAGTGAATTTATGTCAGATTTACTATTCAATCACTGAAAAAAAATCACATATAGCTTCAAAAAAGCACTTTACATTAAGAAAAGCTCTCTTATATTTTTGAATAGTAACAAAGAAGTCAAAGGTATGACAGCCTTTTACAGGGATAACACCTCAGAACATTAGTAGATAAATCTTTGAAGAGGTAAGAAGTATTATCAGGATTTCCAATTGCCGAATCATACACTGTACTTGAGAATTCTCTGACACTATACATAAAATATTGCAACTATTAATTCATAATGACAATCTAAATAATTAAAATAAACCAAAATCTCATTAATATCAAGATTTTGACGGCTGGCTGGGTTAGGTGGTAAGGCAAAGTGTACTTTATAGGATTTGATGCCTTTAGGATCAGGAATCCCTAATAACAAACACCGAGAGAAACACAGACATATGTTCCAAAAGTAACTCCAGCTTGCTTCTTTATGACTTTAGCTTGAAGGATTTTATTTTCTGTATAATCTTTAAAGTAGAAGTGCAGTCACTAGCCGCTGGCTGCACTGTTTATCATAAAGTCGGCTCACTTAGTGCTGTCCAATTAAAATAAACTACAGCTGCAATGTATCACTATTTTTCTAAGTATCTGAAAATATTCCTGCAAAGCCCAACCTCCAAAAATAAAACATAAATGAAAAGCAACAGTTCACTTGGCAACCATCTAGGAGAGGATGTTTTGACATTATTTTCATGTTATTAAATGTACATTTTCCACTTAAAAACAAGAAGCTCCTGTCACAAATGATTTACATTTTAAAATACTTTATATGACATAAGAGAGGCATATATTAGCTTGCTGCCGTAACCTTTTAAAATAAAATATAGGAATACAAACAATATATTTTTCCTGTGATAATTTCTTTGACTGTTTTGTTGCTTATTGCGACAGACAGACAACATTTCAGTTGTCTGAAGCCAGTGTAATACAGTAGCATTAAATAAAAAGTCCCAATTCCATCTGACTTCCTACAACGTGTTCACTTAATTTGAAATTACTTTTCTTCTGTTGGTCTCTTCTAGTTCACACCTGGAAAAATGACAGACTATAAAATTTTTCTTTATCATCTTTTAACCAACTATGGTTTCAAAGTGATTTAATTTCATAGATTTGGGAAAACCAGGGTCTCGCGACATCTCTGTATGCTTCATTTCAAGCATGATGAAAGAACAGGAAATAAAATACAAACTTTTTTTCTTTGTTACTGACTTTGTTCTAGTCCTTGCAGACATCGCACTTCTAAACTCAGGCTGCCACCAAGAGACAGCATACCGACAAGAGAAGGTGCTGTTCATCCGCAGTGCGCACACGTAAGGCAGCAGTTAGGCCTCCACTGAACAGCAACTAATGAGGGTATATAAAATAAAAACAACTTAACTTTTCTATGTTGTGTAACGTTCCTGCGCAGAAGATTGCTGGGTGGACAGCACTACAAAAACTAAACGTCTTGCAGCACCTATAGAAAGTCTGTAGCTGAACGAAGATTTTGTGTGGCTGGAGATACACAAATTTTTCTGCAGACAATTTCTAAAAGTTAGTCCGTATGTAGATAAAGAACAACACTGCACCTTTAAGAAAATGTTATTTTTCCTGAGGCCTTATCAAGGTAAATTTCATCAGTATTCAAAGAATGAGCAAAGCACTTCAACAATTTATTTCAATAAAAGAAGACTTAGCTGAAAGGAGTATAAATGATGAGAACTTGCTTTAAACTGATTTATTCCCTGCAGCAATAAAAGGAATGTTTCTTCACTCAGCTGTTTAATATGCAAATATGCAGAGCATCCAGCTTCTGACAGCACATCATTAATAAAACCTTGCACTAAGCAGAGCTCCCGATATTTCATCCTGATGAAAATACATGATGATGATTTTAGACTGTATAATTTCAGAGTTGGAACAATGTACTTCCCAGTGATGGAAACTCAGCAATCTGCAGTTCTAGCGTAGATTTTTTAATAAGTTAACCTCTTTCTCTAAGAGGGAGACATCTGTTTACAAGAATTGCGAACACGGAAAAGCTTGTCACCAAAACCTCTCAACTCAACCATCCAAGCCTTAGCTTGGGAATCAGTGCAAAAAGAACCATGTTATTTCTAGAGGAACACAAGAGTTGATTTCTTTTTTAATCAACTATTCCTCTCTTATTTACCAAGCTTCACGTACTAAACAAATTCTGTTTACCTGTACTTCTATCAACCACTGTATGATCTCATACATTTTCAGCAAATGTGGCAATGGATGCTATCCCTTAAAATTAATTAAAGCAAAAAAAAAAAAGGAAAAAAAATGTCTGCAATTTTACTTCTTTTCCGTAAAATCTGTGAAGATGAACTCCTATATTTGACCATGCCGCAGCATTCCACTTCTTGTGTTTATAGCCAAATTCAGTAAGTACACATGCCTTTTTCTTCATTGCTTGTGCTAAAGCTCTTACACTCTTTCCAAAGAAGTTTTTAAAAAGGTTAAAAACTATCAAATGTTTGAAATATGGAAAGGAATATTTGCCAGTACTTTGCTCTGAAGTCTTTCCAGTCCAAAGTTGGAAACTGGAAGCTGTACAGAAACGTTAAATTTTCTTAAGCACCCCTTTGTGCACAACTGATCCTAATGGGCGACACAGAATGTTCATTTCTACCTTGGAATTAATACTCGCGCAGACGATGTCGATCACTTTACAGCCTGGAAACCTGAGGGGCACTCATTTGGTTGCAATAGTCGGTAACAATTAACAACTTGTTAAAGTCTGGTGGGTGCTTTTTTTTTTTTTTGGCTGAAATGCACTGTTCTTTTGCCACTGCAGTGCTGGGTCAAATATAAAGACAGACCCCTTCTGCACCGCAGGAACAAAAAGAAATGACTTTGCGTTTTAATTCAAAAATATTTTGACTATGAATTTAGCGTATTTCAAAGAAGTTTGAAGGATTCTCCTTTGAATCATTTCCCACCGGGTACCTAGGAAACAAAACATCTTCAGGGCTAAATTTCAGGGGAAGTCTTGCAGGTTTTAGTAAACTTCTCCTAGCCAGTACTTTACATGTTTCTGTTTTCTGTGCGTGGCAATACTCCCTCATAACTCAAATGGGATTAACCAATTAAACATTTCCCAGTAGTCTCTAAAATAGCTGCTCTTGGCATGTTTTTTGCATGGAACAAACCTCAGCGGGAGGATATGATAGAAATCTTGCACTATTTAAATATAGAATTGGGACATCAAAGAAAGGGTTGTATTGAAATAACATGGATAATTAAGGAAGTGGAGAACAGTAATAACTGATTTACATAAAATGCTAATAAGCCTCTTGACTTGTTCGGCAATTTCTGCTTTAGGCATGGTAACTGCGGGTTCAAATTTGTGTACTGATTTTATTTAAGTATTTTCTTTTTCTTTTTCTCCCCCTATTTTTTAAGCTCTTTACAGCCCGTCCAGTCTGTACATGGCACCAAACCTTTTTCAAAACAAAACCCCACTGAAATCAGAATCTGAACATAAACTTGTGTAAAAGTTTTGTACGCATTCATACCCACACAAGCACATAAAGCACTAAGTGTAAAGGCCTTTAATTACTTGCCTGCATGTGTATGGATTCAGATTGTATTCCCTTCTAGTTTAGCTCACTTTCATGTCATGCTGAATAATGTGTTACAAACGATCAATGACATATTAAAAATGTTAAACGCTCTTCACAATTACCAGGACTGAAAAACTTTGAAAACAACTGGAGTGTAATGGGAAGAATGGGTTTCCATGGTGTTACACTTCTTGCTACTTGGATGGGGTGATTAGGGGACTGCAGCGACGCTACAGGTTATAGCTATTTTATACTGTATCCTTCTGCCATTTGCTTCTGCGAAGGAATTACATACTCTGAAATTCTTGTTTTATTTTACTCTCCTACTGATCTCTCCTCACAGTGCTACAGCAGCAGTGGCTTTGAGATGTGAATGTGAATGAGTGTCTGAGCCGTTCCTTCAGGACATGTCTGCGTATTGACCTTCAGCTTACCCTGTTTCCCTGTGAGCCCTCTAAGCATGATCCATCGCTTTCTCAGGCCATTCTCCCTTCACCCCATTGATGGGTTTCAGAGCTACTTAAATTTCAAAGTCCTGATGCGTTGCAGCAGTGGCCGGGGCTCAGCTTTGCTCACTTATAGATTGTACAAGGTCACAGTAAGGGAAGGGGAAAAAAAGCCAGAGCATTTATCAGGATGTATTGCTTTACTTTTTCTATCCATCACAAAGGCGATGATTCTATTTTAGTGAAAATCCATTGAACTCAGATCAAGTCAGATGGCTGTTATCATTGGAAACTCAAGAGCTGTCACACCATAATCGGTACAAATGATGAACACTGAAACGTGGGGCTTGAGGCCGCTTAATGGTCTTTAGTGAATTTTTTTCTGTTGCTTTTTAAACACCACAAAATCATTTTGCTTAAGTGATTTCAATTTGAGAATGCTGAGATTTTGTTATGCAAGCGCAGTTGATTCAATTACAGATGATCTGACAGCTACTGCGCGATTAAATGTTTCCTGCCAGTGTGCCCTCTCCCCCACGCACACACCAGTACACACAAGTAGACCACCCAAACAATCACAACGATTCCCCTCAAAGCTATTCTGGTTCCGGTCATCTTCTGTGATACACTTTCGACTCGTGCAATGACACCACGCAGTATTACCAGGAACTTCTGCAGCAATATTGCTCTGTATTTTGTGAATGAGCTTTGGTAAAGCCTTCCCGGTCCAGAGCTAGCCCTGAAAGAAGGAGCTGTATGCGTGCCAGGAAAGGGGAAAGCGAGTCAAACTTCATTTCTCTCTCTTTTTCCCAAATCACAAATAGCTTAGTGACGGCTACATTTTAATAAAAAATTGAGGATCTTGACCGTACTAGAAGGCAGCAGAAAATTTTCACTACATAGATATGGAAGTAATGGATATTATTCAGTATAATTACACGTGTATTTGAATTCCATCAGAAACACAGTACAGCAGGGTGCAAAGAAGCAGGGTATCGCCATCATACCTGACAGAGAGTTCGTTCTTCCCCGCAGTCCAAGCATGCTAATTATTCCCATACTTAGGCTTCATTCTACTTCCTATCAGTTGTGACAGACTCACCCTCTGCTTACTTGTTTTGATTTCATCACGTGCACATAAGAGAGACCAGCTATCCCAGGTTCTAGGGGACCTTGACAGATAATTAAAAATGCCTCTCTCTAATTAAGAGAAAAATAGCAACAGACAACAACTTTGTTCCAGAGAAAAACAAGTCATTCCACAAAATTGTTATTTTCCTACTGAAATCCCATAATAAAATAATTGCCATCCAGTTTTTGAAAGTAAAAAAAGAACAGCCCCAACCCTCTTCACTTCCCACACAAACCCATTCCCCAGACAGGTGATTTACTGAACTTATTCAAAGTAAACATATTCAGCTTCACAAGTACTAGCAAATCTTTGCCTTGAACATCCCCTCCTCCACCACACCTACAGAATACGGGAGAGGAAAGAGAGGATTGTTATGTAGGAATGTCCCAAGCTACCTGGAGCATTTTATAGTTTAACATTATGTTTAGATCTTAGGTTTGACCTCCTCCCATAGAGCTGGAACAACACATTTTAAACAAGAAGCCCCTCAAACCATATAGAACTTCAGGAGGGAGCAAAGGGATAAAGACAACAACTGTTTCCACTGAATGACGAAGAACAGCACATATTTATTATTACTTTTATTATAAAGCTTACATAGCACCTTACAAAGAGAACAGTCAAAGCCTGCTAGTTAACCTGGCAGAGTTAAGCCACCTGCCACTGCCATATTTGTGAGGCCAGTGTGGCCTCTCCCGTCACTTACGGCAGCTTCAAGGCTGCTCTAGTAAGGTTTCTGCCTCTAGTGAAGTGCAAAATTGAAGAGAGAAATAAACCTAGTGCAAAATGGACTTAAGCCGTGCTTCTCACCTGCTTTCTTCCTAGAGCAGGCAGGCCACTCTGCAAACCCTGCTTGCACATTTTGTAGTGTACCGCGGCGACTTTGCAGTCTCCAAAACATGTTGAGAGTCACAGAATCACACAGAATCACAGAATCTCCTAGACTGGAAAAGACCTGTAAGATCATCTAGGCCAATCCTTAACCTAACACTGCCAAGCCCACCACTAAACCATGTCCCTGAGCACTGTATCTACACGACCCTTAAATACCTCGACCTTGACCTTTAAATACCTCCAGGGACGGGGACTCCACCACTGCCCTGGGTAATGCATTCCAATGCCTCATGACCCTTTCAGTAAAGAAATTCTTCCTAATATCCAATCTAAACTTCCCTTGGCGCAACTTGAAGCCATTTCCTTTTGTTCTATCCCCTGTTACCTGACAGAACAGGTCGACTCCCACCTCTCTGCAACCTCCTTTCAGAGTCACCGGAGTGGAGGGGGCATCACACAGCGGAGATCTCTGTGCATGTGGACATCTATGATAAAGAAACATTTCACAGTTTTCCTGAACAAAATTTCCAAGCAAAGCCACAGGGAACACAGGCCTGTAGTTCCTCTCTGTTTTCAGCCATCAGCGCTTCCAGGAATCTAGAATGGGCCACGGTGAAGGCTGTGCACAAACTCTTCAGGAGCCCCTTTAAAACTCCTGCAGAGTGGCCTTGATAAGCCTTAGTGCAATGGAGGACCAGCCCCTGTGCTCTGCGCTTTAAGAAGCAGAAAATCTTAAATAGGCTGGTATTATGTCTCCAAACCTTTTTTTATAAAGATTAAAACAATTTTGGGAAGCTCTATCTTTAAAATGGTATATTTGTCATTAGTGAGAAAACTACATCTTAACCTTCAGTCTAATAAAAAAATGGTATTTTTTGTGGATATTTTAAATGCACCAAGGAACAATTCACAGACTTGTAGCTGTAGTCACCTGTGCATACACTGCATGCTCAGGGGAGAGCATACAACGTAATAAGAGCTGTGCGTGCTATGATGTATTTTCAGCAGTGAAATGTCTTGGGCAAATAACTGATTTCCTCCAGTATTACAGTGGGTATCCAACAAGATGCAACCGCTAAAAATATGCTTAAAATGCATATGCTGAGAAACTTTTTATTGCTCACTGATGTGCAAGATAAATTAAAAGAATACTCTCTGAGCACCACATTGATCTAAATTATCCAATTATTACTTTCAAAACAACGTAGTTGTTTCAAAACCTCGGCGGGGCAACGCCAGCACCATCTCCACTCTTTGCTCCCGTATTTGGGGCCGGGCCAATGACAGAGCACGGACTGAGCCAGGGGACTCTTCGAATGATCGCAGTTAAGCAGAGCGGTTTCTTCTGTATTTCCCTCATTTGAACTGTTATCACGCGGGGGATGTCCGAAGAGTAGGATGTGTGCTGTTCAATTATACCAGTCAAGACTAATTTGTCCTCAACAAAATTTCTGATGTCACCTGTTTTTGCAAACAAGCCTTCTAGCTCTTCTCTGCCTTTTCCTGTCATCTGTCTAGGCAATGGGCTGTTCCCAAAAGAGGTGTTGTACAAATAGACACTTGTATTTTTATTCTTTAAACCTCTTGCTTCCTACCTATCCCAAACTTCTAATGCAGCTTTTCCTCCTGCATGAGGGAAATATCTTCACCATTTCCAGCAACCCTGGTGTCTCCTGCTGTCGCTTCGGGAGAGCGAGCAGCAGTGGGAGGCACTATTTCACACGGGCCTTTAATTCCTTTGAACATTCCCATCTCCTGCCATACAGCGCCAAGAAATGGATACGCTCAGTTCGGGGCATGTGCTTCACAGATCCCACTGAAGCACAGCAAGGCTTGACTTCTCAGAGTTTTAATGTCACGCGCTTTCCCAAAGCACAAGGGCCCATCCAGGTCTTATTTTGTTTTCCCACAAAGTCAAACTTTTCAAGAATCCAGCTGTAAAAGCCTGAATCTCTCTGGCAAATGGCATATGGGCCCAAATCCCGACAAGTGAGTTTGAGTACAATTGAAACCTCTCTCTAATTACGTAATTTAAAAAGAAGGAAAAAAAAGCAAGCAAAACATACTGAAAGCCTTTAGCTTCTATTTTATATCAACAAAGACGTGTTTTCATCATAGTGCTCTTGCAGGTTATGAATCTTAATTGGCCGATGTCAGTAAAGTGCTCTGAAATCCTGATACGGTATTGAAGTTGCCATAGAAATATGTAACACTTGCCATTGATTCACTAAATACAGTCCATAGAGAAACAGGAATAAAAGATGGGTTCTGGAATGAAAATACACACAGCGCTTTCAACAAGCTTCAAAAAATGAAACAACAAAAAAGTCCCTCTTAAACAATTTTTGCTGGAGACAAAATTCTTAAACAATTTTTGCTGGACGCAAAATCACTGCAACTCCCAGCACCTAAGAGGTGCTTTTCCTTTCTGTGGCTTACACAACTTTCAGGTGGCAGTGGTGGCAGCTGTAGCAGGCGATGTAAAAGAGCGGAGAGCCCTGCTCGGCCGGGGAGCACGGTGCAGTGCCACCAGCAGCACGGCAGGCACTCGCACTCAAAGCAGACCTGACGTTACATGTCCCCATCCCAGATAACAGCTTTATAATCAATTCCATCCACTGGAGATGTCAGCAAGGGAAACAAGGTTATGTGGCAGCAGCTACCATATTTTACCTATCTATATAAATACATTTAAACACGTGGGAAATAAGGTTAGGGGAGTGACCTTGAGGTAGGGACTTTTAGGCTAGTAACCCTCACGTAACTTGGACCTGTACACTGCAAGTGGGAGGAAAAACAGTGGCTGATACCGGTACATCTACAGATTTAAACCTGTTACGTGCTTTAACACAGCCCCTGTCTGTGAACTGGGAATGCTTTAGTAGTGCGCTGCCCCCCAGAGCAGACAAGCTTCTTAATAACTGGATGTTAGGAGAACTGAAGCAAAACTTTAATCTTTACTATTAAATCTCTCTTTTCAATCCCTAAGCTCCCTATGAAACAGCATAACAATGCTCCTATTAGGTAAGCAAGGGACAGAGTGGATGCAAATCCCCACTGAATTAACGTGCCTGCTCCTGAGTCAGCGCTGGGCTTTCCAGCGTCGACCTTGCCAATCAGCATGTCTGGTTTTCCCCATTTCCCAGTGGCACAGGGCTCGTCTTCTCTCTGAAGAAATCAACCCCAGTATGTGGCACCTCTCCAAATTAGCACCACAAACCAGGGTGGGGTTTAGAGTCTAATTAGCATTACTGGAAGTGTCTCCATTTTTCAATAACCTCCACAGTATTTAAACAAAGCAAAATAAAGATTGTGGCCCTATAAAGTATACGGGGTTCTGTAACGTCAGATAGTAAGATGCACACACCTGCCAGTGCTCCTTGCCAGTTTTGGTTAGCAGAATCAGGGTAGGAACTCGGGATCTGCCAGCGAATAGATGCTAATGCACCGGTGAAAGGTCATCAAAGCAGTCCGACTTCGCATATCCTGCGGAGGTACCCAAGGCTCTCATTCCTCCACTACCCTTTGTCCCTATCCGGTTTACCTAATAGATGATCCTAACAATTCACATTGGCAGTCCTTTGTAGCGTAATGAACACTATGTGGTCTGATGAATGCAACCACTGCACAGAAAACGTCAGTTCTTTCATTAAGAAAACCTTCCCAAGTTCATTGTATTGAACCAGCGCTCCAGCTATTAGGCTGATACATGACACAGTCAATTCCAGTTACACTTTAAGTGACTATTCATGTTCAGTGAATTCAATTTTTAAAGCTAATTTATATATCTCTAGATATTTACATGAATGCACATTTCTTCCAACTTATTCTTACATGCCGCCTTCTGCGCTTTCTGTTACTACAGCAATGGGGAGGGAGAGGGAGGCACTCGTATTTCCCAACAGATCCTGAAAATGCATAGCTGATGGAAAAGACACTGAAAACCAAACCAGCAGCTTTCTGAGAATATACTTGCATAGAACTCTGAATTACTCGTAGCTAAAATAAATTGCAAAGTATGCATTCATTAATGTTAAATGAAATATCTGCATGAATTTCTTTAAAAAATGACTATTATTATTTCACAGCACCCATTTTCTGATACTAGCCAATATAGTACCTCCTTGTATATAGTACTACAATTAGTGGCACGTAAACTTTTGAAGTAATTAAAAAAGTTAAGCTATTGCTGCTACTGAACAGAAAGCATCAGTTCTTTCATTACGAAAACCTTCCCAAGTTCATCGTATTGAACCAGGACTCCAGCTATTAAGCCGTGCAATGACACAGTCAGTGCTATAGTATCAATTCAATTTAAGCATCTTTTTGTTATCGCTACCCTTTCTGTACTTTCTTTTAACTGACTTTGTTTATTGATAATTATTAGAGGACCATTGGTTCCAAAAGATAGGCATATTTTCATTATACGTATCCTCTACAGCCCACAGTAGTAACAGTATTTCCACACGGATCATGCTGAAGTCTTTGAAGCATTTACAGTGTGCACAGATCATGATACGGTTCTTTAGAAATCAAAAATAAATAAGGTCTCTTATTGCATCATTTGGCTATTGAACAACAGGAATTTAGCTTTCTATCCACGTATTCAAAAAGAACAGGCTGTTTACTTGTTTTGAAATATATTACAAAAATGTTCCCATTAATGTGGATTTGTTTTAAATTAAACTATCATGCCTACTTTTCTACAATGAAAAAAAAAATTATTATATCTTGACTTCACCAGCCTTAACGTGGACTAAACCTCTACTATTTGGGAAATAAAAGTACCTCTCAATACTGCACTTCATAAGAGAAATTACAATTATGGGATGCAGGGACTTTGTGGCTTGATATACTTTGCAAGCGGAGAAGGGGGATGCCCTTCAAAGTTAGAGGGTAATCATTATTGACCTTGTGCATTCAAGACAGCATAGCAGGTTTCTATATAAAGAAACTTAGAGAGAGGTCATTGAAAGCACTAGTGAAGAGGCATAAAAAAAGGAGATAGAGCGTCAGTTCTACAGAATACAGCCTCGGTTAAGCAGGTTAAAAATTTAACTATAAACAGATTCGGGAAGCGAAGACAAAAACAAAAGAACATTTCCTTTGTAAGTGTCATGCAAATTTATGGTTCTGCATTAAATGCTCGTTATCAGTTAAGTAGCCTTTACAATGTAATTATTAACTTTTATAGTTTCTGCAAAGTTTTTTTCTCTTCTTTCCCTACACACAGCATGAGCGATCGGGTTTTTGGACAAAGGGGCATGTGCTTAGGGCTGGCACTCGGCAGGCAGGAATTTGGGTTCTGCTCTTCCCTCCTTTGCTCGTTCACAGGGAGTCTGTTAATCTCTCTTTGTTTGAGTTTACCTGCCTGCAAAATAGGTACAATAAAACCACCAGACAACTCCCCAGGGTTATATGACACTTAGTTTGGCACTTCAGAAAGCACAGTTAGTAGAGCATTTTGAAATCATTAAATGAAGAGCATTATGTAAGGCAAAATATATTACTTTAGTATGATGAGGTTGTTTGGAAACTGTTCAGTTAAAATGCTCCAGTTAGGAATATTAAAACACCTGGGATACACAGTGGACAGCTTTAAAATGCTTTTTTCTTTCAAACAAAACTTTAAAATAAGCTGTAACGCAGAAAAGGTCCTATTCACATGTACTTTCTACTCCCATGTAATTAACTCACAGTAAGTATTATTACACAGTAACCACAAATTTTTTGGTTTTCCCTCTAGATAAAGAAGGAAGTAATTGAAAGAGAAACACAAATGAAAAGACTGAGGTCTTACTTTTTTACTTTTATAAACAGAGAAGACACAAAGGTGCTGACCTTTCTGTGACTTGTGCTATTTCTCTCCAACCTACAGCCTGAGGTTGGCTGGATAAATCTGGCCTGGTTAGGCAAACCTCTCTTTCCTATTGGGTCTTTCATCCCAGGAGCACCAGCCTACCGTGCAGCCAGGAAACTGCCTTCTCAACACACGGGAAACCTCCACCAGAAGAGTCGATCATTCTTATTAATATATGCCCACAGCGTCCTAGAAACAATTCACTCGCATGGCCGTCCTGCCCCTTAAACTTCCCCTCCCCTGTCAGCCGAGAGCATACAGTTTCCCAAAATACGTTTCGTTTTCAAGAGATGATAGATTTATTACAGCCCCGTTATCACATTCATACCCTTCCTGAAAAGATAAAAATAAGAAAGACCTTACAAGAAGATGTTGCAGCAATAGCTAAATCATAAATGTTTGATAAGGAATGGCTAAATCCAGACAAATAACTGTTCAATCCCACTTTGTATTAGGCAGATAAAGTCATACAGGAAATCAATGTGATCTATTGAAACGAAAAAAGTCCAGCTTAGGGACTATATGGTATTATAGAATATGTGACATTATAAACGGGCTGCTTCCATAAGTTTTATGCAATGAGAAGTCGCATAGCTTTTATTTATTTTTGTGTTTATGAATGTAGAAGCAGGACGTGAAAGTGCCTATTTGTCAACAGGGCAAATGTGGGCAGCACTGAAGTAGGTGAGTGTTTATAACCTTTTTATTTTCCCACTTTTGAAGGGAATACATAATCCTCTGTAGGGATAAAAGGATCTTCAGTCACCCACTAGCCCAGGGCTCCTTTTTAGCACAGGCTGACAGATGTGCTAAAATTATAAGTGAAGTGTTGTGATGTTGACTCCTAAAGCAGCGATCATTAAGGTTGAAATTAGTATCCCCTCCCAGCCATTCAAATGTTAAAAAGTTCCGACACCAGGCGTAATTGGACAACTTTACCTAGTGGGGATAGCATTACTTTTTATCCTACTGCCTCCTTTCTGCCTTTTTCATCCTGCTCCAATTTAAATGAAGCAAAACAACTTTTTATACATCTTTCGCTTACACAAAACAAAACAAAAATCTGCTTATGCAGAAAGACATCTCAAAAGCAGACGTACGAGTTCACAACTACATATACAAGTAGTATTGTTTAAGGCTATACTATTTCAGCTGACAACAGTATTTTAAATAAGATGCAGTTTAAAAAAAAGACTGAAGGAAAATATAAACAGATGTCCTAATATGTATTAGCATCTGCTGAAAGAAATCTCATTCGAAAATGTAAAATACACTTTTCTGGCTGTATGTACTAATTAGTTACATGCAGTGTTACCATATTTTAGTCTTCTGAAATGTAAGTTTCACATGTACTGTACTTAGGTATACCTGGATATAACTCCAGCAAGTGTAGCAGTTGCTATAAACGGCAGTAAGTGCCAAAAGACATAAGGAATGCACACTATTAGATTTCAGGTCATTTAGGTCAGTGTGAACTACAAAACATGTTAATGTGCTATACACACTGCCACTTCCTCAAATATTGCTGAGTTTGACACATTAACTAATTGGACCATCACCTGATAAATACTGGATGTGTGCGGACGAATGAAGTCTCAGATTGTCTCTACTGACTCAGACCAAGATTTTGATAATGACACAAAACCAGCAGTGCCATTGCACTATTGCACTATCCTTTCGCTCTGTGTCGAAAGAAAAATGAAGCATATGATTTAACACAGTTTTCTGATAGATCTTCCTTCTTGATTTTATGAGAAAAACTTCAAAAGCCTCTCAAGGCCCACATTGTAACATAAAATATGGGAAAGCTGCCTGTGAAACCTAACCAGTGTTTTTTTAAATCAAATAAAATTCAATGTTTGTGAATGCTTAACACTTTGTTATTGAGATTCAATTTATAGAGGTTGATGAGCACACGTATTTCTGGCACGAACAAAGAAAGTGTTAATACTGCGGCACTTTCATAGTCCTATACCGCACACCGAGTCACCTGCTTCAACACCCCCACTACGCCCTGTACTTCATCTTCCAGCTGAACTGGGCATATCGCTTCATCAACACTGGGCTCCTGCCCAGGGCTACTCTGCATCTCCATCAAACCACGCTGGTCTCCTGCAGAGAGCAGACGCACCTAAACTTCTGTCAGGCTGCCTTGCTGCGCTCCCTGTCCCCTGTGTCACTCTCAACGTCAGGCTACGGAAGACCGCCTGGGCTAATGCACAAATCTCACTCTAATTAAAGGCAGGAGACAAGCTAACGTGCACAACTAAGTTCTGCTTTGGCACTGTAGCACTGCAGTTGGGGTACTGAGTGCTGAACTGACTGAGAATTCTGATAGTTAATGATTCATTCTCAAGGCAATCGGTGGCCCCTTCTGCCCCCCATCAGCTCCCTTGCCATTCAGTGCTATCGAGAACACCGTCTCCAACACTGCACTAGCAGTTGACCCAGCCAGGACAACCTCTTCCAAACTGCTTTCTCCCACTTTCAAGGCCATTAAGCAGTATTAGACAGCAGGCATTAACACACTCTGCACAGATGCTGTGCAAAAAAACAAGGATAAGATTCCTGCATCTTGGTTTTGAAGATATTCTTGCCTGTTTCTTTCACCTTGAAATTAAGTTTTTTGACTTGTACCTGCTGTGATCTGCCTCTCTAAGGATGTGGCTGGTCAACTCCGCTTCTGCAACATCTTTCAGTGTTACCCATCAGTCCTTTGGACTTGCCATAACCTCCAGCTCACCAGAATTCACTTCTATTCCGTGCTGATTTCTATTCTCTATCTGTTTCTGTCTGGTTTGTTGCCAAATCCTTCTTTTAACTGTAAGACTTTCATCTTACACACCCACGCAAAGGTCCGACCCACAAATATCTCTCTGCTCCTGCACTCATTATGCTGAGCACCTTTGGTAGAAAACTTACTTTTTCACAACAAATTCATCCTTTCTTCCTCTAATATTGTAGTCTGTCTATATGGAAATCTTCCATTTAATCCAGTTTATCCTGATTCACTATCAACACGGCAACGCTCACCCTAGATCAACTTCAAGATAGTCGTTTTCACTGATGACTTCCTAAATTTTCAAACAAGCATTTTCATGCTTTCTTTTATTCTGCTTACAGATCTGCCCACAAGCATTTGCAATATTATCTCATTATCTTTCTTCATAATCCACATTAAAATTCTCCTTTTCTTTGGTATCTAATCTTTTCTTTGGCATCAAAAAAAAAATCATGCCTAAAACAGGGCCTACCATATTGATTAATATTATCTCATTATATGCTTGTTCTTTTTATCTATCTGTATCCCCAACTTTTGATGAACACTTAAATTTTAAGCAATATGGACTTGGAACAATCTTTTTGGTTTATTTTGCATATTTATTAATATGGCTGGGTCCTCATCTGTGACTAACAATCCAGGCACTGCACTAACGATAATTATCATCATCTTGTTGTTCCTTCTTTGTTGATATATAAGCATGTAAACTGGATTTTGTTTTCTGGGTAGGACTGCCAGGCATGATTGTTAGGAGTTCTGCTTGAAGAAGAAAGTCAGGCGCTCCTAGTAATCGTTTTCAAACCAAGGGTTGTAGTCTTTTGGGTTTTTAATGGAAATTAAGGATGGGAAAATTTTGAGAGTAACTGTCAAGAAAAATGGTTTGGAAAGTACTAATTAGAATGACTTTGTGTTATCTTGTCAGATAAGCAGCATACACATAATTTTTCTTAGTAAACATATTGTAAGAAAATAAAAGAAAAATGAATTGCAAATTCTGCCTGTATGTGCATCGACACAGGAGCGTAATACACCAGAGACAGACAGTCTCCACATAAGAGAGCACGTGAAATGCTAACTGTCACACACAAACCTACCAAAGATGAGAGAGTTCAAATGCTGGAGAAGCCCATTTAAGAATGGAAGCACCAGCATTCTTCTCCCAAATCTTCATGAGTTGGAGTTAAATTATCTAGTCTGATGCCAGCACTTGGATTAAATTTTAATACATTGCCATGCACTAATTCTATTATTAGGGAACGAAAGGGGAACAGAACATGCAAACATATTACCATGACTGTATAAAATGTATCTTTACTTGGAATAGGAATTATTTTAAGGACATCTGAAGCTCTGTTTTTCTTGCAGGAAGCTGGGGTGCAAACCTGAAAAATTAGCAAAAGGGCAAGAAAGCTTGAAAACAAGCTGATTACGACAGTCCGATCAAGAAGAAAGTGAAAATGCAAATGAAATAGAGATTTTCTAAATATAGTTTAATTTATAAATAAGACTTCACAGATTTGTTTATCCTCATTTGGTGATAATTGTTCACAGCAGAATATATCAGAAAATTCTATAATAGAAACCACAGCCAGGAAATGTTAAATAATTAATCACCCTCCCAGCCACTTGCATTTCTGTTGATATAAATGACCGTATAATTCCAAACCCAATTATCACTACTTAGCCATTCCATTTTGTAGTTAAAATCCCACAAAATTAAAGTGCATCAATTGTTAATGGTAATAGACCAGACAAGGGATTAAAGATTATTTTAATGTTTATTTCCTGTCAGGAGGTTTTTTTGGCAGGAAGCGCTACAGACAAAAGGCTACATTAAGATGAGATTCATACAATGTATTTAAATCTACTAACTTTTAAAAACCTTACGGTATAATTACTTGTTTAATCTACTTGTTCCCTGAAGATGCCAACTTCATTATATCTGCTTCATAGAAATCAAAATATTCCCTTTAACTTTGCAAAAAGCAGTCAAGCCGACCATAACCACAATTCTAACAACAACGGACTTGAAAAAGGAACGGCCCATGCTAAAAGAGAAAGGGAACCAGATCACTACCAGGACTTTTTTGTGTCGTATTCTGCTTGGTTTATCCCCTGTTACTACTGGCACTATATATTTGCATATAAGATTCAGTCCTTGTAAACACGCTTAAAACAATAACTTATTTTTACCTGCCACAAAATGGTGACTTTTCTCCACTTTTCAGAAAAGTATTTATGCAAATGCGTTCTACAGAGAAATTGCCTAGTTCAAAGATGACTTTGTTTTATTAAAATGCTTTTTTTTTTATCATAAGGCACTGCCAACAAAACTTTTTTGCATTAACACAGTGGCTAGAAGTCCGTAGAATTGGGTGTGAGGGCTCAGGGATTTGGGGAGGGGCTCTTACAGTTTACTGTTTCAATAGGCAGCAAGAGTAGGCTGAATTTTATGCGCTTCAAGAGGTTATTCGTCTGCATAAAGTCACAGACATGCATCTGTATATTGGGTCTTTTGTGATGAAACCATCAGATTCGGAGCTGGCAATAACTGTGCCGGTTATTTAGGCTTACACTCACGTTACTCTACACAACCTCATTCACTTGATTCTAACCTCTTTTCTGTATAAGCAGAAATCCACATACGTACTAAATATAAAAGCCGAGAGGAAAATATTTGTGTTCTTGCATACACGCATTCCCTTCCTTGCTCATTCAGCAATAATATCCAATTCTCCAAAATCTCGGGACAATTTCAGCATAAGAACATGATAGTACTCTGTATCCGTATTTTTTTTTTCCCCTGCAGGAAACCCTTACCCTGCATATACTCAATGAAATAACACACTAAATCATGATACAAATAGCACGGTACATAATCACTTCACATCCTATCAGCGATAGATATAGTTTCTTTGTTTCAAACATTTCGTTAGGAGCATGTTCACTGTTCAGCTGAAGTCGCCTTCCATTCTTGCTCCTCTCTCCCCACTTTATAGGAGAGAAAGACAGCGGGAAAGGTCTGTGGCTGTAACAGTTCCACGCTGCCACAAAAAAGGGATTTACAGCCTAAGAGATTGCTCAGGAGGGCAGTGAAGAAGTTCCTATCTAAAACCAGGATCACCTGGCAACAATATCATTAATTTGTGAACAGTGAGTTTATTAAATGCCCAGTGGTGTTAATAACTCAAATGTCGTCAGCTGCAGGTATTGAGAAAGAAGCTTCTAACTGAGACATTGGAATAGCTGTTCATCCCGGAGTCCCGGCTGTTACAGGATATAACACTGATGATGTACATTTGGCATAAAGGAGCACTGCAGAATTAAAATTGCTATGTAAGGTACTTTTCCCTTGTTTTCCTTGGTATGCACGCATCACCACCCACCCCCAAAATAAAAAAGGAAAGGAAACCCCACAACAAAGTTCAGAGTCCATATCTCTTCTGAGATTTGTGAGAGCAAGTAGACATGGTACGGAAACCCATTCCATAACCTTTCACCAACATAAAATTTACTGTGAATAAGGCCCTAAAACTCTATGCTCAGCTCTGATTTAAACCTCTGAAATCCAGCCGCCCAAGAACACTTCCATTCTAATAAATACCTCACCCTGACACGATATGCTAATTACTCGGGTCCTAGGGGGAGCTTAAACAACCTCTCCACGAGCAAGCTCTACCACAACACTCGCTCAAGTGGCAGGACAGGATCTGGCCTGAAGTCAGTATTCTTACTTGGCAGGTTTAAGATGTTATTTAGGTTAAAGACATGCCAGCCACCCCAGCTTCTCTTCCCCAAACGCTATCGCTGTGGCAAAGGGCAAAGCAGGTTTGGTTTTCGAGACCAAAAATTTCTCTTTAATTTTCTATGGTATTCAAGGCTTTATCAATGAGCAGAATTAATCTAACTTGTGGAAACGAGACTTCCTTCAGAACTCTAATGTTCTGTATCTTTTATTTTTAAATTGTGGCATTAATAACGGTCTCAGCAGCAAGTGGAGAAAATGCGTGAAATATATGCCCTCTTTATAGATTTCCTGTTTCTGCAATTTCACTTGAAAAATGGCAGTGCCCTGCCAGCTGAAGGTTTCAGTTTGTTTAACTCCGAGCAAAAGACAATTAAACAACTTAGAGTATATGGTCACGAGACTATAATTGTTCACCAGTGCTACTCGTGGCAGCTGCCACACTGAGGGGCAGCGTTTTAGCTTTACTAGCCCAGCAAGCCTGCCGCACGTTACTGACTATGGCCATGGCCTCACGCCGAGAAGAAGATATTTCATGAGCAAAAAAATTTCCACAGCGTTCTTGAGGTGCTGAGTTAGCACAGAGTAAAATGGAGAGACTCCATGCTGGACAAGCATCTAGAAGTACAGGGCAGCTTTTAATCATTTCTTCTTAGAAGCCAACAAATTAATATTTCATTCTCTTTTTTATTTTCTCACACAGTTTCTTACAATTCCCCAATCTCTATAAACTTTTTTTTTTTTTTCAAAATTCCTGTAAGCAAATTTATATCCTGAATCTATACATCTTAGGTTATCCTCGGCAATATAGAAGTTTCATGTAAGAAATGACATATCAGTCTTTTAACAGGAAGTTATAAACACTTGAAGAATGGATGGTTTAGGTGAACGACAAAGATAAATCGAGCCTTTCAAATCCTGTTTTGGGTAGAAATCATTCCCAAACCAGACTGACCCAAACGAATTCCCATTTGAGAGTTGTTCACTGCAGTTCCGTTTGTTCTCGCAAAGACATTCTCAGAGTTGGCCCTATTTTGAGATTTATAGACAAGCGAATTGTAGATCACAGACCGATACCTGCTCTGTCATTATTGGTATCCTCTACTATAGGCTGAAATAAATAAAAATAACTTAGCTCACCAATGCACATGGAAAACAATGTAGTTCTCAGTCTAGCACACGCTCAGGACTACCTGTTAGCCACATCAAAGACAAAAGCGCATCATTAACATCATTCTCTGTAATGGCAATGCAAGGGAATTCATATTAATGGTTGCTTAAGAGTAATCATTGCAGACTCTGGGCATTAAGATGAGGAATATTAATTTTCCACAACATAAAAGCATAAATGACACCTACATCTCTATGCAAAGCCGATGCAAATCAATTGCCTAAATGCAATTTAATTCAAGATTCTTGGTATACCAACATAGAGACAGAATTCTATATGATCAACAAGATGAACAGGAAAGCTATATTTCTAAGACCACGTGTCATTGTCTAGTGATTCTTTAGGTTGTTCTGGCATGCAAGAAAATATTAGTTTTTTTAATGAATGCAGAAATAGAACAGAAAGCATATGCAAAATGGTAATATAATACCTGGACCTTAGAGCTTAAGAATAAAAGGATAATGAAATAAATTAAAAGGGAGGGAATAAAACCATTTAATATGATTATGACATTCGACATTCTAATCTTACTAATATCTGTACTGGAGAGTAAAACAAGTTTTCACTTTCAGTTTAACAAAACTGTTTTAATGGATTTCTGATTAGTTCCCTTGGTTATTTATTTGACAATACAAATAAATAATTGTATATAACCTCATAATCATTACCACTGTGCTATACTGTGAAATATGACTCTCGAAAGTGCCAGAGCAGATTTCTCAATATATTGTCTCTCGCTGACCTCCAGATCAAGTTTGCTCAGTGTCTGACTAAAAGAATGTTCTTTGGGTTTGTTTTTGCTTTTCTAAATAACTGCTAGCTCTACAAATTCATTATGGAGCTAGAATAAAATCCAATCCATTCTTCCATAGCTGTGTTGGCTTAGCATCACCAAAGGAAATAAAACGCATGTTAGTTACTAAGGTGACCACTTACAACAGTGATTCCACACAGGACGAAGATACAGTGAGATAAAAGCTGCCCACTTTGTGCGGTAATCCTTCTGCCTGGAAGTGTCTATAGAGAGACAGCACACAGGAAAGAGCAGGAAGTAACACAATTTATTCAGCAAAAATACTATGGGGCACAAGTGCTGAAAAAAGGCTTACACATACCCCTCCTGCCTAATTTTCCATTGAGCTAAAATGTACCCGTGAATATTAAATATTTATTCCAGTTTTCAGACTCTTGCCTTTTCCTCCCTCTGATATTTATTTACTTAATTTCTTTACAAACATTTAGAATTTACTTTTGCTGAATAAATAAATTAAAAGACGAGGAATCTTTGAACAGGCAAAAGGCTCTGGGAGTTTTGCTACTGGCAAAAGGAGAAATTGCTGCTCGTGAACGTAATGAGCCAACTACCAAGGTGGAAATCGGGCAGAAATACGGCACTTCAGAATCACGGGACATATGACTTCATTTTAGCATATACCGTTTTTTCTTACAAAGTTGACTCTGCGGAGTGTTTTTGCAGTTGGTTTGAGTTTCTTCTGTCGCCATGCCTCATGCAGACTATGACGAGTTCATCAGTAATAATCAACTGACATCTTCCCCACCTCTTTTATCAAAGTCAGTGAAGATTTTAAATATACCAGATTGTCAAGCACATATACATCATGACACAAACTAATTCCTGAGTATAATCCCATTCAAACTATGAAGTAAATTCATCGAACTTCAGCTCAGTGTATTTTACTCAGTGGAGTAGGTAGTAAAATCTTCTTTCATCCCAGTAGACTTTATTTTACAATTCTTTCATCTGGGATTCCAGGAAATGTTAAGATGTTAACTATCTGACAGAGTTCAAATCAGTGCCAAGTAGTTTATTATAGCACAGGTTTTATTCCCCGATTTCAGGGGACATGGACTTCTGATGAAAAAGGCAGAATAATTCTTGCCTCAGTGTGTAAAATCAAGATCAATTTAGTAACCCACTCCTCTAATACCGTATGTGCAAAGAAATAATTTAGACTCCTAGTTAATTTGAGTATTGAACTGAAATTCTGCAGCTGCTTTCTGCCAGTCCTGAAAACAGAAATTAATTTCAATGACCAAGTCGAATGGAGTGCTGCTCTGTCAGGTAATTAGTCATCGTCTTTTGCTACTCAGGGTCTATCACTGTGCTAATCCATACATAAACCCCAGTATTCCCCTAGTCACTCACAATCTAAAGAGCTGTTTAACTACCTATTTCTCCCATTCAATCCTAGCCCAGATATCAGCTGCAAAATGAGCATTCTTTCATGTTTAGCTTTCTTCCCACTATTTACTGCCAGCAGAATTAATGCAACTGATTTACATTTTCTTTTTTCTGTTTGATCAAGTCTGCTGTTGATTAAGTAGAGCTTAAGGGAAAAAATTATACTCCTGCAGCTTTCCTACTTGACTTGCCAGTTTATTAATGAAAGAAGCAAGGATATTGATGGCCCAGAAACTACAAGTGCAGCAATTAAAGGGTATGTCCTTCCAAGCTTCTAATTAAAAAAGAGTTCTTTTGTATTAAAAGATATAGTTTAGTGTCATATTTATAGCTAATTCTCACTTCTGCTGGTTTGCTTTTTTTCTTTGTTTATTCTTTTTAAACAGAAATCTACTGGGAAAACTTAGATCAGGCAGAATAAAGAAACTTTCCCTGACAACCATTTCTGGAAGCTTTGTTCCCAAACAACAGTCCTAATGATAAAACAACAAAACCAACCCTGCCCGCCCTCCCCCCCCCCAATCCTTATAACAATGAAATATCCACTGATAAATACCAGACTGAAGGCAACCCTGTGTTATTGTTTCCCTGCGTACATTAGCAGAGTTTGTCTGACATCAGATTCAAGAAAATGAAAGATTTTCAATCAAGTCCTTTGGGACTTATAAAGATAACTAGACCCTTCCCTCCTCCTAATACTTTGTTACTTAGTATCTAAATTCTAGATTCACTTTTTTCATGTCAGGTATTTATATGAACCATCTCAAGCCGTAACATTGCCAATACTTTATTACTCTGCTGAGTCCTTCCCTTGCACATTAATGGCGTACCTTCATCATCAGAACTACAAACAGACAAACAAATGCCTCCTGTTTCTGCCTCGGACTTTGGTTCTGTGGTGTGCAATTCATCTGAAGCGTGCAACACAAGTCTAACGCGTTCTGGCTAAATCAAACTTTGCATGCGTGCAGAGACCGACGCCAGCACCTGTGGAGGGAGCGCTGCGGGCTCAGCACAAAGACCAACCCGCCTGCCCCACGTTCACAACGCCCTGCACGCAACTCAAACTACATCTCCATCCGCACACCACGTACCTCTCCCAGATCTCCGCACAGTGACGTGCTCCTCTCATTTACTTACCAGATGTTTAGAAATACCTGGGAAATTATATTAAAAAATAAAAGTTGTAATCGAGCACCCCATACAAGTAATGGCAGGTGTTTAATGCACTGAAAATGACTGTTCCCTGCACTGATGTTCAAGAGAGGAAGAGAAGTAAAACATCTTCCTCCTCCTGGCCTCTGTCCCTCATAGCGGAGAAGGGTGCGAACCGCTGTGATCAGATTAGGTAGGTAATCTCATGTATTATCGGATTCCCAACAGGAAGACAGCTGTGTATTTAAGGACAGTAAGCTTTTCTTAGAAGAGGTACCAAAGTGAATCACAAAATTTTCCAGCGCTCCCAGCTGGACAAAACAGCAGTAAACAAGCGTGATTCTCCCTTGGAGCTAACAGGGTGAGCGAGGTTGCTCTCAGCCATCCACAACAGGGCTGTCCACGTTTCTCCTTGGGCCATCCCAGACAGGCCTCCTCCTGTCCCCCCGTTCACCTGAAAACCCTGGTGGCGGAGCAGCGTGGAGTTGTTCTAAGGGACAGAAATTTCTCCATCCCTTCCAGTTTTAAGGTGACTTCATAGAAATGGTGACCCTCACAAGTACCACTTGAAAGACACAGAAGCTTTAATCTTTTTCAATGGAATCGGAAGAGCTCTTATCTCTCCTCTGACCCTTTTTCCCCTCTAGCCTTACAGTCCTGGCACCACTGAGAAGTCAGAACCATTAAGTTGGTGTCAAGTGGCTGTGCTATTCATATTCCACTATAGTCAATGACAATTAACAGCGCCATTCAGAAAAGCCAGGTACTGTATTACACAATTGAAAAATTGATCTTATCTGAGGCTCAAAAATCAGCAATGTTCAGCCCTCAACTCACAGGCAAAAAAGAAGAAAAGAAAAAAAAAAAGGAGAGGGGGAGTACTGCCTGACCCCAGGACCACACAGCGAACGGCCACGTGCACGGCTCAGAATCAACTTGAAGGTAGCCAAATATCTGTATGGATGTAAGCGCTGATTTTTATCATCAAGCACGACGACGTTAGAAAGAAGAGTACAAATTCAACTGAATGCTTGATGATCACCTTCAAAGCTGTTATTGCAGGCAAAATGCAACATCTTAGCATTGCTGACACATCAGAAAACCTCTGCGTGTGTCAATTCCAGGCTCTTTGCGGCACACACCCACAGGCAAGCGCCCCTGCACCTACAGCATCATCTTCGTTTCTAGTACTAGCACTGAACATCTATTTTCATGAATGTTTTTCCTAGAAATAAGCGCAGACACATCTCTCTTTGAATGAATTACTGAATGGATCCGAAAGGAGAGGATTAACAAATAACTCTCCACTTTGGAAATTGAGAATGTTTTCCTGCGCCAGTGAATCACAGCATTAACTACAAACCGGTACAATAGTTGATTACAGTTTAGTCTATCTGCTTGGAACCACAGGGGGAATTTTAGATAGCAAAACTCAATTAGCTTGCTTGAATTTAACTAAAGCACCTGAGCTAAAACCTTTTCACACAAAGGATTCATTGCAGAATCAGGAACAGCTCCAGCCCACCATCACCCTCCTGATTTTTATACCTCCTCTCAGAGGGCGCTGTTCCTCCATGCCACGTGCCCGGGGCCAGTGGCTTTTAGCAGAATCCAAAACCAGAGCAAGCCTTACTGAATCAGCAAACACGATTATGTCACTTACATTCCCCAATCAAGTACCGACTAAGCCCCACAAGTACTACTTAACCTGACAAGTTCACATCCTGGAGTGGATTGCAACATCTGTAGCATCACCACTTCAGTTCAAGCACGTAACTGAAATCCTTTGCAGCTAGGTGGGAAAAAAGCCAAACAAACCAACAGCAAAACAAGTATTCTTCCATTTCAAATGCTGAGTCCTAAAAACTCCACGACTGCACAGACTGAGGGAAGGAATGCGCCATTACGTGCAATTCTGCTTCAGATTGCGGTTTTCCAGGACCAGTAAAGTCCTTCCCGGACCTGGGCCTCTGTGATGAATTGAGGTGGCTTTGATTTCCCCCCCCCTTCACTCCAGGTATAAGGTATCTGTATGAAATACTGGAGAGTAAGGCCTTACACACCTTACACTGGAGACCCACGTCCGAATCCATTCTAGTGGAAAAAGTGACAGTCCCAAAACCCCCTTTGGTGCACCTGGAAGAGAACAGCTTGTATTCTACCAGACGTTTCACCCGATGCCAAGTTTTCCTGGGGAATCAGGAACAGACCGAGCACAGAAATCATCTTTCTCTGTTCATCATTTTACTTCACAGAACACAATAAGAAATCATCGGCTAGCTTCAGTTCTCTGGGAAAAAGTCTCAGATTGTTGCCTTAATGAAAAACATAGAATAGGCGCAAAGCCACCATAGTTATACTTAAAAATCAATACTCCCTATTGGTCTTATAATTTGTGTACCAAATATCTTCTTTAAAATGTGCACAAGCCTCAATAAAAGACAGGGGGTTTATATCTCAGGCTTTTAAATGTTTTCTACAGTTTTATTATTTGCAAAACAACACGAAACGTTATATAGGGTTCTCTGCTTGGCAGTGAGAGTCTAGTCTATTTTTTATTTCTTTTATTGAGAGGCAGAATAAAACTCCCACACTGCTCCAGCACAATTAAAATGACTTTTATTCATACAGTTACCTCTACGTCCACCCTAAGCATTCCACAGTACTAATCCTTTTAGGCCCTGATCCAGCAAAGCACTTTACTGTGTCTTATTCTTAAAATGACAAGTCTCCCCACTGATTTCAATACAGTTATATTAGGGATGAACTTGGCCTACTGTAGCAAAAATAATGTTAAAAATACAGTTTAAAAAACAAGCAAGGAAACTGAAAGCCTAAGAGACTTCAATATTTCTCTGTTTTAAAGTAAGGCATTACTGGTGTGCATTTGAGTACGGTCCACTAGCGGGTTATTTTTGTACAGTTAGGCCAATTCAGGTAAGGAGCCTATTTGTATTAGAGATGCATTGATTTCAGATCTGGATGGTTTCAATAAGCTTCTTACACCCAAATGTTACAAGGACAGGGACATAAAAACGTCAATTACAGAAATAAATCTGTAAGTATTGATAAAGGCCCAAAATTAAATAAACCCACTTCACTCTAAGAGGCTTTGCCGCTGATACAGTTGTAAAACAATAAGAAAACCATCATAATTTGCATTTTTATAGCTACATTCATCAATAGCTCAAATATTTATCACAAACACCGACCCACTACGGGCAGGAACCGGATGATGGTATAGCCCTGCTTTGACTAGAAAGACACTGAACCAGGGCCAGACACTTGGCTACAACCAAAGCTCCTTAAACTGGTTTAAATAGTCATTGTCTTTGGCTACTTCTTTCTGCCTTGTTTTTGCTGGTGCAAGAATTTATATGAGCATGCAATGAACTGGATCAGGAAACTAATCTGGCTGAAATATAAACCATCAAAAAGTGCTGACTTTAACGAAGAGGGCAGCTCAGGGAAGCAGGAGCCTGAGACTGCTTAAGATAGCATTGCCCCAAAATAAACGTACATCAAACCGCATGTCCTGAGGCTCAGAGCAGCAGTAAGAAGCAAAACCACGGATGTCACCAATTTATCCCCATAAGCTATGGGGGTATACTGGGATGAGAGCCACAAAATGGATAGGGGACGTTCCTTGGAGTGCCTTCACAGCACAGCGTCTGATCGCTGTGGAGAGACAACACAATTTAATTTGCCAAGGACGGTAAATACCCCAAGCAAGAGCACTCTACATGTAAAGCGTTTTCCAGTGGTTTCCAGATTGTTTCTCCAGCCTTATCAGACAGCATTCCTAATTGGCTCTCAACAATATTTTTAAGCGTGTGCTTTACCACCATTTAAAGCAGTGCACATGAGAGAGGCTGAATACATTAGGTAAATGAATTCCTGTGGACATTGTGAAGGGAATAATGCCCTCCTATTTGGTTTATCCTGTACTGCAATAAATGTGGGTTTTTTTTCAGTCAAGGTGCTGCAGTAACCCAAATGATAGTCATATTACACTTATAAAAGACGACTTTAAGAAAGATCTCGCTGCAATAAAAGTGAGGATTTTTTTTCCCTTGGCATCCCAGCTTGCCATAGAAATGAGTGAGTTGCTGAATTTCTGCCAAGTATAGATGGTTCAGCATGCTATTAGATTAGTCTGTTTATACAGAAACAGCCAAAAATAGGAAACACACAGAAGCTATTAAAGATATTGTCCTGTGAGGGAAATATTTGAATGGTTTTGTTACTGCAACTGGGAAATAAGATATGAGTCAGTATTAATGTGATAAAGAAGTTAATGTGTTCTAAAGCAAACAGTTAGTTTCTTCAGCTTGTCTCTGAGTTGACAATAAAATAAATGTACAGACAATTATGTAGGGTTGGATGAGCCTGCAAGTAAGTGTATCCAGCTTAAAGCTCAGCGCTGCCAGTGGGTTAGAATTGAAACTCTGTTATCAAGTAATGATATGCTAACCCCAGGTAGTCTTCAAAGAAAATGGATGATTCAAAACGCCATGCATCACTGAGCTGGTGGAAGAATGGTCAATAGTGTTTAAGCTATTTGAACTGGTCAAAGAGAATTTCATAGAAAAGTTCCTTTGCCTTGACCATTTTGCAACAGATCTCCTAAATTCTTTTCACTTTTGACATAGTCTAATGAAAAATAAACCCACTTATTTTATTTTATTTTATTTTATTTTATTTTATTTTATTTTATTTTATTTTATTTTATTTTATTTTATTTTATTTGTAACTACAGCAGGGGCAATATTTCATAGTGGATTTTACTGGCCAGCACAGAGAAATTTGCCAGTCCCTTCTGCCTGTCTATGTGTGACACTGAGCACTCATTCCTAAGCACAGCCACACGATCCTGATGTCCTGACCTCCTTCTTCCACATAGTAACAAACCCAACTGATTCTTAAATGACTGTAATGCCTTAAAACTTCTAACGTGAAGTAAACAAAGGAACAGGCTATTATATTGTACATATATTTTATATCTATTTAAATAAAAGGTGCACATATTTCCTCTGCAGTAACCCACTTCTCCTACAAACTCAAAGACCCCATATACCATTCCTTGAGGGCCAACACATTTGACCAGTGAAGAAGAACAAGTCCAAAGCTAAATGACTCTCCTGCTGAGAAATGCCCCTCTGCAGTATCTTCTTTTTTATGGTGAGAGTGCCCTGGGCCAAGGCAAGTCTCTTCCCTGATCTTAGCTCACTCATGAGGACATGAGAAGAGGTGCAGCATCTTAAAGTTCACCCAGAAACTTAAACCAGTCAATGCCTAATAAAATTGTGCAAGTCCGCAGAGGCATTTGATTAGCAGGAGCCTCCTGACTTCTACACTGGTGACTCGTTTCCAGAGGGATTTGAAAATTGGCTTCAAGTCATTCTGCCCAAGTTGGATATAGACAAAGATGGAAGAGCAAGCAGCTGCAGAAATTCTGTCAAGGTACCACAGTTAAATACGTTCACATTGCAGAGACAAAAAACTGCAGGTGATACGATGATGCTGACAGCACAATTTAAGAACTCTGCAATAACTAGGAGCCCGATCTTGGAATCGGGCTTTTCCCTGGAACTCATCTACTCAAAACCAAGTCAAGCTGTTACGTCAACAAGTCGAAAGACTGTTAGCGATTCTGAAGCCTCAGCTGAAATTTATCTCTGGGATAAGTATATCTTTCCGTTCAACTCCGCAGAAACCAGGCTCGTTCATTATTTCTTGAGCCCAATTCCTTACTTCAGGCAATAGGAAGCATGACTTACGTGTCCCCTGACACCAGTCAGATGAGGACAATATCGTTGCCTTTATGCAGAGGACCCTCCAAAAGTGAGGGGATGCGTGGCATTTCCCTTCCTCGGCCTGTTTCCTTTGTGAACACGCGGTCCATTTCTAGAACAGGAATCTCTTTGGCGAAAATAAATTTGCAGCATCCTTTCAGTATCTGTGGCAACGTAATCCCAACCTGAACAGTTTAGAACATATATTGCTGTTATATATAGAGAGAGAACTACATGTGTTTAAAGCATATACTGCTATCGTTTAGATAGAACACTGGAGTCTCTATAAACAAACAAATTCAATTTATTACTTGTTTGTGATTGTGCACCAAGCACCTGTATTTTTAAAATGGCATAAGCTAACAGCAGAGACACAGCAGTCACGCTGAAATGAAACAACAGACACAGGAAACGTAATGCGCCTTAAAGATGTATAGGAGGTTTTAAAATAGAGAGCTTCCTTTTTTCAGTAAAGGGACAAAGTAAAACAAAAAGAGAGTAATATCTTTGTGCTTGGAACTGGAAGAAGAAAAAGGAGCTAAGTACGTTTTACTGGCCCCACGTCTCAAACCATATGGACGTCTTTTAAACAAAAGCACCTCTCTCACTTCGTTTCATTTTCAAACTGTAATGTCTGAACAAGACAACGGAAAAGTTTAATCTCTAAAACATGAATGCTGAAAACGAATGCATTAGAAAATACCAAGCCAAAGCTGTGTTGGTGACACAAATGTGAAAAATGGAATTGAAATAAACTGTGCCAGAAATCTATTTCTAAAAATATGTCTTTACAGTAGTGATATTTATAAATTTGACATACTCTAAAATTTTAGCTCACTAAAGATTATTTCTATGCAAATATGCATTTCTCAAACCCCATAAGCGTGCGAAAAATCCAAAACACATTTCTTGAAAATCAATTTCTGTGCAGTACAAATGTATCAAGTTCGAGGCAGCATGCTGATAAATATTAAAAAGGTCTACATTGTGCAAAATGAAAACTTATAACAGGACACAGCAGTACCGTGCAGTATGTAGAGGTTCAGAGAGAACACGGAACAGCCCCACGGTTTCAAAAGGACTCTGTGGTCTGACATTAGTCATTTTGGTTCTGATAAAGGATGTTGTAGAAGGTGCTGCCCACATTATGCAAATCACTAACCACTTAATTTCCTTCCCGAGTGGTAAAGCTCAAGCGTTTTCCCTGAACATACAGTGCTCATTTTCTTGTAACTCTGTGGTTTCTTTTCAATAGCCTATGAATGCCAGCAAGTAAGGAGATAGCAGTAAGAAACTAAGAGGTTACTCAATGATTCCAAAGGTTACAGGAGTGCTTTTTAGATACAGATCTGAACATAAATTCTAGACATCCACAAAGCATTTTTACTTCTAATAATACCCCATTAGCTGCTTCAATTTCAAAATGCTTGGATANCCTCCCGGCCACCTCATATTCCAAGAATTAAATATAGTTCGCTCCTGGGCCACTTCTAGCCTGAACTTCTCTTAAAAAGAGATTCTACTCTTCTAAAAGCAATATACTACAAATTATGTGTTATTTTTACAGCAGCTAGTTTTGTGCTGGAAAATATTTCAGGTAGGAACTATTTTGATTTACAAACAGAATCCAGTTTAATGATTCCTACAAAAGTCTTCTTTTCCCTTAAAATGTACTGTTTGCTGCTACAAAAGTATATTTGAAAAAAGCTACATAAATCATAAACTGAATAAAATAGAGCTAGTACTGAATGACCTTTCTTATAAATGAACAAAACTCAAAACATTTCTTAAAAGTATTGGTTAAAATGCAAAAACATAATATTGGAAAAACGGAAGACTGTCGCCCTCAAATCTGTTCCTATGATTACTGACATTATCCAACGTACACAGTTTCTAAGCAGATTCTTCTTACTTATAACTAGAACACCCCTTACTTAACCAGTGCACAAGACAATAAACTATTTTCTTGACAGAACGGTACCTGACACAAATTCTGAATGTTTCCCCGATAAGTATATTTGAGTTTTAGAAGAGACAGTTAACACCAGATGGTGTAACATGAATATTTCTATCCAAAGCAGCAGGACTTTATGAAGTGGCCCCATGAAGTTGCTCCAA
>VZSZ01005438.1:1368112-1420612 GCA_013398815.1 Ibidorhyncha struthersii | reverse complement strand
CCTCCTGCCCTGGCCAGGCCTGCTGCCCTGGGCTGCACACTGGAGGGCAGGCCGCATCTGAAACGCTTCCCAGACATCATCACTGAAGAGAGCTTCATGTTTCTGATACCAGCTCTCCTGAAAGGAAAGGGCCCTGGCTGAAGTCTCAGGCTTTTGTCAAAACCCCACAGGTAAGGAATGCTAAACTGGCAAAAACCAGCTTTACGCTTCAGAAACTGTTTAAGGGTTCCTCGTTTGTAGCGTGTAGGAGGAACTGCAGACCTGATTTATTTAGCTGAAAACAAGCCAGCACGGACAACATTTAGAAGTTTTGCTTCCCAGCCCTGATGGCATGACTAAGGGAAATGGGCCAGGACGATGTATCAGCAGCGCTGCCAGACCTGCCAACACGGTCAGGTCTGAAAAGAGTAGGTTCATCGTGGTTTGTGCATTGGACCCTCTGCTTACATGGTCGTTGAGTGTAGGTGGAAAAAAAGTTCCTGCATTTCAGGATGCATGGATGAGGTCAATCATTGCCCAAAGCAGTAAAGCAGTAGGTTACTGCTTTAAAAAATAACCAACTAACAGAACTGGTAAGTCTGCCCTGCCACCCCTGCAGCTAAAAGCCACAACGGATGTCTTAAAAGCTCGTAAGATTGAAGTCCAAAACATAACGACAAAAGAATAAAAGTCAACTGGTCTGAGATCTGAACTCCTCTAACCCCATGTTTAAAGCACCCAGGTGACAATTCTGCTCTTAACTCTCTGAAGTTGAGCCAGAATGGTTTTGACCTGCTCAGAGAGTACGGGATAGGATGGGACGGCAACACCATAGCCGGAGACGGGTCTGACTGGCTGGGCCTCCTCCTCAGCACCGGGGCTGCAGTTCACAGGAGGACCGATGTCCTAGCAAGGATACATACCATGTGACTGCCTTCAGGTCTCTCTAACTGATTATTCACTGAGAAATTACATGAGTTGTCAACAAAAGGGGAGGCCATCCCCTGCTGCTTATATGGCCTCCAGGGCTATCGATGTCCAGGGGGCACTTCAAGGAGTCCTCCCACTACTCTGTCTTGTTAAGGCTGAGCTGGCAACTCGCTCAAGGATCAAGAAGTTGTAAAGTTGGGTTAAGAACATTTTTGCGTTTCTCTTCCACTTCTGGAGGCAGGCCAGAGACTCAGAAACAGCTTGACTAGGACAACATCATCTGAGAGACAGGTACGATTAACACAGAAGTCAGGGGCAGAGCGGTTCCGGTGGGAAGAGACTTGAGCCCCTTCTCAGGCTGTAGTGCAGAGCAGAGAGCAGCTGGCTGGGAACCAGACGCTGCCCATCCTCTGTGTCGGTGATGGCCAGCAGAAGTCCTTTGGAGCAGGGAAGAGGGTTGCTGTCTCTGGATATGGGAAGTAGAAATGGTTTCTGTGCCAAATGCTGACCATGCTGGACAGAAGTATTTCTTCTCTCAGTATATAGACACGTGAAATGAGCTTCCCAGAGGCGTAACGGCCGTGAAAGGGCCTCGATCCCAGGCCCGCATAGAGTGGGAAAGAAATTTTGAATTTGGCCCATGGCAAATTGCTGTATAATACTACTTATTCTGGTCCCCTTTGTTATTGTTCATTAAAATTCTTCTGTGAGATTCATCACCAGCTTTGAAATATGTGGAAAACTGCTCAGCACGGTTAGCAGATAGGAACAAGACAGAAAGAAAGAAAATTCGCAAATTATTTCCCTGTGTAAGTGGTCACCTCCCTCTTACTCAGCTTGATTAATCTGAGATGTGCACCACCACAAGAGAAACCTTACAAATCTCTTTTCTCACAAAACAAAGGCTGCTCAGCTGCTCACTGAAGTGTTCAGGTACTCAGTTACATTCAACACAAGCTAATTCACTTATCTTCAACAAGTGGGCTATTGATTTTTTGCCTGATTTCTAAGCTGCCCGGGGCTTTCTGAACTACAACAATAGCATCCTGCATTAAAAAAAATAAATAAATAAATAAAAAGGAGGAAATTCAGTGGAAAATATCCCTTTGCTCATCAGTAACTAGGATGACTTCATGTTTGTTTCATCCTGTCAGTATATTCAGCGTAGCCACAGTTTAGAGAACTTTCATAATTCTGTTGCACTTGCCTCTGCTATAGAACTTGATACTGTAAACTGCATTCTACTTATTTCTGGGCTGAAAATACTGCAGATCATTTTTTTCCATCAAGAGAAATTGTCCAATTGCTAGGAGTCATTTGCTAATTATGCTACCCGCATCCTTTCAGAGTCAGAGTCAGACTCTGCTGGCTTTTACGGTTACCACACACGGTCAAGAACAAAATGGCACGTGACGCATGCAACTGTGGTAAAAATATTACAAAGCCATAAGTCATATCTCCTATTGCGATATGAGCATATCACTGCATGACGTTCAATAATTCAGCCTTTTAGAAGTTTATGTAAGAAAGGTATATCATTGCTTTTGCCCCTGTTGGTACACAGAGAGGCTGAAACGCATATTCACAATTTTAGGGCTTAGATACAAATGAACAATAAGAAAACTCATAGTTTTTGAATGTGTCAAATGAGCTTTGTTCATCTGCAAGATGAAATATGTTTGTGTGAGTATTTTTGTACCTTTTGCATCTGAGCTTTAAGGTACATTCAGCCTATATTTTAGTAAGCTGTTGTCAATGCAGGTCATGTAGTGTTATTATAAAGCCCGTAATAGCAAAATAACTTCATTTATAGAATAAAGCCTTAATAAAGATGACTGGATATTGTATTGCTGAAAAGAGATTTATAGATAAAACTGGTCTAGTAAGCCAATATACTGTACTTAAAGTAATTTCCCTTTAAGTAAGAATAATCTTAACAGTAGATTGCAGTTTTGAGGGATGGGTTTCTACACAGGTGAAACAGAGTCCTAATTTTACATACCAAAGAGGAAATCACAACCATAACCCTTGCTCCTAAAGCACTGTGGACAGGTAACAGGTAACAGAAGTGTCAGGAATCTTCCCAGCCAGGCTTTTCTTCATGCTTTCTCACTGAGGGAATACCTTATTTTCTCCTATTTTCCCCCCTTTTGTCTGCTACCTGAAGTACAACGCTACTGGAAATCTATACACAAATAGGGCACCACTTACATATCTGTTAGACAAAGTTGGGTTTTTTTCCCCCATTTTTTGTTTCTTGCTATATGCTCCCAGGCTCCAAATTTGGAATCTCATGCTCTTTTTCCTTCACCTCATGCTTCTAAATTGCAAGTAAGAAAAAAAACATTTCCCCTCCTGTCATGTCTTCGCAGAGAGGGATGGTGCTGCATTTTGTTTGACAAAGACGACGACAGTGACAGCTTTAGAAAGCCTGACATGCAGAAGCTGTGACCCGCGAGAGCTCTGCCAGTATCACACAGAGCTCTTTCCCATGAAGGAGTCCATATACCACGAGGGCTGTTCCCAGCGCTGTCCCCCCAATGTATTTCGAGGCTTCTGCAGTATGAAGGGGGATTCAAAGAGGACAGGCTTTTCACTTGCACGTTTCTTCCTACCAATCATCTATCCTTGCCAGTTTGTTAGCTCACCTCTGCTTCCAACTCTTTCCATTGCATTTTAAAATGCACTTTTTCCAAATAAGAAACACAAAGGGTATATACCCAGCTGGCCCACGGGAGAAGATGACACTCTCACTCACCAGGAACGCTAGGGCAAAGCCAGACTGTAGCTGAAGCAATGCGTGGTCCCCCACATGCTCAGTCAATACCTGCAGGTGGGGGGAGGAATCTGTCAACTGTAATACAGTTCTAGTAAAGATATCTCCTCTGTTCTCTTTGTCAAGTTGACATACACAGATATTTCAATCTATACTTCATGGTTAAAATTGATCCTAGTGAGAGGATATGTGGCTTGATCAAACTTGTGTAGGACTGAATCAAACAGGATTGATGACAAAAAAAAAACCCTGCTTTAAAAAAGAAAGAAGTTTTTCTTGTGATAACAGGGAGTCTTGGTGAGGGATAGACAGGACAAAAAAAGGTCTGCAATGACCAGTTCGGCATAAAGGAGCCCAACAACACTAAAGCCAGGTAATATATAAATCCAAATAAAAAATATATCTCTATATATATAATTCAGAGGCTTTTGAAAATGGTGACCTTTTACAGTGTTTAAAAACTATGTATTTTCAGTTCCTGCCCTACTGTGCCAACTGTTGGTTCACAGCTCTGTGCCTGTGGAGGGACGTCAGAGTGTGTGTGGGGGGTCTTTTAAGACCTAACGAGCTATGCTAATCTAGGTTAAAGTCCTAATATAAAAAGAACCATAAGCACAGTAGAGTTTTTGGAGTGGTGATCCAAAATAATTGTGATTCAGGAGCATTTATCAGAGACTAAAAGGTAAAATTCAATATCGTATAAATACGACTACAGAAGCATTGTATTTAGATTAAATTTAATATAGAAAAATGACAGGTTTTATTTATCCCTGTGTAGTCATAACATAATGTTAACTGGATCATAATTTTCACATTATAAAGGATCTGACCAGACAACTAGCATGTTATTAGCTTGGCAAACAATCTTAAATTTAGTGAATATTTCAGAGCCAAGATTCATATGCACCTGCTAGCAAAGACTTAGCTCCACAAAAACCTTTCTGAGTATCAGATCACACCTTTACATTATCATACATCTGAGCTTTCAAAGATAAGCTTAAGAACATATTATATAACTAAGGTGTATTCTGAAAACAATTTGAATAATTGCCATAAGAGAAAAACAGGGTTGCCAATCCAGTTTCAATATTCTTTCTGTCATAAATTTGCTTGCTTCAGCTTCTTCTCTCACTAAACTGTACTTGGCTGTTGTTTGATGGTCATTTTGTATTTTCATGCCAAAGAAAACAATTAATTTAAATCATAAAAACCCCAAAATGCTGGTGCAAAGAAGTCATTTCACATTGGTTCTGGACCTAGAATAAGATACGCTGGTTTGTGCTGAGATCCTGAAAGCAGCATATCATTACAGCACTACAGCAGGGCTTTAGGAATCTCAGGCTTATCCAGAGAAATATGAAGAAGATGGGAGAATATAATAAGGCTCTGTAACAATTGATAGGGCCAAATGGAAAACAAACCGAGAAGTAAAAATACATACGATCATTCAAGTAACATATAACCTTAATAATACATTTTGTACTAATGATAAAAATAACTACCTTGATCTACAGGTATTCTGAATCCCCTCCTTTGAAGATAAGGATGGGATGCTCAACTACTGCTGAAAATCTGGCACGACGAGAGCATTGGGACTAGGTCGCTGCCTTCAAATACACATGGCCGATGGCCCAGTAGTGACCAGCTCCCACTTCCCTTTAGCAGGATGATAGTTTTGCCTTTGTATTCTTCCTGTAGTCTTACATTTACCATCCCATTTCAGTCAGAAAACAGATGAGCACATTAAATATTTGATATAAATATAAATGCCATAAAGCAATTTATTATTTGTCCTTCTGCAAGGATTTCTAGATAAGAACCCTTCAAGACCCAGTCCTAGTAGTCTCAGTATATTAACCATCAGCAGGAGTTCTAATGATAGTTATAAAAATGTGAAATATAGGCATATGTCTAACCAGTATGGATTTTGGCAAAATAAAAAACCATAAGAAGCTCTTCAATCCATTATTGCCCACAAATGCAGGAAAAGGCAATACAATGTCAACATTTGCCAACCATATACCACAGAAACTTCCTGTAATATAGAAAAAAAGTAGAGTAATACAGTGTGCCCTGAAAGATTTAAAAATGGATAGGAAACAATGACCCTTGAAGGGCTAAAAACGTTACACAGAGATAGTTTAGGTACTCATTTAAGACCATATAGGAAAACTCAATGAGGAACCTTAGCACACGTAATGTATCATTCAAAAAAAATGCTTCAAAACAATGCATGTAAGAATATTTACTCCAGTTACATATGCATGAATGACATTTCAACATTAGGCAGGTAAACTGTATGCACAATTTAGCTGAATAAATGATATTTCAATTTTGGAAATCTAGAACAAGGAGCCCCTGTTCTCCCTCCTTGCTGTTCCCCTTGGGACAAATGCAAGCCCAGGCTACAAAGGTGCTGTTAAAAAATGTGCAACTTAGAAGCACATATCTCATTTTCAAAAGCGACTCCGACAGTTAGAATCATAGAATCATTAAGGTTGGAAGGGACCTTTAAGATCACTGAGTCCAACCATTAACCTAACCTGACAAAACCACTTCTAAACCATATCCCCAAGTACCACGTCTCCCCTTTTTTTAAACACCTCCAGGGATGGCGAATCCACCACCTCCCTGGGCAGCCTATTCCAATGCTGGAGAACCCTTTCAGTGAAAAAATTTTTCCTAATATCCAACCTAAACCTCCCCTGGCTTAACTTGAACCCATTTCCTCTCGTCCTATCACTTGTCACTGGGGAGAAGAGGTCAGTCCCCACCTCTCTACACCCTCCTTTCAGGTACTTGTAGAGAGTGATACAGTCTCCCATCAGCCTCCTCCAGGCTAAACAGCCCCAGTTCCCTCAGCTGCTCCTCATAAGACTTGTAAGTTGGAAGTGTAAATACCACTGAAATTGGGTAAGAATCAGGAACGTAATTTTTAAATTAGGAATTAGGCTCTTAACAGACTTAGGCTTTAGGAATGACTGACTGTATTTTCGAAAGAGTTTAGACACTTGAAAAGGAAGCTATGGGCCTACTGGTATTTTCAAAAGCAGGTGCGCATGCGGTGGCTTACCTTCCTCAGCTGTCTGAGTTTTGTTTTGAAAATCATGAGATGCTTACCTGTAGCTCCATGTCTCTAAACCATTTCTTTGATAACATAGTATCGAATAATTTGCGCATATCTGCTCTTTCTGTTTTCCAAAGAACACCAAAAGCAGCACAAGGAAGCCAAAGACTAGCAGATGGCTACTTTCTAAGTTTTTCATTGAAGCTGAATGAACTATCAAACAGGTCCTCATAACCCTTCTACCTATACTAACATGTTATTTGTGAAAATTTGAGAAACGGGTTACCAAGTTAATGACAAGTTTTACAAAACAGCACCAACTTTCATGGTACAGTGTCAAACTAAAACTCTGAATTTCCCAGTGATAGACAGCGTCTTAATAGGCTCCCTCTCTGTGTCTTAACCCATGTTTGGCTGACGCTGCAGATTTATATAGCAAAGTGAAACATGGAATGTTTTTTCTAACAAAACAACTGAATGACATAGCAAATCACAGCATGGCATTATAAACACAGCAGCGTACTCCAGAGAAGAGATCTGCATAGTCTAATACTCCTAGTATTAATCTCACCTGTCTCTACTTTTCCATAGAGAAAATAATTTAAACAATCAGTTAATGAAACCATGATTATATAGCTACCTCAGTCTTTTGTTCTTTCCAAAGAAAGAACTAATGCTGATCTCTATTCCGGTTTGTAATTTTCATCACATTTTTTTTCATCCTGTTCTTATTGGTGTATTAATGCATCCCCTTGCTTTACATCAAACTGTTACACACTTTTGCATGATGAAGACTGTGTAATTAGTTGAGGATTTGTATTTACTGATGTAAACTTTTCCCCGTGCCTTGGTTACAGAGATGTCGAGGAAGGGCCTATACTACAACCTTTGGACCGGCTGATTTCTGGCGGCAGCGTACAGGGAAATGGCAGAACACGCGGATGGGATTTGTTTTCTGATTCATGCAGTGCACACATGCAGCCAGGATGCAACGTAACTCATTCTACCAACAGCAAGCCTTCTCCAGATACCCTGCCCCATGTGGATGCTTCACTGTGAAAGTAAATCTCAGAGTTACCTCTTTCCCAGCACTGATCATCACAGCCGCAAGCTACAGAAAGCCATTTCCACGACCTGGGGCTTGTTTTCGACCACACTTCAGACAGTCACTAGCCAGAGCTAACACTGATTACTACTATCCTGCTTATCAGTCTGCTTGACTTTTTAGGCAATACAGAAGGATGCAAGCTGGTGTTCCACATTTGACGTAATTTATATTCAGCTATAGGTCCCGTTTTCCTTTTAGGGATGCTGTCATGGTGCTGAAAAAGAGCCCAAAGCTCTTGTGTGATGTTTTCTATTACTCGGATCTAAAGAATTACCAATGCGGTCAATAGCCTGTAAATCTGAGACATAGATTTCTATGTTTCCTGGGATCATCCTCAACTACATAATGTGCGGTTAAGAATCAGTTTTACCAGAGATAATTTATTGACTATTTTGGAAAAGAACAACATAAAAGCCAGCGTTTAGTCTTTTTTTCCTGCATAACCATATCACATGGGTAGAGGAGGTGGATATCTGGATATGCGCATATGTACATGCAATAGGTATTACACACAGAAAATAATACTAAACGTCTACCTCAAAGGATGGAAAAATTCCTCCCTTCCAAGAAAAAACAAATATTTTAAAAAAACATAAGTAAACAAAAGCAACGTCAGCATCTCATACTATCTATGATTTACCAAAAGTGGGAAGAATACCAGTTTTGGTAGAATGACTTCATACAGTAGAAGACAGATGGAGAAATGACTATTAAAAACACTCATATGAACACATAGACATACCCTCCCCCCTCCATCCCACAACATGTCTGTCTGGGAGGATGGGATTCATTATACATGGCCATCTCCTTCAGGCAGAAAGGTTCCCATTTGCATCCAGGTAAGTTACAACTGTCCTTTAATTCTTCAGTGATGAAACATCACTGTTTATTAATTCTTAGTATAATTTCAGTAGTAACTACAAGGTGCTAGACACTATCAACGCTCATTAGTATAGACCAATGCCAAAAAACCCGAAAGGGTACCTTCTCATTTACTCCATAACTAGTTGCTTTGCAAGAAATGTATCCACTATAGGGCTGTGTAACAGTGCTGCACTTTCCTAAGACAAGGGCTATACATTACACTCTCAGAGAGATCTACGGAAACACTGCAATTAGACTTACATAGTTTTACTAGTCTTTTGCATTAAAAAAGTGACTCTGACTGAACCAATACTGCCTTGATAGCCCCCTTTCTCTTAAAAAAAAAAATCAACATTAAAGTCAGGCTATGTAGTATACCAACAGGTGACATTTCCCAGTGAGGTGAATATTGTTTATAGTTCTCTCAAGTCTGAGTGATTGCTTACAGATCTTCCTCAAGATGACTAGCTCATGAATCATCTTTGAGCCTATATTCCACAAAAATCAAGGTGATGAGTCTCCCTGAGAAGCAAAAGATAATTAAGGTCACGAGTGGACACCTGGGGGTCAGACTGGATGAATGCATATTTGTGTATTTTTCCTTATGATGTTGTTTAATTTGGACTTAGCCTTCAGTGAAAGCTAAAGCAGCAAGGCAGAATTTAAACTCTGTTTATATGTTTATATGTTCCAGCTTGCAACACCTCTACTTTCCCTGCCTCAGACCGCACAACAGCAGGAGCTGCTGTGTATGAGTGGTACACAGGTAAAGCAGACAAACGTCCATCAGTGAGTAGGTTAATACTGCTAAACTGATTCAACTTTAGTGTGACTTGTTTTTTAACCCATACTTCAGGAGACGTCTATGTGCTATCTAATATGTATGAGCCTCTATACACTATACAGCACTTACAGCGCATTTTAAAAAGCTACTCCTTTATAAGTTAAAACCTACAATACATTTTTAACCAGTTCTTGAGCATTCTAAAAGGAAATGTTTTCTGTTTCCGAGCCAGAACTGGTCATTTCTTCTACAGAATATGATGTTTGAAAATCAGTTCTTCCTATTATAGATTTCTCCCTCAGCTTGTAGAAAATCCATGATTCCCTAAACATTGGTCTTTGAAAGCACATTGACTAAAATCTTCATGCCTAATTCATGAAGTGTAGTCTGGAGATTAGTGGAGCTGGACATAGACCAGGAATACTTTATCATATTCTAATAAGCAGAGGCTGAAAATTGCATTTCTAAAGCTACAGTATTAAAGGGCACACTGCAAAACATGACCCAAACATAACTCAGTAGGTCTACACTGTCTGGAAAGGCTTTGATATGATAAAGTATGCTGACGAGGGGAATAAACACAACCAGAAATTTCTATATTTAAGAAGAGGGAGAAAAACAGCAAACATTCCATGTATACATCAAAGCACATATTGTATATTATAAACTCATATAATGTGATCCCAATGGAACAACCCCGTGTACTGTTATCGATTATTTGAACACACCACGGAACATCATTGCAATAACATAAAATTAGGCTTATGTAGCAAATGTGACAGTAAAAAAGGCTAGTAAAAATAGTCTGTAAGGCTAATGTAATCATTACCATAAAACTCTTAATGACATCTTGTCATACAATACACCAGAAAAATGTGAAAATTAAAATTACTAGAGGAGAAACGTGAATATTTTTGACTTATGGTGTTTGTGTTATTTAAAAGTAAATTGCTCACCACCCCTTTTTTGTTCAGTTGGGGCTTTTTTGTTACAACATAACTAGATTAAAAAAGGAATGATATATGCTAAGGTTTCTAATTCTCCCACAGCAGGATCCGTGGGTACTAGAAGGCCTTTAAAAAGGATCTTTTCAAATAATAGACTTTCCTTCTCGTGTAGAAAGATGAAGATAGACATCTCTCCTGTCTCCTGTCTCCATGGGAGCATGGTATAGTGTCAGGAGCTGTTTTGGTAAGACAGACACTGAACAGCCCTGGGTCAGGGAAGTACCACAAAACATACTGGAAAGAAAGACAAAGCCATACAGCACTGCACTATCTCTATACATCTTTTCCACCTCTGCAAGTGCAGAAACAGCAGAGCATTTCCAGGAGAGGCACCTCAGCAAGAGGCAGGTGAGAAGACAGAGCTGTTGCAGACGCATGAGGGGCAGCACAATGACTCCCACTCACTCCAACATACGCACATCCCCTGAACCATGGCACCCGTGCCTGAAAATTTGTAATGTTTCTTGTCCCTATGCCTCCTCCCTGTCTCTTCACTTCTAAAAACCTCCAGAGAAGTCCAGCCCTATTTACAGGCTAAGCACCGTCTCTAGATTTGGTACCTTGGTCTGTTCCTGGGAAATGTTTAAAATAAGTAGAATCAAGATGTTGCTAACCTGGGTACCGGTGCCACGTTCTGTAACTTGTGGTGGCTGCTCGTTACACAGGTAATCAGATTGGACAAAGCATGAAAAATAGCGCACACATTACCTATAAACCAAAAAAAAAGTAGTATAAAATGAGAAAACACCAAAATTATCAGTACCTGTGTTCATAGCAGCCATCTGTTGCTACTGCTACTGACACCTAATATCCAACTACCTCTTACCTGTGTGTTTAAGATGTGTTTAAGACAGGATTCCAGCAAATGACCTGCCCAGTTTTCCCAGGAATTAAGATCAACTTTTTTTGAAAAAAAAAACAAAACAAAACAAAACAAAACCAACATCCCTCTAGAGTCTAAGGAATTGCTACAAGGCTTTTATTCTCCACTTTAGCGATGGTCATGGTACACACAAAACTTGAAAAGGCAGAGACGTATTAAGAAAAAATGAAGAGAAAGAACAAAGGACTATTTGGTAAGAGCTGCAAGAGTTGGAATGAGTGAAAACCATCAGTCACAGTGACCAACAGACCCTGGCAGCATAAACAAGGTAGAAATGATAGTCAATAAAATCACAATTAGGTACACTGAGTGTCAGCGTTCCTGTGTGCTCACAATCACGGAAATCAATAACTAACACTGAAAATTCTCTGCTACTTGCTTTCATTTTATATTTTCCATTTATTTTTTTATTTGGCTTCCCCAGCTGATTCCACCAAGAGTATCTTTAATAAAAAGCAGTTCCAATTACCGGCCATGGTGCAATAGGAACCAAGTGCAAGAGAACTAGGGAGGTCTACTTAAAGTGGAAGGAGTAAAAACAACAGGTTTACAAAGAAGAGATGGGACACTGTTCCTCACACCCAATTTATAGAAATTTATAGAAATATATAGAAAGCTGCAGCTTTTACTGCTCCAAAACTTGTTGCCACAGAAGAGTCCTTAGTGTTGAAAACTTACAGAGAATTAGTCTACCTGCTAAAAAGTTAGGAGTGGCATGTCTTGTGACAAAAACCAACTGAAATTCACAGTAAAGACAACTGTTGCTACTTCCAGGAAACCATTTCTCACTTGGCCTACTGCAGGCAGCACACCACATCTTTCTGAGTACTTTCCAAACACGCATATATCCAAAGGAATTCAAACATCTCTGCAGTTTGCCAGGAATGCGTACAACTGCATGGGGTAGTTTATTGAAAAATGGCTCTTTTAATAATTCTTCAATATTACCTCTGGGAATTTTCAAATACAGCTACACACGAATCACACGGGTGGTTTAGTCAGAGTAACAGTTTGCCAACAAACACAAGCTTTCCGACTCTATCTTCTAAATTTACTGGTTTCATTCCTATACTGACATAGAGCACAAACTTCTTTAGGTCTCCTCATTCTGAACATGCATCACTCAGAGGCACATCAAAGAACCCCTCTCCGAGTGTACAAAGGTGTGTTGAAAATGGATGGCTGTAGAATGGACCCTTAAGTACCACAGGAGCGAAAAATGTAAGCCGCTTTAACACTTCTTCAGGTATATCTTTATTAGCCGTGTGCGTGCATCGCCCACCTCTCCAAACTGGGTGATGTCTTTTTGAAATAGTCATTTCTAGACAGGAATTGTCCCTTATTTAAGATCATGCATGTAAATGCACACATAAGACTGAAACTTAATGATCTGAGTGGCTCCTGACAGCAGTGAGTTCCTGTATTTCAGAATATTTTACACTTGTGTGAGAAAAGCTTTGGCAGAAGTTTGTAACACAGCGTAGACCAAGTAGTGCCCTGCCTTTTGCATAAATATAAAATCCTTAATCTTAAGATGTATAAACACAAGATATCATCCATGATAAATGCTCTTCTTGATCTGTGAACAATTTCCATGCTGTTTTCCATACATAATAGGTACAAATCACACAACAGATGAAAAGAAAAAATAGCATCTTGCCTGATCAGTGTCTGTTTACAGTAATCAGAGAGAAAAAGTGAATTACTCTTATGACATTTTATAGCTTGTTTCCAATCAATAAGACAGTTATTTTGAAAGATTCATATAAGTTTAGAATCAATTATGAATGGAAAGGAAAATGAAATAAGGTGAATATTACTGGCTTGAGATTTTCTCATTTGAAAGTTGTATTTTTTCCATCTTGCCAGACTCCCGTAAGTGATGCCGCACAGTTGATAGTTGAGCTCTGCAATAAATGCTTCTATGGAATTATTCCCCATCCTCAGGAATCAGTCTGGTAACTTAAAACTGAGCATATTTATTTCTAAAATACATCTATGGCATTTTCTGTGAGCACTAGATGTTAGGGATATTATTTTTTAACTGCTTTATATGCTATACTACTGTGGAATACAGCTCTTGCTATGAGGAACTTTTCTTCTTTTATTTTATGCTCCTGAAAAATATCTCATTTAAACATTTAGCACATACAAATAAAAAAAGGGAAAGTATTGAAAGAGATAATAATTGAAACTGAAAACAACAGCTACAATAAAGAAATCTTAATTTTAAAGCCACATCTTCCATTCTGCGAGGAAGCTGTGGTAGTGGAGAGAGACAAGGAGCTCACACTGTGGAGAGTGTAAATGAAATGAGAGAGATGTCATTAAAAGTTTTCTAAATGGCAAAACGTCCTTGGGGTCACTGGGCGGAGAGAAACAAAGGGAGACGGTGACTCACTTTATGTGGTTGTTCTCAGCTCTTGTGTTCTGCCTTTGAAGTCAGATGTTGTTCCTTTTTAGAACAAGGGAGGAAAAGTGGGTACAGAGTGGATACAAATCAAACCATAGTGAAATGTCACACCATAGTGAAATGAGACTCCTCTTTAAGTTGACACAATTCTTTTGTGATACCTCACGCAAGACTCCTGCCAACTGGGGTTACCATTTGGCACTATACCTCGTGTTTTCTTATAATTAAAGCAGAGTTAATCACAACATTGCTCATACCCTTTTTGACACACTAAATCATATTTCTAAAGTTTAAACACTCCTTTCACCCACTTTGGATCTTTTATCATTTCAAACAGGATAAGGTTCTGCAATTCACAATCCTGAGAGTCTTCTTTCTTCAGCCTCTAGTTCCCCCAGAGAGCTAGAAATTCTCTCTCTCCAAGTAAATGTCCAAATAGATGCTGCTTACAGGCATTAGCCTTTTTTTCTTTTGTCTTTTGGGGGGGGGTGGTGGTGGTGTTGGTGAAACAAAGAAAATAAGCTTAATTTTAATGACAACACATGAATAATTCATGTAAAAATCACAATTCTGAATAAAACATTTGACCTGAAAAACTGGGGTTCCAGACTCCACAGGAACCACACTGAGGAGACGACCTTATAAAGTTATTTGAACTTTCTTGCTTTTGTTTTTACTAAGGATATTAGGAAGAATAACAACAATTGGAATTATGGTCCCTGAAAGAAGAAATTAAAATCTTAATTCCTCACATCTTGTGGATAAATTTATCTCACAAACCAACGCTCCACTGACATAGACCCAACAGCACTGATGTAGCTCCATCAGTAAAGTACAACTAACAACATGTTATGGAGCACAATTATCCTTCCTATGATTATCCACTATGAAAGCAAGGTGGTTCCTAGTCTAGCACATTTTAAATTTCAACAGGACCACTGACAACCAAGAGCAATTCTTAATGAAACACAGAGATAGATTTAGATCAACATACGTGATATCAAAATCCTCTCCTTATCTAACAATTCTTACATTTCATATTCAAATGAGGAGTTAAAATGAATCCAAATGGGCTCTTTTCATCATGTAATAATAGCAAAATTTTGATTCCAATTTATAGTCATTTTTCATCCCCCCCAAAATAATGAAGTATTTTATAGATGGGAAAAATAGCTAACACCCTAGCAAGTTCTGCTTTAACAAAACGTACACTGAAGTTTTAAGGATTACTGCTAACAAAGGAAACAATGCAAATCAAAGGACCAAATGACACCACCTTCATCTGTTGCTACCCTTAGTAATAAAACCAAAAAACCTACAAATCAGAGAGTAAAAATCTCTGTATCTCTTTTCAACCCTTTCTATTTGAATACCATTTCCAAGCCCTCTACCTGTTCAAGATAATATCCACATTCAGAGGAGGGAGGCCCTTTATTTGCAACGAGAATTACCCCTACGTGCATGGCTATAGGAGCTGCTCTTCGACTGAAATATTGGATATCACAATACCCATAATGCAGCTTTAAGACTTAGCAAAATCAGTCATAAAACTTCATCTGTTAGTAGACATCCAAACACATTGTTTACGCTCAGACTTCTTCCTCTGCACAATTCTCTGCAACCCCAGAGATAGATTGTGATAGAAAATTTCTGGCAGTTTAGCCTCCTGATACATGTCTTTTCACTAAACTCTCTCCGTGTGCCTCTTAAAGGAACATATGATCTATAATTCTCATCTGAGTGGAAACATTTCTGTATTTTACTATAAGGATTTATATCACATTAAAAACACAAACATGCAATATTTATTCCTGTCCTGAATCTTTTCTGGGCAACTTCTCATGATCCTTTAGCTGCTCTGGCATTAACTACTAAAATGCTAGAATGACAACCACGCCATGGAGCAACTTGGATGAAGTAGAATTTATCCTATACTGTGCAAATGCATCCCTGACAGAATTTTCAGCGTGAACTGAGACCTCAAAGGACTTTCAACAATGTCAAAAGAGCACTTGTGTGGAGAAGACACCCAGCACCTCCCTGTTTGGTGATGAGACACTAACCAGCTTTAGTTCTGATAAGATGCTTTACCTGAGGTATTCAATTACATCCCTACCAGACTGTGCTGAAGGAATATTTAGAGTCTGCTTTGCCCTTGACTCTTGATTCTGCATGTCAAAAACACTTAACTCAAACCCGTTTGGATTACCAATACTGCATTAAGTTCATTGACTCCTGTACCAGATTATCCCGGACCAGATGAACTGATATCACACACAGAGATATTGATGCTGTTTTAATATTAGACAAAACCAGCACAGCTTTATAAACATTTTAATTTGGGGGGAGGGTGGGTGGGCTGGGAGAGAATAAACAGCTCTCTCACACAACCTGCAGTCAAGCATCTTATGGAACCCTCCCTTGAAATCATTGTGAAAATTCAGAAATTTAGGGAAATAGATAGATCCTCAAGAAAATGCTCTTATTTGAGAATTTCTGGTTTATGAAGCCACAGAACTGTCCACACTAATCTACAGCTCCCCTTGCTGGGTCAGCTGCTGAACTGCATTCAAGCGGTGGCAAACAAATAAAGTATTTGAAACATTTAGACTTATAAAATGTGCATCATACGCATGTGCTGTTGTGCACAATGAGCCTCTGTGCTGCACACATTGCTTAGAGATGGAGCTTCACCAGTGCAAGACAAATTTCAAACCACACTTCAGTGCTGAAACTGAAGAGATGACTTAATCAAAACCCAAAAACGAATACCAATTTCCCTCTGCCTTCTAGGCTTCTATAGACTTCCTTGATTATCACAGGGAATCCCCACTTTTTTTCCTTATCCCTCGCACTCTGAAAGATGCCAATGAACAGACTGTTATTCAGAATGGTGATGAATGAGACTCAAAATCTGGTAACAGCTTTACTCAAAAGCATAACCAGTCCTTCCTCGCTTACTAGAAATGAGTATGCCACAGCACATTTTGTTCAGGCCGCCTGCAAAGTTACCGTTCTGTACTCTTTCACAGAGCTAGGTACTGCTGCTGTTTGCCAACTCTACAGGTTTTTTTACTTTAATAAAATGTAGGTAGCTCAGTAAATCTTTTTTTTTCAAAGCACATAATAACTGCCATCAGTTCTTTCAGATACACCCATAAACACACTGCACAGGTTTTTCTTTCTTGAAATGTCTTGATAGTTTTCATAACAAAGAGTAAAATACACTCTGTATTTCAGTTAACTGATCTCTCGTGCAAGGCCAATTGCAGAGACAAATCACTCAACACAATTTCTCATTCCAAACACAAGGTACTCAGGTAGCAGCATCCAACAACGTTTGGATGGAATTCCATCTATAGAAATACTTTCTTTTCCATTGACCTTTCTAGTTGCAATTTGCATTTTCAGGTAATTTGGGATGTCTCTTATGCTTTTGTCTGGACACCTTTGTTATTTATCTTGACATCACGGTGGCGTTATAACAGATAACAATATAGTTGGAGGGTAAATGATACTGCAGTGGTTTGGACACAAACACAGACACAGGTGTGGAAGTTTTGTAGAAAAGAAAATCCTATCCAGGGAAAATAACAACATAGACAACCATATCTTCTAATGACAATTTTTATCTGAACCTAGTGAAAATTTGGAAGCATGATACATTTTTCTGGTTAAAAGCAGTGCATACAAAGTATAATTACGATTATTTGGCTGGATAAGAAGTATTCCTACGTTTCTTTCTCCCAAATGACTTTGCATTCCTGTCAATAAAATAATTGTTATAACTGACTTAAAAATAATAGAAAAGCAAAAAGAAAGCAAGCATATGTAAGTCAGCAAACATACAAATAAAAAATATAGATCTATTTTTATATGCCTCTGACACCCTTTTGACCATGTATTGACCATTTGTGACCATTTTGCTCAGACTAAACCAATCAATAAGTTGCTCATTCAGAATGTAAAACTGAATTTTTTTACTCTTACAAAATTGATAATTCAAAATTATGTGAAGAAGATTACATTGCTATATACTCACAATATGGATATCAACAAAGCACTGAGACCAAATCACACTGGAACAATAACTACTAACTTCAGGATTATTACTGCTTCTAGCACTTGAAGTATTTTAAAAGTGTTTTGATAGTCAAAGGTAAATTTGACATACTTGTCAATTTTCAAAGGCATCTGCAGTGATTAGATTTAGGGGTCAGTCACTTTAAGGTCATTGTGAGACCAGAGATTTTACTTTCAAATTAAGTACAAGAAAAATAATAACCAAAACTTAACACACACACGCCCACAAAAAAAGTGACTAGTTGGTATAGGGATTTGTGACGTTAGTCTGTCACCCACTGAAACAAATCCCACTTACCAGACATAATTTTTCTGACAAATAACCTTGACAGGTAAAGGTAAAGCACATAGATAATTTACTGCTATTACAAAGTTCTTCAAACTGTGTGCCAACACTCATCCTCTTCAAAATAAACCAGGGAGCACTAGGTCTCATGTTACAAAGTATCTACGATTACAGAACACTTTCCAAAATGCTAACAATAAATCTAAAACGAAAATCAATACTATTAATTTGTGAGATGGATGCTAAAAAAATCAAAGCTGCCACCGTTCAAAAGTGTTAAAACATCAACACAATGGAAATCATAAATGTGCTTTAAAACTCAATTTAAAAATATCAGTTACAAGTTTTTCTAATCTAAATTTAAGACCCATGTTGCTTATTTATTTCTATGAAAAAGGATACAGCCGATGAATTGTGAATTATGTTAACAGACATTTTCCCAGCCACAGAAACTGTTGGCTTAATGCCCAAGGAATACAATAGCCACATGTTTGCAATCTTTAATTATCCAATTAATGTAGTGTCGTTTTACCAATTAGTTCAGATGACCATATGTAACTTTTTACAAATAGCTCTTTCTTACTACGACCAGAATGCCAAATGTACCAAGATGTGTTTGCATTAAATGCCCAACTTGAACATTAGAAGGACTTCCATAATTACCTATGCTTAACACACTGTGACTTTTGCTAGCAGACTCTTTCTAAAATTGATTTAGTTTCTCAAGTGAGGTTGATTTTGCAGACTTGTTCTTTTGAACCTGCGATCCAAACTCTGTATTTTGTTATCTCCTGTAACGGTAAAACACCACGGTCACGATGAGGTCACAGCAGAGCTGTCAAAAACCAGCTTGGTTCAGTTTTGGTGGTTTCTTCTGACAAAAATTGAAAACCAGCCTGATACAACATATGCACAGACACTGCAAAACCTCCATCCCCACATTTCTAACAAGGCTCTCCAAGCTAACTACTCGCATCAGCCAGCGTGCCATGACAGCGGTGTACGCGGGACGGAGGAGGGAACAGCACCTCCGCATTTTGCAGCACTGCCACACAACCCCAGGCGCACCGCGCGCTCGGGCTCGCTTCAGGGCCAGCGGGCTGCTGCCTGTCAGTGCCAGGTGGCTGCCAGGTCAGCTCTGCGCAGGCAATGAGCCGAGGCAAAGCTAGAGCACCGCGTCCCTTCATCGAGCCGGAGCGGGCTGCAGGAGACAGGGGTAGGATCTCACCAGCACGGAGGAACCTCGAGAGACACCTTGTGTCCTTCCTGCAAAGCCATCACGCTTATCGAACATGACTTAGCTCAGCAGACCCAATTCTCATACTTAGTGCTATCTCACCCTTTACAGCTTAAGTTAGACTCTAGAAGAAATGAAGACAAGGATGTAGATTACATTTCACTCTCCTTTTTGGAAGCACATGGCATCGGCCATGGTTGGAGGGAAGAAACTGGCTTACATGGAACCTACGTGAAAACTAGCTTCCCTAGAAAGTTTAGATTCAACACATAAAAGCTTTTATTCTCTATATAAGGAATATTCCTTGCAGTAAGAAGTACGCTGTATTCTCACTGGTTAGGATCTGGTCCCAAATACAACTTGTAGTTGCTCCAGCGATACAAACAACATGAAAATACTAACAGAGAATAGAGACTGGCAGAACTGATTCCTGAGTTCGGTACTATGGAATGCAATAGAAGGCTGAAGATGAAAGCAGAATGTCTGCTTAAAATTAATACTAAATACTTTGTTTATTATCTGGTCACTGCAGTATTAAGCGTTAAACAAATTCAAATAAAACTATTTTCTGTCACAGTATTTCTCTGCAGCAAAAAGAGAAGTTATTTTCTCCTTAGGATACTCAAATTATAATCACTAGTATACAGGTAATTGTTGAAGAAGGGGAAGGAAAAAGCAATTGGTGCATAAATACCTTGAAAGTCTGTTGTTTATACAACTGCATTTAGATGATACAGAAAGACACACAGGTCTTTATTTCTCCTTAACTGGCTTCATTTCTCTCTAAGGAATCTTTTAATATATAAAAACTGTAAGCATTTTAATGTAAAATTCGTATCAACCTAAATGTATAGGTTAGCTTTACATTCTTCTGTCACTATCATTTATGAATATCAAAAATGTTGTATAATAAGGCATACTATTGTAGATCATTTTATTCATACTAAATGCATTATTTTTGCATCTTTTGTTGTGTCCTTGGTTTAGACTACCTGTCCACATTTCACAGGGCCTGTGTTACACTAGGGTTTTTAGGAAAACAAATGCAAGTGGCTGACCTCTGGGCTCTGATACAAACTATAGCTTCCGAGGTATGTTTCATACCAGCCACAGATCTGCTATAATAGCTGGACATGCTATTTAACACGACTTGTTAAGGATCCTTCCAATTACGCACCTACAGACTTGAAATACTGGAGGAGCACAGCTGCCTCAGTAGCAATTAAGATAATTTCCTCAGAAAACAAGGGGAGTTATACCCAAGCACAAAAAAAAAAGAAAGTGCTGTCCTGAGAGACAGAAACTTTTGGGGGCTAAAACAGTTTTTTCACCTGACCATACAGTCTCAGACAAAAAGTAATAAACCCTTTAAACGCTGGACCCATTTACCACCAGGTTCACTTTCTGATTAAAATCTGGCCCTCTGTACTGATTATGTTAGAGTAATGCCTTTAGGAGAATGAAAAAGCATTAAAAAAGAGTGACTCGGTATGTGTTTTGGCCACAGAAATGAGCTCTGGCATGCAGATACATACTGAGACAAGTGAAAAATACCTGGACGTTTCCCTTGATGTTAAAATTTGCTATAGCCTGGTCTTTTCTGCAAAAGTTTGTTTGAAGAACGAAGGGATAGAGGAGGTGCACTTATAAGATTCCTCAAGATTACTCTGATTACTTCCTCCCTTTCGAACGCAGAGTATATTGAAGCCTCTTTAAAAAATTCATACAGTAGAATCATTCTATGCAACTGTAAGAAGAAAACTGTCAGACAACATTCCCAATTCAATATTACATTGTGCTTCAAGAAAAGATTTCCATATATTCTAGATTAAAAAAAGCCTCATAAATAAATGATAATCCATTGCTTGCACTGAAAAATGAAAAATAATTTTCTGTTTGCATTTTACTCGGCAGAGTAAAATTTAATCTCTCTTTTAATACACTCTTTGTATATACAGAGAAGTAAAAAGATGTAACCTTATGAAAATTGATTTTTCCTACATGGTTAAGAATATTTCTATCGTTGTTTTATCTAGAAATCTTACTTTTATGAGTGCTGGAATGTATCACATATTGATAACTTAAACACATTATTTCAAACAAATTATGATAATGTTCTTTTTTTTAAAGAGAAGGGAGAAAACCCAGGTTTTTAACACTAAGCAGCATAGAGACAATGATGAAGAAAAGCGAAACTCCTAAGACATTGCTACATCTGGCCACAGTTCAACAGAAATCTGTTAGTAATCTTATAGAAATTATTGTAACAGGACCTCTATATATTTTTCATAAATCTAAAATAACATAAACATATACTACATATGTGTGCATATCAATAAATAAATTTACATTTTAAGTAATGTGGTGTGTTAGTGTTGCACAGAATATAAATTACGTAGTACAAACTACCTACACCTAAATTCACTGGCAAGATTAGAAGCCTACTGAGTTCCTTTTAGCCAATACAAGAAAATCAAATAAAATGTTGATTCGCATAAACCAACTTTTTTTAAAGCCTGAACTTTCTTTTAAATGATGAAATAAATTTCCCTGATAATGTTTAATTTGTTGGAAAAAAACACGCTACATAATTCATAAGTCACAACACATCATTCTGGGTTTGGCTCGTGTATAGAAAAGCAGCAGAAAACAAGGTTAGATTCACAATTCTGTCAAAGAGGCATCTTCCTCTTACTTGTGATGTGGGAGTAACCTGGTTTAATTCCCTTCTCTGCCTGGGGGGATCAGAACGCATCGCCTGTCTCTGGGTGATAGCTACGCAGTGGCTGAGGGCCGTTCACTTCTCTCCTTGATACAATTCTACTTTCTGTAAGTAATTAAAGTTTCACTGAAGCAGGTACTGAAACCCCAGTGGCCCACTTCCCAGGTAACTGCCACAGTCACCAGCCAAAAGGGTCATTCTCACTTACTTTATTTCTCAATTAGTAGTTACTCCACACAAGATAAAACAGGCCCAAATGCAGTCCTATTGCTAAAACACTATTTTGGCACAGCCATTTAGAGACTTTTCTGGGAGAGGCAGGCTGCAAGACAGAAATTGTGAACTTCAGATAGCAGCTGAGATGTCATTTTGTAGTCAGTTTTGTAGGGAATAACTGAACAGTCAGCGTGACGAGAACGAAAGCCATTCCCTGCCCTGCTAGTAACCTGGGAGTATTTATCTGACAACCTGCCTCTGATGTGGGAACAGTTCTGGCGTCACTGAAAATATGGTGGTTCCTTCCATCCTAGAATAATTTACTATCTTTAAATATATTCACTTGCTGTAAAAGCCTTGCCATCAGTTACTTCTACCCCAGCAAAGGGAATAACTTGTCACATCCCCTGGTGACAAGTGATAGGACGAGAGGAAATGGGTTCAAGTTAAGCCAGGGGAGGTTTAGGTTGGATATTAGGAAAAATTTTTTCACTGAAAGAGTTCTCCAGCATTGGAATAGGCTGCCCGGGGAGGTGGTGGATTCGCCATCCCTGGAGGTGTTTAAAAAAAGGGTAGACGTGGTACCTGGGGGTGTGGTTTAGAAGTGGTTTTGTCAGGTTAGGTTAATGGTTGGACTCGATGATCTTAAAGGTCCCTTCCAACCTTAACGATTCTATGATTCTATGATTCTATGAAAGGGAAGAGCAGCACTGTCCTGTAGCCGTTACACGGGAGCCTGCATTAACACTCCTGCTACTCAAAACAAGCACAGGTTGAGGAAGATGCAAAGAGGTCCCAAAAACCTAGAAATCCTATAATGACAATTTTCTAGTCTGAGACTTGGGCCTACAAATGACTTCCAGTAAAACACACAGACAGGTATGTGTATCTTTCAAACTGTGATGGTGTTACATCAGCATTTATCTAACCTGGAACCACATCAGGAAAATATCACGAAAAAAACATGTAATTAACTTCTGAAAGGATGCTGTCAGTATGCAAATGTAACAGCAATGTACTTTCAGGCAACTTGCATACAACTATAAGAACATTTTCAAAAATGTGAAAGTTATTTCTAAAATGGCACAAAAGTACCACATTTTAAATGGGAATTCTCACTAATGGAATTACTCTCATCACTTCAGGAAGTGCTAATTTTCCTGCTCACTGGAAGCTTAATAAAAGTGCTGTATTTGTCCCTAATTGTGATTAATCAGTGTGATACTGTGAATGGCAGCAATTCCGCTTCAAACATGGCAATTTTCAAAATTTGGCAAAGTGTACATGTTATGCAAATTACTTCATAATTGTACTGTGTGCTAAAAGAAAGGCACAGAACTCCAGGCAGAAAAAAAATAAGCCATTCTGCAGGAGAAGTAGCATCCTGGCCAACACCAGGCACGGGCAAACAACACAACTGCATACGGCAGCAGCCAGCTGAGGACACCGAACCTTTGTTTCTGCCACCGATTCGCAGCGCTCAAAAGCGAGTCACCATTACCGCTGACATTGCACGAGGATACGTGGGACAGAGGAACGTGGCAAAGCGATGGTGGATACACTGGGCAAGGAGAGTTGGTGGAGATCCCAGCACATCTCTGTTGTTACCAATCCATGTTGCTCCTCTCCCATCCCAATCCCAGATCAGCAGGAGCAAGCAAGCCCAGTAGTCTGTGAGTCTCACCCCAGCCCGAGCCCTTCTCTGTACCTGTATCTCTGTCTTTCACCACGGCAGAAGACAGGCTCGCAGCCTTGGGTTTTGTGGGCACTCTTGGGAAGTCATGAGCATCAGGCTCTAACCACACCTAAATGACTTTGGAAACAATTTGAGAAGCACAGCTGCAATGCCTACACACAGCTAATTCTTTACGAAACTTGTATCAACACATACCTTGCTGATAAACAAAGTCCGCTGTAAAACGAAAGGAAAAAAAAGAGAAAAATCGTTGCTTACATAATGAATATAAAAAAGGCACATATTTCCACTGCTTCTAATAAATACACGATATTTCTGTTTAATCTTACAAATTTCCAAAGCTGCATGAGTCAAAAAAAATGCAGCGTCACCGGGTTATTAATTCTTTAAACAAAATAAAAAGATCCTTATAGCCTTATTATTATGAAAATATAGAAGAGTATTCAGAGGTGTGATATATCTTCCGACCATCAGAAATGTCATTTTGCAATGCTTTCCTGTCCCTAGTGAAGCTGAATCTGTACAAAGATCCCGGTAAGTGTAATGGGCCATACATGCTGAAAATAAGGCACAAGAACCTCACTGCAATAGCATCTACTAGATGACAGTATCATCATATGGTCCAGCCTGGATTATTTGTCTGTCTCTGGAAGCTAGGATTTTTCCTAATGGGAGTAACAGCTTTCCTTTTTCTTTTCCTAGCTTTCCTTTTTCTTTTTTTCCTAGTTAACAGAGAATCCCAAGTGTAAACACAATATTGTTTTTGCCAGAGCTGATTTGAAACTGGCCCTTAAATTTAAAAAATAAAAGCAATAGAGAAAGTTTATGATATACTTATTGAAATCAGTATGTGCCAATAATATCATTTACCCATTCATTTTCTACCTCTTGTCTCCGAGAGCCTGAAAGTTCACTTTCAGAAATGTGGAAACATTTGTTTTGGGGGCCACAAAAATGTGGTTCTCCAGCAACGTAACAGCAAATTTCCAAGGTCTGTAGTGTGTGTTGTCAGTGTTTCTCAAAAGAGGGTTTCTGATCATTACTTCAGGTTAAAATGACTTACCGTGCAGCCATCTGGTCGCATGCATTAGTACACACTTCAGAAATCCACAAACATTTTATAACTGCACTCTCCACTGTGCTCTAAGTGCAGCGACGGTAGCACGCACCCAAGTACAGTATGTAAATAAGACAAAGACTAATAATGCCTTCAATCCTTCGAGCGCAAAGGCTGCTGTAGTATGTAACATAGCAACACATTTTCCATTACACCCCAAGATTAATAAGCCTCATGGAGACCTGGAAAATCTGACAGAAAACAAGGGCAATACGATGTTCATTTCTGTTTCATTAAACACAGGATGAGCTGATGGATCTCTCCACACTTTGTCACTCCGCACTGTTAATGGCTCTTTGACATTATTATTCACCGTGGGTGAGATTGTGTAACCTCTGCTCACATTGGGCAGCATTTACAAAAGTAGTCCCACTGGCAACCGCTTTAGAGAGGTTACCTGCAGCATATGGTACTTCTCAGCTCAAGTAAGACTGGCTGAATCTGACCATAAAAAAATGTTTGTGAAGGATTTTAGTAATGTGCAGATAGTTGGTGAAGGGCACTTTAGTGGGCAGAAGGGTTTAATGCAGCAGCTAAAAGCGCTGCTTTCTAGCAGGCTAAATAGTTGAGTGATACTTCTTCATCCTCTTTATTTTTATCTGCATATTTTTAGCTCTGATGGAACAGTTTTGCAATGTTACTTTTCAAAGCAAGCAAATAAAATACCTGGAACAGGGACACTGTGAGGAATAGGAACACAGCAGCGGCAGCCAAAAGGTGCCAGCACAGAAGCCCAGCACCTCCCTGCAGATGTGACTCATAATGTGAATATCCTTGGGAGAGACAAAATAATCTCAACACTAGAAAGTTTACTATTTTTTTCTTAATTACGTATAAAGGGGTTTACTTGTTGCAGTGTTGTTATAGAACACAGTCATACTTTGCATTACCTTTCTTTTAGAACAGTGTATGTCATACCGCATTGAAAAATAAACAGCAGTGCTGAACACAACTGCGAACATCACGGCAATGAACCAGGAATGAATCATTTCTGTGTGTCTTCCCTACTTTCATTTGAAACAACTCTAATGAACGACAATTATTTCCTTTTATTCAAGGTGCTCTCCTTTGTGAAACTCAGAGCATTACAGAAATACGAGTAAATGTTACTGTCCTTCTTTTGCAAATAGTCCAAACAGGCACCAAGATATGAAACAGCTTCTGTTTCCAGCTCACCTTAAGTTTCTACAGACTTACTTTTTTCCATTTGAAAATTTGACCCGTGCACAATTCACCCTGAACCTAATCTAATTCAGACAAAGGCACAAACAAAAATATTTGTCATTGCATATATTCAAAATGGCACTTGGGCAAAGCAGCTCACTCTCATCTCTGTTCTAGTCTGTGATCCGCTTCTTGGGCATTTTCACTATCTCCTCCACCGCTACATAATCACTACGCTGAGCTGCTAGCCATCTTCCTGCACCAATCTGCCTACTTTTAAGATCACTACACACTGGGGGTTTTTTATTTTTATTTCAATTTGGCAACTAATAAAGAAAAATACCAATACCATCCTTAAAAACAAGACACTAGGGAAGGGGACGTTACAGTCATACGGAAGTTATAAAACTTCCCAGTAGTGCAAGTGAGTAGTGATGTCCAAGTGTTCCTTGATGACAGTTTGCATGTGCAAACCCTCATGTTTGAGCTCAGAGCGTAACGTGGCTTTTCTGTCCAACTGTTAGTGAATAGCAAAGACTGAGAATTTCATATAATAAAGATCAATACATAAGTTACAAAACAATAACAAAAGACATCCATCCAATAAATACAATTAATGAGCCAGCTTGACAAAATGACTATCTGCCTGTAGATATTACACAAATAGGAAAATGGAACATTATGTAAACATAAATCACTGCGGATTATGTGTTCAAGTACAGTTTCAGGTTAAAAAAGCAAAATTAATATCACCAATCGTTCCAATTCGTATCAGAAAACAGCTTTTGAAGAAAGCTTTGGCAAAGTGATGTACAAATTATATGTTCAAAATTATAAATTAGATTTCCCCAGACAATCATGGTGATTCCACAAATAGTTTCAGAAGTAACTCTGGGTAAGTGATTAGCTTTCTAAAGACTTATGAGACAACTTGAAAACAGGAATTTTTATAAACAATGCAATTCATTGTAGGAGGACTGCTGCATGAGTTGCAATACAAATTCTGTTATGTCTTGAACAGAATCCAAAACTAAAGCGGACACCATAATCATTGTGGGAGGTATAAATGATAGGCTTTTTGCTAGAGCACAGAGATGTCTTTTAAAAAGCTGAGATGGAAGCAAAACCTCAAAGATGTAACTTAATCAGATGCTTGAAACCTAGAACATGAATGGCAGCATGCCAAGAAATTAAAGTTACTAAATTAAAAATACGACATACACTAAAGACAGTCCATTCTGTGTACACTGAAGATGTCTGGGATTCCTCAGATATATCTAAAACAATTTGAATGGGAATAATCAAAGCACAAAAGAGACTCAGGTCCACTGGATAGAGTTATCAGGAGGCAAACAAAATGTGCCGAAACACCTGGTTTGGAAATGTTTAGTCTTCCGTAATGCTGTTCTAGAAGATTAATATATCTGCCGAGGACCAAGACAGAAGGGGTAAGCAGTCAGATACATCACAAATCCAAAACAAATAAGCAATGGCCTAATAAGCAATCAGTTCAAGAAATACAAAACCTCCAGTTCAGAGTTTTCATGAGACAAATTCCCATAAGGAAAATGCAAAAAGTGGAAGATTTTCCTTACAGGTAGGTCCTGAGTACAAACAGTGGACGACACTACTTTTCAGTAACCAACATGTGTAAAAGATAGTCCATTAAAGCTAACTGAGCTAGTTCCAAAATTTTTATGGCTGCACAGCAATACTAGCTCTGTTCCTGAAAACAGAATAGTCAAATAGTTACAAGCCTTTAACGTGGAAGGGTTTGGCTGAAAAATAAGAAGCGGGAAAAAAACTGTCAAAAAATCAATTAATAACTGATTTCTTGGACTGTAAAGAATCTGAAAGGGACCACACCGAAAGTAAAATCTGAGAGGAGAACTAGAGACTGAATGATACAAGGAGGAGATATCTGTTCTGTTCACATGTAGGCAAAATGCTTCATCACATCATATCGTCACAGAGGAAAAGTGTGATCCAAGCCCACCTCTCTTTGCTCTGCGTATGTATTAAACCACTTTACAGATGTGCGCTCACACATCCATCTTTGTCTTCTCTCTTTGCAAACTGATTCCCTACAGAATATGAACAAGACTGCTCGTGTACCATAATTTCCTTGAGAAAGATAAAAGCATCTTTTACAACTGTCTTTGTTACTAATGCTACTTAAAGAAACATTCGTTTCAGTGTCACTAATTTCACTGAAGCGCCACAACAGCAAACTTCCAAAGAGAGAACAATATAAAAAATGTAGACTCAAGTGACAGCTGAGGAATTGGGGTGATCTACAAGAAACAGCACAAACTGAGCAACGAGAAAAGCGGGTGGATTAGTATCGCCTTCCTGTATGCTCGGGGTCACTAAGATGAATGTGCATGAGATTCTTTTGTCCGTTTGTGCTATAATTTCACACACTAAGAACAAAATTGTGTTCTCTGATATGCTCATGGAAGTCCCTCCGGAATCAGTGAGAATTACACGCCTGCATCTAAGGGCAGAATTTGGCCCTAAGTCATTAGTTAGAACTCTCTGCTGAAACCCTACAGAGAATAGGGGTTTCAGAGGACGATGAGGATCAAACTGATGTAGCACACTCAGAGATTTACTCTCACAGGAGACCATCAAATACTCAGACATTCCAAAAACCCCATCTGTAAAGATAAAAATCTTTACAAGACTAACACACCATATTCGTAGAGGTTGCTTTCAGTTAGAACAGCCTTAAGCAGCACTAAAAACACCGGAAACGTAATTGAAGGAAAGTTTAGAGGAGAAAAATAGCCCAAGATTTTCAGACCTATCTAGAAGAGCATGCCACGTACCAACAACCATTTCTCCTGAAAAGACAAACTCACTGAAAGAAAAACAACTTCAACACAGCTATTGTACGCGTGGTGCACGTGTTCATAGGCAGCCTGAAATCTGTTGAGGAACTGTTCTGTCCTCAGCTAAAGGATAAGCTAGTGAAGTTATTTTACCAAAATTTCTTGCTATTTTGGAAAAGCTTTGGGGTGTGTGTACATATATATGCCTGTGTATTTAAATATATGCATATATACATTTTAGTGTTATTCCCTACTTTCTGTTTTGAAAGAACTGCCTATGCATTAATGAATGCCACTGTAGCTGTCTCTATTAAGATCTCATATCTATTATTTATTTTGAGCTTTAAGCCAGCAGTTGATGCAAAAATAATTAAAAACAGTATTCTGCATCAAACACTTAAATATTTAACGGCAGCATTTAGCAACATTATTTGTGTCCACCTGGCCCTACCTTCAGACAAATGATTCACTTCTATAAGTACAGACTGTTTCCTCCCAGGTATTTCCTGGGCGCTTGCAGTATTCTGACTCTAAAACACAAATCTGTGCTTCTCACGGACTGTAGTGATAAAATTTTTCTTTTGTTTTGACCAAGGACTGACAATACTCCAATTCATACTGGCTGCAAAGTAACAGCTTAAAAAAAAAATCCACACTGTTTAATTCTAAACTCACTGTATCTGTTGCAGCATAGGCTGGCATTTGCTGTTAAAGCAGAAAATTACAAGAAGGGCCTAATTGACCCTCTTGTGTCTTTGAAAAATCCTGTCTGTTGTCTCTAATTGACCCTCTAGATACCTTTATGGAACAATGAATGAATCCTCAGTAAATAATGGACGGTGATGATTAATAGCCATGGTTTGGCTGGACCTCTGGCTTATGGAGTTGTGCTACTGAACAGGTTTTTTTGTTTTTTTCCCATCACAGTTCTCTGTACTTCATAAACAAACTATTTTGAGATAAAAAATATCCTGTTGTAAGTAACATGAAAAGTTAAATAAAATTAAATGCTACCTCATACAATGGAATGAAAAACAGGATTATTGGCATTATTCAAAATGGCTTTCCATCACCACCCTTTTCCATGTTTCAGTAACATGTCATCATCTATTCATATACTTGATTTAGAAAAAAAAAGTTTACCATAATGGATCCCCCTCAGAAGACATAATTTATTTCTTTACTATGCATTGTAGTCAATAATAACAATGTCATATTTCTTTCTCTTGACTCTTAATTGCAATAAAAATCTATGATACTAAGATACTTCTTGATTTGATCTCATTATAATGCTGTCAGAAAACATTACGAAAACATCTCCAAATGTCTCTTTTCTTATTTAATAACTCTAATGTCTAATGTTTTCAGGCTTGTCAAATTATAAACACAAATATGTTAAGTTACACCATTACTCTAAAATACCACAGAGAAATCTTGCTGTGTTTTGAAAATAATATTTACAACTTAGTAAAACAGCTGGCTCAGTGCCAGTCCAAGAAATCGCATGCAGCAACGACTGTTCACATACATCCTTCCTACAGCACCATGACATTTGGTGATGTCATTGAAAATCACTTTCTAAAATTCAGCATCCTGAACTGAATATATCAAGCAAATCAACATGTTCTTGTAATATACGTGACTAAAACCACAGGAAGTTCAAGCAAATTCACTTTTCCAGATTTAAGAAATATAACAAAGATGGGCACTCTTCTTTACACGTGCAAAACATGAGCATGGAGTGTGTAAGTTTATTTAGATAGCTGATCCCAACAAAGTAGTTTAAGCTCAACCTTTCAAAAACAAGCAAATAGGGAAGTTCCACAAGATCTCATACAAAAAGAAGTGTTCCAGGTCTTCCAGTGAAGAAATAGATCGCATTTATCTAGTTTTCAACACCCTGAACTCTCTTGGATACAAGTTGGGACTTCTTAGCCTATTTATGAACCTTTTATAACACTGAAGATAAATGGAGGACCTCAGGTTCATTAAGCAGCTTTGAACTGTTCTTAAAAACACTCAGAGAACTTAGGTAAATACCACCAGAATTTTGTCATGGGAAAACTGACTTGACCAAGGTCACAGAGAATATCTGTAAATTTATCCTTTAGCTAACCCCAGATTATCTAAAAAAAGACGCATATTTTAAATCCAATAGCAATAGTTTTCACAGTAGATACCTCAATTCATTGCAACTAACTTGAAATATGAGAAAGGTTCCTTTTAAGGCTAAGATTAATACAATACATATTTAATCATCAAAACAAATCTTTGCTCACTGAAATTTGCCCTTCTCTTTAATACAGTTTAGTTTCTTACAGGCATTTATCCTAATCTCCCAGGAGAAGATGTCTCTCACTGCTGATTCACTGACAGTTGCCCCCAGTAAAAACATGAATGCTGTTAGAAAGACTGTACAATCTGGGCAAGTAAAGCTCGATGATGACTGTACTAAACTGCCTGCAAATAAGCAATAACTATGGGGAGAGGTTAACTGGGAAGGAAGAATATTTCATAAGTTCATTGGTTTACTGTAGGTGCAGCATCCTTCAGAGAATGAGCTAAATAAGCAGTTGAGGTCAACCTCTTATTGGTGTTGCAATAGGCAGCAATACGATACAGTATTTAACATGCTTCAAAGTGTTATATATATATATACATACACACACACAAATACACACACGCATACCATTTTCCGAATTTCACAGTCACAGAATGGCTGAGGTTAGAAGAGATGTCTGGAGATCATCCAGTCTGCAGTGCTCAGAGCACGGTCACTGCAGCAGGTTGCTCGGGACCATGTCCAGTTTGGGATTGAGTATCTCCAAGGACAGAGATTCCACAACCTGCCCAGACAACCTGTTCCATTGTTTTACCACCCTCAGCATAAAAAGTTGTGGTTTTTTAATGTTTAAATGAAATTTTGTGTTATTTCATTTTGCATCCATTTCCTCTTACCCTGTCATCAGACACCACCGAGAAGAGTCAGGCTCTGTCTCCTTTGCTAACGCCATCAGATGTTTTACACAGTTTAAATTTCATCCAGTAGAAACCTAGGCATAAGTTAAAGATCTACATATGGCCTCATATCCAAATAAAAGTAATTTATTCACACACAGTTGTCCAGTTTGCACGTTTAAGAGCAGCAGTCACCAATGCAAAATAAACGTAGAGTCTTCACATGCAAGTTTGAAATGAACTTGCTTCACACCCTGAAACCGTCGTTCCGAAACAGCCTGCGCTCCGTCTTACCGGGCTCGTGCAAACAGCAAAATGTGACTACGTGCGTTCAGTACATAAACACAAACACAAATACTATGCTTGTGTGTGCTGCCATTATAAATTATGCTCATTACCCACTATCAGCAGGTGTACTGTGTGTGTTGTGTATATTACACACCTGGAATGCAAGGCCTACCGATTGCTTCTGGGGTTACTATTAATGGTATAAAAACTAAGCAGAGAAGCTAATTTCCTTGTTTGACTAACAGTAAATATTTGATGTGAATTCATGTAATAATAACCTTTACCAAAATATAAATATAATTATACAAATCTGTTTGCAACGACTTTAAAAGTTCTTATTTATTATGATTGAGATAGAGTGGAAGATATATATTCTCTAGGGGAATTCTGATGACAGTAGGTAGATTCAGATAAATCATAGCACAATTTACAGTGGGAAGTTGTTTGTCTAAATAGTAGAAAAGAGTAACCTTTATACAACTGGGGTTAAACAAATTCTGTTATAATGAAAAGCAAAATTTACATACAGCTTTGTTACCACAATAAATAGGGGTCTTAGTCTCTTTCATAATCATTCCCATTGTGCCTCCACAGCCTCATCTGCTTCCACTAAAATCATGGTATAAAGCACATTTTTCTTTTAATATCAGGGAGAATACAGCAATTCAGCCATTAGGTCTGTTTCAGTGCATAAAGATCACAGAGTATAATAGATGCTTATACTTCTTCAAGTAATTTTTTGTTCTCAATAGCATATCCTGAGCCCAAACATTAGAAACTTGATTCAATTAGAAACCTGACTGCTAAAATACCACATATTGTTTTAGTTATAAGCCTGAACACAGAAATGAAAACTGATTATTTCTCTTCAGTTTTTAAAAATATGTATTTAGCTCCAACTGCTCTCTCAGAAAAATAACATGGCATACGCACAAATGTTTTCACAGTCATAAATGGATTTCCAGGCGTGAAAAGTCAATAGTATAATTTTAACCATCTCTTAAATTAAAAGTTGTTACTTATGGTGATGATGGTGACATAGTCTCTAGTTCAGGATGTCTGACACTTCCCGTTTCAAGGCTTCGGTACAGTTGCTCATAACTACAGCAACCTCTAATTGTTCTCACTGAAGTTTCCTATTACAGATGTCCATGTGGGGCACAACTTACGTGGGAAAGTTCAGCAAACGTGCTTTCACGATTTCCAAAAGGCAACAAGGGAAAAATACATTATTTTCAGAAGTTTCAAAAACTTCTTACAAGTGCTTTCTGGGAAACCTCCAAGCCCCTAAGGCAGAGAGGGACCTCATAAGTCACCAATTCCAGTCCAGCATTGCAGGAACAGAACATCTAGCTACTTTTAAGATGCAGTTTGCTAAAGTGACCGCATCACCGGTGTGGGAAAGCCAGAAGGTCTCTCCCACTACTCTAATATTAAATGCAGAATATTAGAGCTGTGGCTAAGCCAAGAAAGAATAGAGTAGCAGAAAACCAGAACAAAAAGTTTTGTGGGAAAGAAGAGTGGAACAAAATGTGCAAAAGACTGAAGCTGAAAGAGATAACTTGGGATGGGAAAGACACAACAAAGGAACTAAAAGAAGGTAAGACAAAAGAAGGAAAGGTCAGAGTGGGCCTAGTAAAAGAAATCAGACATTTGGGGGAAAGCAGTAAAGAGGGATAGGGAACATCATTTCAAAAACTGGATAGAACACACAATTCAGTGCCCATGCTGTTCTATTTTCACAAATATTTTAAGAATTATTTTAAATACGTCACTAATCACACTTTGGTGGCTTCTTGAGAAAAAAGCAACCCATTATTACAGTTAGAATTGATTAGTTCAGTTCAAAGGACAGTGTCAGTACTTCAAAGGAAAGAGTCCAACACCTACTAACAACTCTGTGAGGTGTTCAACCCTTCCCTCCATCTTCCTACCATCCACTGAATATTAAAAGAATGAAGGAATAAACCAAAACCCTTAAACTTTAGCAAATACCAAATTTAGATTGGTTATGAAGCCTTAATTCAGTCCCTTGGTGTATGCAGATTGGTAGAAAATTTTTAATTACAAGAGAATACTTGACTACATCATTTTGTCTCATTTATTTTGTATTAGCCCAGGTGTTTTTAGCTAATTATTCTACTAAACACATGTCATCATTCAATATACTTATCCACGCCTGTGTTTCCAGTGGAAACACTAAGAGGATCATATTTAATGATTATGCTAATATTTCTATCACTTTCTTTTCAGCATGTGACACATTACATAAATCCATACATACTGTAGCAGGAAATAAGTTTAATAAATAAGGCCTCTTCAGTCAAACATCTTGGACTATCCCCAGATCTCTGCTGCTGCCAAGTGACTGATTTAAGAGATGGACAAAAGTAGACACACAAAAGTACAGATACTATGATTAATGGATGATCCAAATTCCCCTGAACTGCATATCATGACTTAATGTGAAATCCTGAAGAGATTAAAGGCAGGAATTACATTATCATGAATAATATAAAAAAGTGATATTCTGTTTAAAAGCTTTTGAGTGCAAGTGAGTTGAACAAATACATTAACACAGCTTCCAAAGATTCAATCAGCTTGAATGTTACCCAGAATTTATTTTGAAATAAGCTTTATATAACTCATATGTGAAGTACAAGTCTATTTGTGACTGGCACTAAAGCTATTAGCATGTAGATTTTAATTCTTTCTGCAGTTTTATAGAGCTTACACTATCCGTGCTGTCCTTTTAATAATGGAAACTGCTCCAAATTACGTATGAAATACATCTCAGTGCTGCGGGTATGAGACACATAGACAGAGATATATACACATATACATACACATATATACCTATTCTCTCCTTTTATTATAATTTGAAAAAACATCTCCTTGTCATAGTGGCACAGTGACGTGGCTGTTGCATCTTATTTCTCAGTATTGAATGCATAAACAGGGGTTTGGAGGGCATTTAGTGGTTCGTATTATTTCAATCATATCAGTTGAAAATTTGTATTGAAATTATTCAGGCAGTATGTAAAGCTCTTCTATAAAAGATAGCTGTACATTAACTTACAATTAAATGATGGTTTTAATGAAATTATAGTGTGTGACAGGTTAACGGACTGATGCCGAAAGGCAAATGTCGAAATGAAGCCAAGACGTTTATTTTCAAAGTGACAAATCCTAACTCAACCATAACATATAGTTCCATTAACATTATAGTTATTACACAAAATAATTTGGTTGAAAAAAGTATGTAATAGTCCAAGCTGCCAGACCGTCAGTAGAAACCCTAACCTCCCCATGTTCCATGAAAGACAAACCAAGCCTAAGTGACACAGGGGTTTTGTTTAACGTTTGGAGAAAGGGCTACAAACCTAGAACCAACCAGTCAAAGACTTGCTTTCCCCCGAACAGTATCTTTAACCTTTACTTTTATTTGCTATTCTCAGTACTAAGGTCAAGCCAGCAGCCTCGTCACTGCTTAAACACATCAAAAACTGTTAATGGGGTCCTGCGCCCTAACCTCTGCTTATTTTTCCCAACTTCCCAACTTTCCTTACTTCTACTTCTGCACAAAGTGGCAGAAAACTGTTAACATTCGAGTGAAGGATTTCTCTTTTGGAACAGCATCTCTGGATGGCATTAGACACATCATTCCTACAGCTTCTACCGAGTTAATAGTTGAGACTGTCAAGATCCGATCTTGCTGCTATATACAATTTCACATAAGGAGTGAGATGTTTAAAAGAGAACAACCTTTCCCTCTGAGAAAGTCCTTCTGTCCCAACTGTTTAAGCACGGGCTAAACGCCAGCAAGCCAGAAAATGCGACAGAATGACCAGCAGCATATGCACAGGTGAAACTGAGGACCTTTTTCTTGAAACTAATAATGGCAAAGGACTAAGTTGATGTACTAAACACAAAGAAATGACAGAGGTGAGAAAAATAGACCTGTAGCAACATGAATTTTTCAGTAGCTGGAAACACAATGGACCATTGTAAGGAGAAGTGAAGTGCTGAAAAGTCTGCCTAACTAATAATAATAATAATAATGGAAAGAATTAATGGAACCAGCCCTGGGACAGAGACCTCCTCCTCCATGTTCTTAGCTTGAACACACTAGAAGTGGCCAGCAACCAAATGCGATTGTCATCCAGCAGCTGTAATTTTGCTGCTGTGAAACGAGTTACGGTCTCAGCCCAGGTCCCGCCAGCCAGCTTTTCACATCACAGAACCCAGGCAGGCTCAGGCTGTCGGGGAGGCAGGGAATGGGTATGGAGGCTTTACCCTTTCACCCCTTCGGGTCAGAATAAAATTGCAGTGCTGGGAAGCGCACACCATGCTTCAAAAATTTATAGCTGTTAAGGCCAAAAGGGGCTCTCTGTGACCATCTAATCTGCTCTGCTGCTTAACTCAGACCACAGAATTCCAGCTAGTTACTCCTATCCGTATTGCACTTGCTTTTCCCCTCACTCTACAACTCTTTCTCAGTCTCTTTTTTCTGTTTGGTTTGTTTGTTGCTTTTTTAAGTACAAGGAAGCTTCAAATTCCCCAGCTGCCAGTTCACCATTTTTTTAAAAAAATACTTTGCTTTCTAAAATCAAAACAAAAGCTCAAAAGGAAGCAGTACACATATTTGCCTTGTTGTCCATCTTGTTACCAAATTAATGTCACAGACTGGGTAAAAGTAATAGAGATTATATGATCCAAAGCACACTTTAAGTGCCTCAGTGTATGTAAGGCATTAAACACTAAAATACAATTTATTTTACAGATTACCTTGAAGTAATTTTCAGTCTACTGCCACCTGAGCTCTAAGAGCTTCCTACACCTGTAACAACTACAGACACACAGTCTCTCAGCAGAGTCATCCAGAGGCGCGTTTTCTGGGTTACAAATTGCCCACATACTGCTCAAAGGAAAGTTTGCTTTTGTTCACTGAGCTGTCAAAAAAGTCTGGCAATATTTCTACCGGATATGCAGATGAACCTACCCACTTGTCCAAGTAATACCAGTAATATATGAGCTAATTGATTATAAAAACAAAAACAAAACCACAGAAGCTGCATTAGACGTTTGAGATTCTTGTTTTGGAGGAAAGAACTCGATGTATGTAATGACTCTTTTTTTCATTTTTCCATTGAAACCAAGAAACCAAGTGTGTCGACAGCTGTCGCCAGCAATGAAGAAAATGAAGGAATGCAAAGTGGCCAGGGAGGGAGCCAAGAAATCACATCCCCTAATCCAAATCTCTCATTCTGTACAGTCTACAAAGTGGGTCATATTCATCCCACTTCGCTTCACGCACTTAACCAAGGTGTGTGAATCACAGATGTGCTGAATTGTCTGTTAGAGACTAAATAACCATAGAGGAAGACAAAGTCCTTAACTAAGGCACCCCAGTTCAATTTCTAAAAATCCCCAGAGTTCCCATAGTGGACACCAGTAATTCTCTCGCTCAAAAACGTTTTAAGGGCAAGCGCATCAGAGACCATGGGGTGGCACTGCCAAAGAGTGTTGCGGTAGAATACTTGAAAAAAATCATATTTGTACATTTTACTCATAGCCTTTTCCCTATTCTAATGCTGAACCTGAAGAATTTGAAGAGAGTTGCCATGTAATTGTCACACCAGTAGTTACTGCTCTTTAGGTGCTGTATTTCTTTCCTCTTTTACAAGGCATGAAGAAGACATACCATATTTTAACGAGCAGTTGCAAATGAAATCACAAAATACCAAGGAGCAACTCTGTGCAACTCTTTGTCACGAGGTGGAACACGCATGGCAGAACTGATGCATTCCTGAGTAAAGGAGAGACATTTCCTTCATGTTCTTTCCAACTTCTTCCAACTCTGCCTTTGCTCTAAACCCGGCATATCTTTTGAGGGAGTTGCTTAATCTTTTGCAAGTTAAGACAGGACCCTTATTAGCTCCACTGCACTCCTTTCCAGCCATGTGTTGTTTCATAAGGCCAAGCAGAATGTGGTTTGCAAGAATAAAGTGAAACCATTAATATAATGTAGCGTAATTCCAAAATGTACGAAATATAATGATCCATATAATGTTAAAAAGTTAGCAATGGCTCTTGCTATTATTTCATCACACACTAGCTGCTATTTCCTGAAAACTCTTTGAAGGATTAAATAAAAACATATGCTATGAACACCCACTGTGTGCTGTAACAAATCAAAACTAACTTCTTAGTTTGATGAAAGTTTCCACAGCGCTCAGTACTGTAAATTAATGTCACAGTGGTAAACTGCTTTGGAAATAGTGAACGCTGCCTTGATACCAGTTTCATATTAGTAATATGAGAAGTCTCTACAGCATTTAGAACTGAAAAAAGTGTCTTCTAAACCTAAATTTTGAGAAATACAGTCATAAAATGCTATCATCAGCTGGGCTGATGGAAAAGTGCAGTAAGACAATTAGCAAGTTTATATATCCAAAACAAACATACCATTTGCCCCTCGTGTAAACAAGCAAAAAGAGAGATTGATACGACTGCTCATAAGGATGTAACCAGGCAGTAGTCTACTATGAAATAAACAGTATTTTCTCTGAGAATGGCTAGTTCTGGAAGCAGTATCCAACTAAAGGACTATTTTTCAAAAAGAAGTTTTAATAAATATTTTGCATTATTTGGTGTATTTTTGTTATCAATATTTAATTTAGTTATGAATTTACTAAATGCGTGGCCTTATATACGGACACGAGTTCCACAAGCAGACAGATCTTTTGAGCTTTTTTTTTCCTTTTAACAGTTTTAAATCTGCATTTCTCAATTTCTGTTAGGGATAGAAATATAGATGAAAGATATCAAATTATAGTCTTTTCACCATTGTTTTGAAAATCAACCTAACCCCCCAAACTATCAGCTGCTTCACAGAGAAGCAATCCTACTCTTTTCAGTCTTCTTTGTACAATAATATCGCCTCTTCCATAAGTGTTCTACTGGTTTGGTATATTCACTTTTCCTCTGCACTGTAAACCTACTCTTATTAAGTGCCGGCAAAAATTTATGATCATTTAAAAATGAAGTATCTAACATATCAGCAAGTAATATCTTTCTCCACCTTAGCAGAGCATCAAATAGGCAGGGAGACAAAGTACAAAGTGCCACAGTCTTCAGCTCATGCCTTTCCTCGTTGGAAGTACTGGCCTAGAACAAAGGCTGAAATGGTTTCTAATATACATGGGACACTTTCTTAACCTCACCTAGTCAGACTTCGCTTGTTCTCTGCTTCATGTCCTCCTTTCACAAGTGCTGATACTGATTTCCTAAAGCAATCCTATGCCTTGCTGTTGTTACTAATAACTATGCACATGTACATCTGCATAAATATGTTATAAAAATTATAATTACAATCTTCTTCATGATGTGACGTGTAATAAATTATATTCTAAAGTTTTTGGGGTGGTTTGGGTAGCATTGAAGCAATCAATCAATAAATGAAAAGAATAAAACAGAAGAAAATAAGCAGAATAATGGGCAACTATCATTAAAGTTTTACCAAATGTTTCACTGGGGACAGAGTTAGATAAACCTAAGAGCTTTCGAGAGCCTCAGCCTTTTTGTATGATACTAGCTGACATGAACTACATCTGAATGAAAAAATAAGAATGTGAAATGCCTAGAGTAGAATGTGGGGGTTTATGACATTGGGATGAAGAACTGCATCTCGCCGTTCTCAGTGTCAGAGTTCAAGTCACTGATGGAGTTTAGGGATGGAGGGATCATAAAAGAGGTCAAGGAACTCCTCAAGATTTTTCATCTTCTATAACCAGTCTGACAATTCTGAACCTTTTGTCAAAAGAAGGCTAAAAATGTTTATTTGTATAAAGAAATAGATGTGCGTTGCCTAAATACAAGCATTATATTTAAGTAAGACACATTTTTAGCCTTCACTTATGCCTCAAGTATTATGCTTTCTGCGTATTATAACCTGGCTTTAATGACCAAACTTACTGATATGCACCATATTACTACTCATGGTATTGTGAGCATTTTGACACCACTACCTTAAGACAGAACAGCTTGATAATTCTCAGGATATCAGAAATTATTTTCTATTGTTTGAACTTATGACACAGCTTATAGTATATAATATCTAATTTTCTTTAAAAAACTTTAAAATAGTTAAATAAAAACCATTACCTGCTACATTACTACTAGACAACAAAAAGCTCCAAAGCACTCTTGAAAGTGTTTGGGGTTTTGTCTCCCTCCTTTCATTTTTAATGCAAGCTGTTAACTGGTTAATAAAAAGTATCTCACTTGTTAGGAGTAGTACCTTCTAATAAAGAAAGCAAAAGCTAAAATATGACTAACACACCATAGCAATTTTCTGCAAGTGGTAAGTCATTTTTTCCTATTTCCCTTCCCAATGGAACAAGAAAAATACACGTACTTCTACAGTCTATTCACTGACACGCTGCTTATCTGATGATGCACTGCTTTGGGTCATTTTCAGGAGCTGCTATTTAGATAGAAAGGAAGAAATAGTAGTATGGGAAAAACATGACAAAACAACTTTTCAAGTGTACCTCTTAGGTACGATTCACTTCAAAATGAGCAGAAATAAATAATTTCAGCAATACAGAATCTTACAGCGTAGAGGTTTTTTCCATCCTTGCAGATTGGAGAGTAACAAATAAAGAAACCCCTCTAAATTAGGGCTTTAAAAATCTGAGGCTACTATAAAGAAATAAGATTAACTTAATCCCCTAACAATCCAATTTATGACTAGTAAAGGGTTATGAAAAATTCCATCTAGATGTCAAATATAAGGAAACACAAAGTCTTTAGAGACACATAATGATAAACTGCAGATTGAGCAATAAGCTCAGTGAACAGAATGAACAGTTCAAGAGTTCAGAACATGTTCATTTGAAAGGTGTTCAGTTAAAGAGAAGGGCATGGTATAGACAAAGGCACAGAAAGGTCATCATTACAGTCATTTCATCTTCATTACAATGGTGCGGTCATAGCATTGGTGCACACACTTAAGTTCACACTTGCATGTCAATGCCTTGCTTTGGAGATGGAACAAAAAAATTTTTAATAGATTAATGAATCCCGGGAGCTATAGGCAAGTACATAAGAACTTGTGCATTATTAATTCAGTTTTGAAAAATAAACAGGACATGAAGTATCTGTATTTTTTTTATCACATGAGCTCAATTAAAAATTACAGTCTATCAAGAATGGTCCCGTTCTTCATCAAACAAGCATAAAGCATGTCCTGAATGGAGTGCTTCTGCCTGTCAGACTGTAGCCCAGAACTCACTTTTTCACGCCAGTTCTTACCTCAAATGTAGTAGTCTATAATTAGCAGAAGTAAGTAGATGTTTAAAAGGTTTCAATAGCGTAACGAACGCTGGCTTTTGAAATTGTGAGTATCTACTCCTGTCAAAACTTCAGTGAAAAAATTGGCAGGTTACGTTTAATAAACCAAAATATGATTTTGGCTAGAGTGTAGAGCAGATAACTCTGCTCTCCAAGACAGACAAATAACCACCAATGCCAGAAGGCAAACCCCTGGTTTTATATCAGACCTCATTCAGCACCTGGCATTACGCTCTCTTTAGTGACAAGTGATAGATGTTCAGGTCTTCACGGGAGGTCTCCAAACCAAGTACTGACCCTTGTCCGTATCCATACAACCTTGTCCGTAAGTGGGGGGCAATCACAACCATAAGCAGTTCAGCTGCAGGTTAGGGACAAAGACATTAAAACTTTTTTTTACTTTGGTATTTGCACAGTACTTTTCATTAATAATTAACAGGATCTGGAAGCCCTGGCACTATCTTGTCTCTTGATTTCTAATTCTCTAGAATGCAAACAGACAGGATTGTTTTCACATGACCATCAAGATAAACTAGCATATTTTAAATTTTATATTTGCCTATATATTTTTAAATAACATAATCTAAGATCCGTTTGCACCAATATATAATCATATATATATTATAGACAGGTGCATTTGCAAAAAAAATAATCTATCTCAGTTAGAATCTCCATTTTAGGCAGGAGAGTCATTCTGTATGATAACGGTGTTAGAACTTGGCCCACAGTAATCCATAACGTACTTTGCAGCTTTCAAGAGCAGTTACTGAACATTTTGCAATTAAGCATAATTCCTACAGACTTGGTATTAATTATGTAATATGTAAGGATTTGGCAAAAAAGTAAATATCCTTGTATTTCATTGTAAAATTTCATTTTATTGAAAGAGAATAGAAGACTTAAAAACTGTTAAAGGAGAAAGTGTCTGCAATGTATTCCATAAATATCACATGGAGCCCTGACAGTCGTTGGTGATAGTCTGGCACGTAGCCCCACAGGACAGTGTAGTTACAACCCAAAAAACACACCATTTAACTATAACTAATCATTGTTTCTCATAACAATTAAAAGTCTAATTCTTTTCCCATCTATTGTTCTTGTTAATTCTCCTTACAGTAAATGTGACAGACATAATAGCTAAGGTGTAGTAAAATGAAAAAATAAAGGATTCTACTTGAAAGCAACACAAACATTAAATTCATAAGTTACCATGATTCACTTTCGTCATCATACCCAGTTCACGGTTGCAGGAGATCACATTATTTTTAAATATATAAATAAACCCAAGCCTGAATCTAGACTTATCTAGATTATGGCACACTAGGGAGAAAACACAGGAGGTCATGAAATTGGAGAGTGCTGTTTCTTCTCATAATGTAATTACACTTTTGGCTAATGAAATTACTGCAGTCTCAGAGTAAGGGCTTGCAAGTCGGAGCTCTCGCATGCTTGTGAGAGATGGGGCAAAGAAATACTGTTTACCATTTATATTGGAAGGATGCACACTAATCCCCAAGATCCAAGCACAACTTATTTTGTTTCTGAACTCCAAGCAAGACTGAATTTGTGATCAAAGCCCTTTCCTAATTACTACAATAAAAGGAAAATTAGCTTAAGAGGGAGGAAAGCCTGGTCGAGAGAGAAAGAGCATATAGTTCTGCACTGCTGCTACCCTCCAAACAGCTGAAAATAAGCACATCTTAGTTCAGTGAAGACAAGCACCAACAGAGCAAAGCAATACAAAAGGATGGCTGAGCGCTCAAGGCCTCCGTTGGTACCATTTAGGTATTCAGAGCCCTACTCCAATCTGCACAGATGCTCTTACAATCAGGGGAGTCATTCTGGTAGAGATCTCGAGGCTTGTAAGGGACACACAGTTTAGGGCCTCCATGGAAAAAAGTGGAGGAAGCAGTATATTCTGGTCAGAATTACAAACTCCTGTTCTTGATTCCTTTTTGAGATACTGTGCTAACATCCTACTAAGGGCTCCTCTCAGCAGTGCCTAATGCTTTCCACTATGCCAAGTGCGCCAGAGAGTTGGTTTTCCTTTTACGCAAATTAAGAGTGGCAAGGTGAAGATTTTGACCTATGACTGCTGGCCATTCCAGTGCACCTGTATAATACAAAGTATAATTTACCCAGGGGGAATGAATGGAAAACTAAGATTTCTCACTTGGATAAACCTGTCATCCTCTCATTTTCTATTAACAGTTAGGGGAAGGGAAAATACATTATCTAGTTGCTCTCAGTTGCCACTGGAATAACAGTTTCTAGCTCTTGGTAGCCAACAGCACACAGCTGGCAAATTCCAAAGGACAGAAAGAAACTCTGCTGACTGCATCTGAACTAGGCAGTATTAATGTGTATGGGATAACAATGATTTCTGTCCTTGGCTAAATATCTGGGGGCGGAACTATTCTAAGAAGACATAAAGATTCAGGTGTTATTGATTTAAATAATTAGAATTAAAGACATTTATCTGGGGGGAACTATTCTAAGAAGACAAAGATTCAGGTTTTGTTGTTTTAAATAATTAGAATTAAAGACATTAAAGCGATCAACCTGATTAACAGTCAGCAAAACACTCTGTTGCTTGGTAGCCTCATTTCCTGCTTCAAACCTTGCTTTAGGATACCAATTGATACCTGAGCTCACACATATAGTCTGGAACACGCCTGACTCTTTGCTTCAAAGCAGTGAAGTCACATGATGATTAACCTAATATCATTGTGGTTGAATAAAACTTACATCCCGCTAGAATATCGAACAAGTGGAGGAAAATGAAAAACAAACCCTTTCCTCTTTTTGCCCAAGTTCTCCTCCAAAGCTTTCAGTGTGACTGTTAAACCCACCGAGCTTACAGAAATGAGACCAACTTGCAAGCAAGGAGGCCATTATCACCCATCACATTAAATGAACCCATTTAGTTTTCAAATCTACTTGCAGAATTAGTTCTTGCCTATTAAACAATTCTCAAGAAATTAATGGCAGAAGGTTTTGCTTTGACTGTCATAAAGATCACCAAAACCACTTGTGTTTAAGATGCTAATTACAGGGGCTCAATGCCAAAAAAATAATTCTGGTAAATTAAATCCCATGATTAATTCATAACGTCCATTTTAGCATTAATCCTAGCATTAAGATACAGACTAGTCCCCATACACACGCATACACACATCTCTCTCACTTTGGGGAATAAAGTAATAGTAATTCCTAGGGGTTTTTTTTTATAACTCTTCATATTTTATGTGCATTATTTAATTAATATAACTAGATGGTTAATCCATTACTTTGTATTTCTTGTTTGAGATCTCTGTTAAGGCCTGCAGATTTTAAAAACTCAAAACATATAACTGCTCAGGCATCGTTTCAGCAGAAGCGTTCATGAAACCACAAGGACTAATGGATTTACTGCTGTGCATCATACTCCTCTCCCCTACTGTTTCGGGGACAACATAAATTCTCACCGGTTTATAATTTAAGCTTTAAAAGTAATACCTGGTTATAAATACCCAAAGGACTGCACCAATAGTATATAAAGACAGTAACATCACATGCCTGGAAATTTCCTATAGGGCTTCAAAAGAAAATAATTACTGGATGACAGAGGTCTTAAATCACTACCCCAACATCATGACTCTACTGCTAGCATTCTCTACAATATCCTTGCCAATAAGAGCATAAAGGCTTATATTCCTGTTGGGGGAAACGAGAAGAAACAGTGAATCTTAGACGGCTAAGACATCTTTTTTTTGTGCCTTCACTTCACTCACCTTGATATAATACAATTCATCACAGGCACGTGTGTTTCTTCCTAAGCAGATCGATCAAAACAATTTTTCTGAGCCAATGTGTGATGGACCTTTTCAAATTTGACTTTTCCATTCATGAAAAAGTGACCCAGGAAAATGAAATAAAACATTAAATGAAGACTTTTCTGTCTGAGCCAGCAAAACAGACAGGTATGCCAAGAGATTTGTCAACTGCATTATTTACTGAAAAGACAACTGCTCGTACCACTAACAGTTTCCTTCAGTTCATAATACATAACTCTGGAGTAGCTAATAAGCATTTTAAATGCTAGTCCTAAATATTTGTTGATAGTATAATGACTGATGTTTTCAACTAGCAGCTGGAAAAGCCTTTAAACAACTTCTTTATTTAACAACTATCAGTTTTCACTGTCTATTGTACGTGGTTTTCATTGACTCTCTTTAAAATTCATTTGAAGTCAATGGATCAGTCACCTTTGTGAAAACATAGTCTGAACACCAGTTTGAATAAGATACACTTTTACCATGGTTTTGACAACCTATTGCTAACAATGACATTATTATTATTCATTTTCTGCTGATATTGTTACTGATTGCTCACTGTAGACAGCACCTTCTGGGTTTTTTTTCCGTTTAGTATCTCAAGTCCTATCTAAAGCTGTTCTTTTACAGCCTCTGCATAACGCTTTTTCAAAGTAGCAGGGGCATCTCATCTGCTCAATTACTTATTAGTGTTGCTAAAGAATATCATTTCCTCTCGTGGCTGATAAAATATTAATCAAAAACAGGAACAGAGTGATTTCCCAGTGTGGATGTCTTCTAATGGTAATACATGGAGTCTAAGAGAGATCTGGAGGTCACGTAATAGCTCTTGAAGGCAGGGAGGGGCTCAAAGATGGTAATGACATTGTGTACCGAGTAATGAGATTGTATTCAAAGAGCAACAGATAGCTTAATTATTGCTGCTCTGTAGAAAAAAATCACAAGTGTGATTACAAGGATGCACGCAAGATTTATCAGGGATAACAGCACATAACTGAAAAAAATCTTTTGTAAACGTTTTTGATCCTTGCTATTGCTTAGTGTCCAACATAGAGCCATACAGAGGTGAACTTTCCAAATTATTACTGTTTCATGTCCGCGTATCAGTTAATCAGAGTAATAAAACAGTAAATAATTATCTGTTCATTCTGCCACTTATTAAACATCCATCCATCCTGTCTTTAGGTATTTTTGTTCCCATTTTTTTCACAAGATTTGAAAGAGGAGGGTGGAATTAGAATGAAGAACAGAGAGGCAATTGAAAGATACATGGGAAAGCTATGACAGCTTGAAAAAGAACCTAAATACCCTTAAATATAATATTATATCACCATGCTTCCCTCTGAAGTTTTGATGCAAATACTCTTGACTGACTTGGAAAAAACAGTTATCCTAAATAACTTCTAAACAAATAATACTGCAAAACCATGGTCTTTGGTGGTAGTGGAAGTGTCTCAACTTGGATCAACCAGTAAACTAATTTCAACCCAATAAAGCCACCAATAATAGGAATCACCTTCTGGAAACCATGCCATCAAACAAATACTGTTCAGCTGTGTCTGATGGCAGCAAAACCTATTCAGCACTCAAAATGTCAAATTCTATCAGTCTGTGGGCACTAGTCGAGTCTGGTTCTAGCTTCCCTAGAAGAACTGCCAGACCGCCTCCCCTGTCACAGTTTTGAAGAAGAAAGGAGGACAATGACATATACAAAATTAAGAGTATTTTTACCTCTAATAAATATACGTTGTATTAGTATCAGCCTTTTGTCTTACAATACAGTGAATTCTAGAAGTGCTGTAACACCAGACAACATGAAATATGGCTTGCACCCAAGCTCAAGAACAAATGTCATCTCTTGGTACTTTTGTTTTCACAGAATCCTAGAATCCTTTGTAATTCTTTGAACGCAAGGAGGCATAAAACTGTCCAGTCAGCAGTCAAAAAAAGAATAAATAAAATAAAACTGTTTTTCATCACAGAATATACACTAGCTCACCTGAGAAAAACTTTGTGCCTTGAAAAAAAATTAGTATTGCTATCTAAATGGTGAATATAGTGGACAAACATTTAAAACAAGCAGGTAGGAAAGATGGCTAAAAAAAACCCAGTTAAAACTTCATATTTAATAGTAGTATTAAGCACACAGCACTTTTCAGCTATGAATCTAAAAAATTCTATAAAATACAAAAGTGCAATTGACTTGCTTTGCAGTCATATATAAGTAAAACTGAGAAACTAAGATACAAATTCATTTGTACAAAGTCACTCAAGCAGGTCAAAGCCTGGGTCAGGAACGGAATGAAGGTCACTTGACATTACTCCAATTTAGAGTCCATTTTTCTTCTGTTTTGCATGGCACACGAGTTAATTCATGATTCAGAGCAAAGGCTAAGAACACATATGCAGGAGAAGTATATAGGCAGAAGTAACAGCAAAGTTATTTCAAAGCATGCTACGGTCCCCCTTCACTTACATTTGTCCTGTTATATGTAGGAAACTATTTTTGTATGGGAATTGTATACTGTTCATTTAAATTAATTTTCCTCCGAGCAAATGTAAAGAATAATTTTCTTCATTAAAAATTCAGCGCTGTCTCTGCATGGTTTCTGTACTACCAATTTGGGATCCAGTTCTGGTACAGGCACAAGATCTCCGCTAAGGTTTCTGAGAATCTGCACCTAACATCAGCAAGACTTGAGTCTGCTCAGCATCCTGAAGCAATAGTCCTTAATGAGAAGAGTAGCGTGGGTGGTGAGCTGGTTTTGATAAGTAGTAATAGGATGAGCAAAAAGTAATATACCAACGGTTGATATATTACTTGACATGTCAATTGTTGGAGAGTTGCTGTATTGAATTTGTACCTACAGCAAACACAATACACAAGATTCTAATATACTGCGGTGTTTGCTACATATTTTCCAAGTGATTGTATTGACTTTGTAAACAAAGATTATATGAAAAAATAAAGACTCCTGTACCATATAATATTTACCAAGCGAACAAATCTATCATAGCTGGAAATAAAAACACAATTTCACCAGTGTCAGGAAAGGAGGAAATAAATTGACCATTTGAAATGAGATCAGGTACTTCAGTTTGGATCTCAGGCACCTAAGAGAGTCTCCTGCTAGTGCAATGGTTGATTATTATTTTAGTTTTAAATATTGCAGGGAGGAGAAGGAGAAGGGGAAGAACGGAGTATCAAATGCTTAGAGCGAACAGTTCAGGTATTTCAAAAATGAAAATGAACAAAAATGCTAAACTTAAACTATCCAGATCTAATTTTCCTCATAACGATGCTAGTTCATTTCCCACAGGAGTAATACCAAAAGACCTCCAGCTAAGTCCAAAATCACTGTTTTTGACTTTTGCAGAAGGTTGCATCATTGAGATATAGAGAAATACTGGGATGAGATCAATGTTTAAGTCATATTAAACAACATCTTATACCACTGGAGTATTTGTCCACATACTAGCACAATAATGAGACGAACAGAAGGGACAGAAGAACCTGTTACAAAAATTAGTGAAGTGCTGTGGCAATCCCAACGGAGATGACCCAGCCAGGAGGTCAAGATAAGCCTTCACTTAATTCTACCACAGGTGGAAGATCAACAGCCCTCAGGAGCCACTCTTATTCTATTATATTTCTCTCTCTCGCTTCTTTCCCACCGGTTCTCCCACTCTCGCTTTCCCTTTCTTATCACTTGATCTGAGAGTGCCGTTATCAGGGAGTTAAGGAAAAACAAACCCAAAACTTATGGTCACGTCTGCATTACTGCCACTGCTGTCTTCGCATCTGTATAGGCGTACCAGAGACCAAAGCAGCTCAGGCTCCCCTTAGCCTGCCATACCCACCCATCTGGCTCATCCCAATCCTTCTGGAGGATAACCTTCTCTAAGCACTCCGCTTTTGTGGCTGCACTTTGGGCAGCACCTGAACTTAAATGTATCTGTACACGTTGGCTGGTCTGGTTTTGAAGACTGAAAATACAAGCAAAGGCTTTAAGTTAATATTGGGGCCTTAACAACACGCAAAACTGTTGTTTTTTTAAAAGAGTCAGAACTACTTCTGGAATAACATTAATGAAACAAAGCTGTGCTCCTGAAACACGTTTGTTTCAAATAAATAACCTTTTCCTTCATTTTGTGGATTTAGACCAGTGTTCAGATTTTGTAAAATATTTTAAAATAACCAGTTCTCATCATGAGATTGTTTCAAATACCTACTAGAGCAGAAGATTACTGCTAAGAACAGTTCTGTGAAAATAAAGGTCTATACTGGACTTACTAAAAGATTCTAACTTGACAGCAGAAAAGATATTTTATATTTGCTCCGAGTAGTTTCTCTATAAATGAACCTATTCGAGAAAAAGAAAAAAGTTCTTTCTTCTAAATAAAGATTACTTTACATAGGATTTCCCTCCTCCAACACCATCACAGACACAAATTTTATGTATTACCTTATCAGACTCCTTTTCTTTGTGCAGCTCAGCTGAATCTCAGGAATATCTATAGAATTCAGAAGTTTTAAAGCTGTATGTTTAGGTTTGAAGCTAACACTGTAAGTCTGCTCTTTAGAGTGCCACAGTATTTGTAAGCAACATATTTTATTAAGTAAAACGGAGTGATGCCACCCTAAACATTCCCCACACAATAAAATGTATATAAAAAAGGAACACGTTGGCAGTAAGCAAACTGTCATAAGCAGAGCACTGTATTTAATATTCAGACCAAGGCATCTCTGTCTCATCCCAGCAAACCCTTTTGACAAAAGCCATCCAATGTCTGCCAGCAGTATTGAGTCCAGCTGAGGACAAATTTCAAGATGAACCTGAAATCAATTTGCCATCAAATTTTCATGCTTCTCCCAGACTATCTGTGGCATTTTAATTACAAGCACCCTAGGCGGGGGGTACTACAGATATTGACACTTAGCTCCTACAATAAACTTTATTGGCAACCTCTGTCTGAATGTAGTACTCAACTAGAATAACAAGAAATATATGAGGATATCTAAGCAATAAGGTGGCAGAATCACTTTGGAGTGGTTTTGTTCCAAACGGTGGACATCTCTACTAAAGAAACTTTTCTGGATTAAAATAAACATCTGTTTGCTGGAAAATTCACTTTTGTAATGAACTTGTATGAGAGCCCAAGTCCTTCAAGAAGATAAGCAACATTTAGTTTCTTCCCCATCCGATTTAATTTGGTGGTGTTGTTATCTAACATTTATAAATTTCCGAAGTAGTCGCTGGTAGCAATTGGGCTCAAATTAGATCAGTAACAGAATCAGGGAATGTCTTTACATCTATTTCAATTTCTGCTCCTTAAGATTTCCCTGCACAATTTATAAGGGCTACATATCTCTGCAATTAAGGATCTAAAGTGAAGACGACCCAGTGATTTGCAAGTTCGGCAATATACAATTTGGAGCCTTTTTAGTAAAGATATTCAGAAGCAGTACGCATACATGCAGTGTCTTATTGAGCACAGTGAGGGCAAGGTTGCTTGCAAGCCAATTTTCCTCACTATGAAGCATTTAGGAGAACAAAAGATTTATAAAAGAGACATTTAGAGAGGTTACCATGCCAATAGGAGGATGGTTTGCTATATGGTATAGGGAGATGTAGAGAGAAGGAAAAGTAGACAAGGTGACTCCGGACTGATCACAAATTTGAAACTTATGAAAGCAGTCTGTAGTTGCAACAAGAGGGTAAATACAAAAAATACACGGAAGGAGACAGAAACTAAAACGTTATCCCACAATGTTACACCCTAATACAAGAAGAGAGCAAGTGGGTAGCAAACGTAAAAGACTCTGACAGCTGAAAAAGATTCACTAATTAAAAACTGTAGGATGCTTTATTCAGGTGTGGTTTGGTATTTCTTAAGCTGCCAGGTAGGAGATGTCAGCAGCAAACAAGCTGATGTATAGGGGATATCAAGGGCTCTGGATTATTGGTTATGCTGAAACCCCAACAGAAAATGCACAATGCTGAAAAACAAAGCCTGGTAATATGAGGAAATTTGTTACAAATTAAAGAACAGGATTACGTGACACGCTATTCTTCCAGACCCCATTTGTTCAACTTAAGTAATATTTTCTATTTGCGTCCATTGCTTATATATGAAATTCAGGGTCTAAATGAAACCAATTAACTTGAAATGCAGAGTGGCACCTATATCACTGCATAAAAGCTGGTGGTGTTTCACCAGACAATAAAAAAATAAGAATTAGGTTTCACTGCAGATGTTTCTTGCAACATTAAAACTCCGCTATGTTCTTTGCTGTGAGCATAAAACAAGATATTGAAAAATAAACAAACAAAAAGAATTCTACATAAACATTGATCAAAACATTTACTTTTACAAATTGTAGTGGAAAAGGCAGTCTCTCACAACATCAGTCATTTTTCAGAGTTCTCAAATGGTTTTAAAACATCCTGCCTAATGAGACAAGTACTGCTGCTTAGAACACTAAGTGTGTATCGCTTTGCAACTCCAGCGCAATCTCCAAGGTGAGAGAAGTTTGCAGTGAGAGCAGCACAGGCGGCAGTCTGGGTACGTTCCCCCCCAGCAGGCAAACCCCCTGCCCCCCACACCTCGGCCCAGTACCACTGCCTGCGCCAATGAGAAGTGTGTGGAGTCCAAGTTGAGCTATTTGAGAATCTCATTTGAAAGGTGTCACATGAAGTACTTTTTTTTTAAAAAAAAACAGATTTGGATGGGTTTTTTTTTTACTGTGAAAGATCTAGAGTCCGTTACATCCCTGTAAGTGGTGAACTCAACACAAGATTTTCCTTAAAAACCTGAGCGAATGCAATTGCCTTAAAAATCTTAAAGTCTTTTCAACAAAGCGCTCCCTGTCCCTAATCCCGTCTCACGGCGCGGCTCCATTTACAGTACTCGT
>VZSZ01005438.1:1191833-1368036 GCA_013398815.1 Ibidorhyncha struthersii | reverse complement strand
AGGGCTGTGCCACCCGCACTACCCATAGCGTGTGTGCATACATGTCAGCGCGGGGGGGGGCGCGACTGCCTATTTCCATAGGCGTTCTCACCAAAGCGAGTTAGTTTTTATTACCGAACGTCCGAAAGCATGGCGGGTCATTTTTTATACCACTCCTGGGAGTTGATATAGAGACCAAAATATTAACTTCATTCCTGTAACCTGATCATAAACGTAGGAACAAAAGTCAAAGTTGGCCGCCGACTCCCTACGGAGAAGCTAAATACAGAAACACAATCCATATGTTAATTGCTTGATTTTAAATACATGGTGCCCATCCTGAATCCAATTGTTTTAGGTGAATTCTGAAAATCAGATACGTGAAAGAAAAGCTGTATGAAGTTTATTAAGTATTTTTCTTTACTAAGTATTTTTCTGCTAGCAACACACTGGCATAAACAGGCCTAACGGCTTAAAACCAGGCTGTGAATCTGACCGTCCACCAGGTATCCGTTGCGGGTATCCTGCCCTTTCTGAATCGCAGCGTTAGCCTGACCCACAGAGAGTAAACAATGATTCCCAGGGTGATTTTAAACGCTCCTGGGACATACACCCCTTCAACAAGCGAACTAATAGATTTCAAATGCGAACGTGGTTTGGTGAACATACTCTTTCAATTAGTTTTAGTTTAGTATAAATATGCCAGCAATATGGAATCTAATGTCACATCGGGAATTTCCTGAAATGGGGCACTGCTGCTATTAAAGTTATCTGATTCAAGCTTTTAGACAGAGTTCCCCACACGGAGCGATGTATTCCCATTTGGAAGTGACTGCAGTTATCGGTAGCCAAGAACAATACGTTGTTTAAGCCACTCCCTGAGGCATAAAAAGCTCCAACACCTTAAAAAATTGGTGTGTGATAGCTAATTCACCCATACATCATTTTACACACCCATACATATAACATAAGGAAACCAAGTTAATATTTGTGCTGCGCTTTGAAGATGTAAGGTGTGAATGCTTTTATTACTAATAAACTGTATTTTTCATAGATCAGCACTGAAACTTTAATGAACCTCCGGCTATTGAAATACATGTTACAAATCATTTAGTGAAACTGGTTTTAACTTCCGACTCCTACACGAGGGAAGAAGGATTTAAGTTTACGCTCATTTTAGGATGCCACGTTGAAAAAACTGTCCTGTTTGAGACAGTTTATTTCCGGTACTTTGGGCATACATTAAGCTGCCATATAATGGGAATATACGTACACGTCTTACACTGAATACAGAGTGCATCGCTAATCCATAGTTTTGTGCACTGGGAGAATCTGGTGACTAAAGGGAAGTCATTAGCAAGCTGTGGGTCAGCTCCTCCTGCCGAGAGACCCAGTAGAAACTCCGGCATTTTAGGCCCAAAATAAACTAAATGCGACAGAACTGGAATAAATAGCTCCTCGGGATAAAGACGGGAAATTGCAGAAGCATTACAAATTCTATGGAATACTGTAAGAAGGAAAAAGCGCCGGGTTTATGTCTCGCTGAAAAAAAATAGGAAACACCAACAAGAAACGTCCTGACGACATTTCTGCTCCTCCTAGCTTACCTTCCACGTGACGTTCAGTTTAATAAACTGCTCTGACATAAAGCACATCAGCTATATAATTTGATAGTTAATAATGGAACAGCTTCAAATACCATGTTTCCTCAAGTTTCTGAGATTTTTACTCATGCAATATCTCGTACAATGTACTCACACGAGTTCTGTACATTCAGTAAAGACTAAAATGAATTTTGCATGCAAGGCTATGCATTTTCATTGTCATCAAGAAAAGTTAATTACTGAATAAATTGTAAGTTCAGAAATATAATGCATTAGGACAGAACTTATCCTTTTTGCCTGAAGAACCTATTAAACTTCATCTCTTCGTTAGCAGACTGAAAGTCTTAATTAGCATTTTATTTTGGACAAATCCTTGCCAAGCCTGCACAGTCTGTTGCAAATATAAAAGGACGGAGACTCAGCAGATGAGGGTTTACATGTGAACACAGCATCATTTTTGAGTATTCCGTAAAATCTGACAATATAATCTCCGACTTAAGAAACCAGCAACTGTGAGCAGTTTTTCTGCTTGTCTGTATTCCGCTCAGCTCTGAATTCCTTTTCATTTATCAGCCAATGAGCTGTTAAAATGTTATATATAGTTAAAATCTTATAACTATGTGGTTAACTGTGCAACCTGAGCTCCTAAAAAAAAAAAAAAAAAAAAAGGGACATTTTTGGTCTTTGCTTTGCTATATTCACAAACCGAAACAACGCAGCAGAAGAAAAAGGGGTCCCAATGAGAGTAATCTATAAAGATCAGAGAATTTTAGAACAAAAAGGAGGGACAGAATCAGGCTGGCCAAAGCAGCTGTTTGCCAAAGAGAAAAGGGTGGAAAATGAAAATATTTTATTAACGCCATTTCTCTCCTGGTTTCGCCTGCTTAAGTCAGGCAACGGAACAGGCAGTTCCTCCCTAGTCCTCCAGGGACACACAGCATTTGAAAGAACACTAAAGGATCCTTTTCCCAGCTCCCCACCAAACAAGGGGTAGAAGGCATAGCAAGTAGAAATAACGTACAGCACAAGTGTTTCTTCAAGAAGTCCGCTGAACTACTGCAGAAACTCAGGAGACAACGTATTTCACATGGAAGTACAGGAAAAGCTCAGAAAGAACATGAAAAACCAGCATAACTTTCAAAGACAAAATGAATAGCGAAGTACTCGTGCCACGCAGTGTGTCTACAAACAGTACCAAGCCGCTCATCAGCAAAGGAAGAGCAGCTCACTCATCTCAGACTGATTGTGCTCCGGGTAACGAGCGTTGGGATGTCGGACAAGGCAACAGCCTGACCTGTGGAGGAAGGTTTCTTTCTGACCGAGAAACGGGAATGGATTTGGTGTGGGAGAAGGCGAGGAAGCAGGAGACTTAATTATTTTTTATTCTTTTTTAAATTCAAGGCAGGATTTGAAAAAGATCCAGATTTGAAAAAAAAAAATCGTACTTTCAAAGAATTTTCCACTTCTTCATAAAAATCATTCAAAAACCATTCAATTAAATTGTCGGACCTCTTTGAAATGGGTCCTTCAGTGAAAAAGCCTTCTTTTTTTCCTTTGCTTTTGCATTTTACATTTTTGAATGGGTTTCAAGGTAGACCAGGTAAAACTAATAAAAACCCACTGTGGGAGGGCAACTGCAGTGTTCTCAGAGTCAAGAGATCACCGTGACTTTTTTAACCCTAAATCATTTTGGAATCTAAGACAAGCGCATAAAGGGACAGCAGTGTGAAACAAGGGACAGGTTGCACAAAACATTGCAAAAAAGAAAAAAGCAAGGAGTGTTTAGTAGGCTCAAAAGCAACAGAAAGGTCAAAGAATGAATGCAGCCAGAGAGAGCAATTGGAGATATTTCAAAAAACATTGTGAAGGTGTAAAAGGAGTGGAAGCTAATTTCAGCACAGGTAAGGCTGACAGTAGTTTAAGACCTCTTGAGAAGCAGCTGATTTCTGACCTTGGTAAGAAAGAGAAGTTTAGTAAACTAACATATTTTTTTTTCAAATTAGGGTGTTCATCAGCATAGTTAAGAGTTCTAATCGCCAGAAAGGCGCGGGGGAAGGGGGCAGTTGATTTTAATGCGTTCTTATCCCCTGGGTCCCTCTGTAAGGGCAAATGAAAGCTGTAATGACCCACTGCATAAATTAAATCTCTCAAAGACAAAATACAAGAGCAGATTGATGCACAAAGACAAAACTGGGCATAAAATAGCAGGATAACGGCAAGGCCATAACCACGTCTTGATATGAGATTACAGACTTGAGGAGCTTAACATCTTGTTTTGAGGATATTGCTCAAGGAAAGACTTTTAAACCTGTATATTAAAACTAATGAGCTAAATAGGCCATGCATTAAAAAACTAAAATCTGGTGTCATTCTTGGAAGAGTGAAGACAAGCACGATCATTTTTTGCTCCCCTGAATGTTGAATTACAGTGATTAGATTCCTCTACAAGCTGCATTAATTTGTTATTTGCATGGAGACAGTGTAATAGGAAAACATTTTCCACATTAGTGCAACAGACAGCTTTTATGCCTAAGCTCTATAAAGAATAAATTTGCAATTTTCCAGAAAGAAATAAGGTAATGAATAACTAGAATTCCAGTGTGGGAATACTACTTCTCTGTACAGTAGCCATTTCCATTAAATATACAAGATTTTAGACTACACCATTTTCATTGCTGTATCCTAAGAGGCATTGGTTTGCTTGAGCCATGCGGTCAGATATTTCCAAATCATGTAAGAAAAAGTTAAATTTTAATAATCAGTAAAGACAGTGAGGTCCCAAAAGAAGGCTTAGTAAAAACAGGCTGACATACAGAAATATGTTAAAATAGGCATAAATGACTCATGATTCATATTCCATATTCTTAAACATGTTCAGACCCAAACTGTGGATGTAATATTTTCTTGCTGTAATCCAGCAGTGCTTTTGGCATTTTTATTTAGCGAGAGCATTAATAAGGACTCTATTTTCCTGCTGCAAAAATCTCACTATATTTCATCCAGTCAAGGAAGGGATAGAGGTAGCTAACAGCCAAGATTAAGGATAATGGCTCAAAGTCTAATATAGTATTTTATTGACTTCAGCGGGGGCTGAATTTCACAGACTTTTTTCCATCTTGCAAGCAAATAAACAAGCAGGCAACTGTTGTTTCCTGCTACCAGGAAAACTGCTGAAGTGTTTACACTAAGTTATTTAGAGTTATCTGCTGCTACATTAGGTGATTAAATCCAAAACACATAAACCGTTTTTTGGTTCAGATTTTCTTAGATGGCAGACATCACTTTGTTTATTCCAATTGGTTTTGTAGAAACTTCTGATTTTTTCAATTTATTTTTAACAATTTTAACATAAAACAGTGCTTAAAAAGATAACAGTGTAGCACAATGGATCAATATTGAGATACAAAGAGCTTTCCACAAATGCAGATGTGCTATGTCTTTAACCTACCGTAGCTGAAGACAACCACGCCACCCCTGCTGCAGGACTTTCTCTCTTTTTCAATTAACATCAGTGGGCTACAGTTAGTATTTTTATTGTTCTAGTTCAGATGCTTATTCTGAACGTAGAACTGTGTACTAAATGCAAAATGGTGATAAAAAGGAAAAAAAAAAAAACTTGAAAAGATTACTGAACATCAAGATAAAGCAAAATAGAAATAGCTTCTAGAAAACCAATATTTGTTTCCCTATAGTGTTAATTATGCCCTGGATTTTAAGGAGATTTTAAATTGCCTCTTTCAACAGATGTTCTCTTAAAAGAATGGCTTATTTGGGAAATGATAGGTCTTTGTCAAAGCTTACCCAGTGGAATACAAAAATTAGTACCAACTAACTATAGCCCCAAGTATTACAAACTTTATTCTCACCAACAATATGCCACCCCTGTTAGCAGCTAGCTTACTAATTTTATATAAGCTATCTTGAGCCGCTATAAAGAAACAGCAAGTTCAACTCCACTAGTTAAGTTGATACGCTTCCCCCTTCAGAGCTCTCCGTAGTGAAATCAGTCATACAGACGAAAAGTGGTTTGATGACCCCAAAAAACCCCAACAAACAAAAGTCATTCAACCCCCAAAAGATGCATTGAAATCTGCCCCCAGGCTGCCTCTTCCCTTCCTTTGTCTTCCAAACAAGGAGATAATTTACAAAAACTGATCAAAGATCAATAAACTTCTGATAGCTATGGATATGTATTTTATAAAAAAAAAGCCTCAAAAGAAAAAAAAATAATTAAAACTCTATATGTTTTTTTTTTAATGCAATGCTATATTTTGGATGTTTTAAGCAACAATAGCAAATATCCCTTAAAGCAGATTTCAGACAAGTAGACGTGAATATTCTCAATAGAATTCTGATTCCTAGAGTTAGGCTCAGGAATGAGAAATTTACTATTCTGGCATGAATCAAATTTAATCAAAACAATGAGAATCATAGATATTAATTTTCACAATTCATTTCTCACATTGTGAATTAAATCCAGAATTATTCTAGCAGATAAATTTGAACAGTCTTTTCTAGTTTCCACATCAAGCAACCCACCTAGAATTAATCCAAGTTGCTATTGCTATGGAGTGCAACTCTTTGCACATTTAGTTGGTCACCAGTTTCCTGTTAAGACAAGTAACTATGTACACAAAAAAAACTATAACAACACAGGAGGATAAAAGACCTTCTCCAGAAATAGCCTGTGAATTCTCTGTATCGTAATCCAAAATATCAGCAGTAGAATGGGAAAGCAAATGGGCCTTGTATTAAAACGCACACTTTTTGACAAAATTATTTTGGTAATAATTGGCATCTTAATTGAACTGCAGTTTCAAAAGATACATATGTGGTGTCCTCCTGGGTCAGTAGCAGAACTTTCTTGACCTTAAAAGAGCCAGGATTTCAGCCCATACTTACCCTGATATGCTTCTGGGTGATTTTACTGAACTAAATCAGTGGGATTTGTCTGCTTCTGTTTAATACCATCAGTCCTACCTATTTGGCACTCATCCTTAGCATACAATAGGTTTGGTACTGCCTTTTTCATTTTCGAATTCATGGTTGCTTGGTGGTCTTAATTTTCTCAGAGTATTCAAAGATGACAGATTAATAGGTGGGTTTTTTGCAACTATGTGGGCAGATCTCTAATGGAGCTCATTAGTTTATATTAGTGAATAGCGTACAGAGATGTGGAAGCTGTTCCTAGAGGACAACACTTCTACTGCTAAATAAAAAAAAAAAATTAACAAAAATTAAAATCCTCACTTCTATTAAATAAACACCAATTATGTCAATTTATGTGAAGAAGAAACAAAGTACATTATTTATTCAGTATAAACATTAAAGAAAATTCAAAAATGTATTTTGGTGCTACAGTGGGGGTTTTTGCTGCAAAATTCAGCTGTCCTTAATACCAGCACACGGGAATCTTTTGAGATTTACCAAGCATACCCTGTACATCTGTTTATTGTCTAGGACACTTAGTGGTATAACAGGCTGCTGCTCAACCCAGCAGAGAATTCCGTGGGATCTCCTATCATAATAAGCCTTGAGCTAGGAATGGATTATGAAAAAAATAATAATCACAACATTAAATGCAAGTCAAGCTTGGCACTCAACCAAAAAACCCTGGACATTTATATTAACATGGCACACATAAAAGGATTTCATTTTACACAAAACATTTTTTATTTAACTTCATTGGACTTTTTTCCAGCACCTGCTTAGGTTTCCAGGTAACCATGAAGTTTAATAAACCTGTACAATGATAATTAAACACTGTAAATAATTTATCTGCTTAATCTTCCTAACTGGCCTTTTATTCCTTTGTAGAAAAGTGATCCTTGCTGACATTCTGAATAAGGTTGGCAAAATAAGTGCAGCGAGGAGTGGTAGCATAAAGTGGATTTGCTCTCAATAATGTATGAAGCCACATGCTGGGTAGAGGAATCCTCACAAAAGCGGTACCACAGCAATCTGTTCCTTTCATCTGCAGCCAGCATTTAAAGTGAAGGTGCTGCTCCGAATCAAAAGCACAATCATTCATTTGTGAGCAGATGTCCTTCACACGGCAGGCAGCACTTTTTCAAGACAGCGCTGAACAAATGCACTGCTGTGAGACAAGTTCCCCTACCCATTAAAGAAAGAACACAGTATATATTAATTTAGCAGGTTGTTGAATGTTTTAAAGTAGAATTTATGAAGCAGAAAAAGCATGTGGTGAAACAAAATGGCTTTCAGACTAAAATATGAAAAAGCTCCCCCAGTTATTCGTTTGCAAAATGCAAAAGTCCAAGGCTCATGACAATAGTTTACGCAGGAAATAAGCTGAAATGTGAGGGGTGTGATTTTCCACACTACACTCAGATTATTAACTAAAAGAGGCCATTAATTTAAGAATATGTGTGTGATGGTACGATTGCATGTATATGTATTCAGTGTTCACATTTGTTCGTAGAATTTAGGATTACATCAAAGTGAAAGTTGTTTAAAGCTGTTGGGACTCTGCACCATTTAGCAGAGTAAACTTGAGAGCCACGAAGAGAGTGAGTTCTGACACTTTTGGTTAAATAGATTTTTTTCTAGTTCCCTCTGCACGCACAGACTTTTTTCGGAGGGTATTCCTTTTTCTAATAAAAACTTCTGGACGTGGTCCATGCACACTGTGGTAAACAGAAAGGCTGACACTGACTCCTCTGTGAGCCAGACTAGGATCTTTGTTATGAAAATTACGGGGGTTGCTCTTTCAATTTTTGGAGCACATTCCTATTATACCCATTAAAATATATATTATAAAATAACATGCAAAACCTTTAATCCTTACTCGCAATAATTTGAAGCTCCAACACCACCCCCCAGTTACAGCAGTTGTATACGCTATTTATATGGATAGCAACAATAAGTGTGTTGATAGCAACACGAGCTTTCCAAAGCAAGCCGGTATCAAATGAAGACATGCCAGTCAAACTCTTAGGCAATGACTAAGAGGAAGAGGCAGCTACATCCCTTTATGTGTATTGTTTGATAAACATCTAATCGTTTAGCTAGTTCCCCTGCTTCCTTTCTGTAGTCCTCTTCTAAGAAGGAGAAGCAAGCTACAAGACGCACACCACAATTTTAGCCACAGCTTCCACAGTCTGCCCAGTTCCCCAGTGGCAGCCAGGGTGGTAATACCCTCCCACCCCACCACCCGTGCACGTGTGCCCGAACACCTCCCTGCACGCTTTGCTCGGCTGGCTCGGGACCTGCGCACACCCAAACACACATCCCACCTTCAGAGATACCCACCTTTGCCAACAAAAGCCGCATCTTTTCTTTCCTTCCCTTCTTTCCTCTCTCCCATAACATGGCTTATAAGCACATCAATATTTACAATGACTTTATCCACATTAAACAAACACAGTGAGTTTTGCTGCCCACACAGAAAAAGGTTGATTCCTTCTTGCAGAAACATACCATTACCAGCAGTACAATCATTATAAGGCGTACTGCAATTTAAACCTGAATCTCTGTTTATATATGCATGATTATTATACCAGGAGTCATTTGTGGATAGCGCACAGATAAAAATGCAGCTAATAACTCTTACTGTAATGATTAATCAATTTATGAATATATTATTTAAACTAATAGTTCAGGTAGGGTATCTTAAACAAGTTACAGAGTACATCGACCAATTCAAATACCAGCTACTAGATCAATAAGAAACTAGAAGTAACTCTAGGGAATAGGTACACTTGCATAAGAAACTGTGAATTTTTAAAATCCCTCTATTGGGAGAACAACCTCATTGAAAATAATTGCTTTAGGCCATCATGTTTGGATTTTGGCAAACTGTATGGCAAAATAGAAATTGAAATAAGAATTTTAAACTGTGTAGCAAACTATTTTTACACTATTTTTATATATAAAATTTATTTTTTTAAACTTAGTCAAAGGAAAAGCAATATCTGATATTTCTGTTTTGTTTTTCAGTTCATTAGTATTTAAAATACAGCCTGATTTATGTAACATGTGAACACACTGTCAAGACTATGCCCTAGACTCAATATAAATGAAATATATTCATTTATAAACATAAAATATTTTCCCTCTACAATTTACAAGACAGAGGAAAAAAAAGAAAGAACTTTAAACCAAGTATTTTTAAGGCAAAATTAAAAAAAAAAAAAACAACAGCAAGCCAAGGCAAAAATTAAACAGCAAAGCAAAAGGAAAACCTTATTTTCTCATAACACATTTCAGAAATTGTTAATCCTAGGACAAAAGAAATTTGTGTAATACTTAAGAATAAACAGACATTTATCTAAATGTCACCAAAAACTAAGTTTCTTATATGCACGTTCTAAGTATAAACATACATATTGAAAAGTCAAATTGGGCCAGCAATTTATAGGTACTGTAGGTACCTAGTAAAACGGGGCAATGTAGCCTGTTGGCACCCACCACGAAAAGGTCTCTGTACTTGATTTAGTACTTTTTTTAATCTGAATGTATAACTTTAATCTTTCAAAGCAGGATTTTTAATTAAAGGTACCAAGTGCAAATTCACTAAGTAAGCCACTGCCCTCCACTCACTGATGCTAAAGGTGTGCTTTATCTCCGTTTCAAGTGATACTGCATTTTAAAAATTAATTAGTAGCTTGCAAGAACAGCCACACATTATTGAGTAAGTAACAGCATTTAAGTGAAACAGATGAAATATTGGTAAGCAATGCAGACCACAGTATAAGTATGTGGAGGGGGTCATAGGCTAATCCCTATTGATTTTCCAAGTATGCGTACAGCACCGCTGGGAAAGGCCAGTTCTGTTGGCAATCAGCTAGCACAAATACATTATAAATCTTACTGTCCACCTTCACTGATCAGTGTCACTTACTTCCTCCACTAAAGACCATGAGGAAACTACAACAAATGCGCTGACAAACAACCAGGGAAGAATTTTAAAACCTTTTTTCTAAAGCCCAATTTCACAACGCTTATGATGTACGTAAGGTAAAACAGAAACAGGTTTCCAGGAGCAATATGGCACTTGTAATAACTCTTCAAAGAAATAATCCACAAGAAAACTGCTGGCCCACACAGAGGAGGAACACAAGTAATAACAAAGGTGTCATTCATGCTAATCTTACAAACTAATATCAAAATTTGGAGCAAATACTTTGCATTGGCCATGTGTTTTGCTGTTGATAGAGGGAACTGAAACACATTAATTTCCCAAAGCTGAAGCCAATGTTGCCCGAGCAGAGAAGGAGCAAGCAGACTGCTGTCTAGAACTACGCACGATAACCACCTTTTACTGCAACATTCCCAACACCGCAGAAGAAATAAGCAGATCTGCTGCAGTGCAATCGCACTCCCTTGCTGCCACACGGATCATTCCAGCTACCCTTGCTCAGCTGAGAACTGTTCGCCCACGAGTAAGGTTCCCGATAGCACCCCAGCTTCACGCTCATTTCCTAACGAGGCTCCAGATCAGCGTAGCTTTTCTGAGGAACTTCCATATTGCTGCAAGAGGACCAATTCACTTCCTCCCCTAGTTCTGTCCACCTTCTCTTTTTCCTCCAGGCAGTAACACTAGAAAAACCAAGTTCCTTCAGGAACACTGCATGTCATTTTAGAAAGGCCACTAAAAAGGGTTTTCTAAAAGCAATGAGATCAGGGAGACTTTCTGGGAAAATTTTGTGCCACAGGAGCCCATTTCTCGTCTGTTTGTTTTTCCTTTTAAGCAAGCACTGTCGCAGTCAGGATATTTTTTTTAAGAACCACTCAGCTGCCCCTGTGAAGAAGGATATTCCCGGGCACTTTCAGTGAAAGTGGGCGAGCCCAGGAACGCTGTGCCACAGACGAGGAGCTCAGTGTTTTAGCTATTCAGTCTCGAAGACTGAAAGCCATGAGTCTACTTCCGCAAGGCACAAAACGAAACACCACAACCCATGCCCTCGATCCATAATCTATGTTCTCCGTCTCCTTCCTATGATGAAATTTCTTGTCTAGGAACGGTAACAGTACTGCAAAACAGCCAGAGAAGCATCCAGGTCTACAGTTGGTATAAAAATGCTTGTATAGACTGGCTTTCTTCTCAGACACCTAGTAGGAACAATTTACCCCAGTAACAGCGTGTCTTATTTATGGGTTTTTTTTCTATGTCATACAATTCAGTATAAATATCTGTGCAATATCACAAATTGCACAGATTCAGGAATTTTAGACTTCTAGGGGTTTTTCTTTTATTGTTTTGTTTTATTTTTAAGCAATGTTGCTATATTCTCTGTCATGTTACATGCTGAATGAAAGAAAACTGATCCGTGGGTCCAGACTGGTCCCAGCAACAGCAAAGAGCTCCAGTGGCCATAAGGTAACTCCTATATGGAGCACAATAAAAGTTCAAGGCTTAACCAACTGACTTAGCAGGGGAAACAAGGACAGTGTTGTCAAATGCACAAATAAGGTACTGAAAAAAGAGTGAAATACAACTTATTTCAAGTTTTTATTACCATCTCGGCAGGTATATGAAACGAGAGTGATGGGCCGATTTTGAAATAAGTAGTGCTTACGTAAAAGCAATACAGGAGCTTTAAAGCAAATACATGATACGTTTAAGCAGACAATACGGTTCAACACAATGTGGTTAGGTTCAGCTCAGGGAGAAAGTAGTGTTTAACAGATTCTGTATCAACTAAGGAAAGTGCAAAAATCAAGTTGCACTAATTACCCTGTGATGAGACGTTCTGAAACAAATACTTTCATTGCGGAATGAGGTTGTGCTGCAGTGGACAATTCTAACCTAGCTGTAGATAATATATCACAGGCAATACAACATGCAATTCACCACTCTGTTAAACATAACAGAATTAGCAGTTCTCTTTGCTGAAAGTGGAAAAAGCCACTGTCTTCCCCTACAAATCTGGAACGCTCCTGCATATAACTTCTACGGTATCGGCTTCTGCTGGAAACCCAGTTTACACTCACTTTCGGTACAGCGTGTGTTTGTGGAAAGCGGCATATAAAACGAGCTCAAAATTTCCATTTAAAAATATCATTTAATGGAATTTTAAACTAAGAAGATAGATACACCGTGTTTGTTTTCTACATTAATGATCTATAAAAAGAATGGAATAGACCATAAATACAGTATTTTTTTGCAACAGCCTTTACTAAAAATGCTACTACTTGTGTTTATCATTTATATCCTCGTATGCAACCTCAAAATTGATTACACTTTAAACTATACATAACTTGCTGCGTTTTTCATTTTGAGTCATATCGCAAACATTTTTATAACTCTGTTAATATATTCCATACTTTGTATTATTATTGATTATGAATATTTCTTGAGGAGATTTTATTGCTTTTCAAATAAAAAAACATTAGTCACTTTTAAAAAATAGAAAACAGTATTGCAACTTATATGCTTTTCTTTCTCATGATAATTCTAATATAAAAATTGTTAGCATGAAAATTTGCAGACTTCTTTTTCACATTTTAAACTCAAGAAATAACATGGAAACAGCTATTAATATAAGGTACTGCATAGGTTCCAGATCTTTTTTTTTTTTCTCAAATCTCTATTTAAGCTGTTGGGCTGAATCCATAATCGTTTTGAACACTTAAAAAAATTAATATACCAAAGGAGTGTCCATATAAAACACCATGGTTTTATATCAGGTATACATTATCTTTCCTAATTACTACTGCAGTTTGCAGACTGAAATACAATTTATATTTAGGATATGATTTTGCTATTAATTATCAAATTGAAAAAAAAATAAAATCTTGCATTATAAATTCTCTCTTGGAAATTAATGTTATTCTTTTTTTCCATAATCCTATCACACAAGCAATAAGTGCATTGCAGCATGAACACTTTAATTTTTCCAGTTAGTTTTGAGCAAGCCCAGAGGTGAGGTTTAATAAGGATCAATGGCACTTTATCTGGGACAGGGCCACTTCACAGCATGCAAATTACACAGTAACACTTAAAAAAAGAAATAGATTTAATTAAAAAAAAAAGTAGAACCACAGGCTCTGGAAATTCAATTAAAGGATTTATGCAAAGGTTTGCTAGGTTTTTATATGCAGTTACTGCTTATATAATGAGCTTTTCATATTAAAAATCAATAGGTAATCTAGAGTAGAAGATCATCCCCTTAAATACATTTTTGAAATCAATTTGAAAAATAGTCCATCAACTGCTGTGACTACTCTTGCTGCTTCGATTAGACTAAGAGCAATATTTAGATTGTAAAACGTGCTATGGAATATCTATGCTTGGATTTTGCTTTCAAGTGTTCTTATACTTTTAAGTGCCCAAGCTAATCATACAGTAATTCAAGACTGTGTACAATGGATAAATAATTAATTTAATTACTAGCAAGGGCATAAAAGTCCTGAAATATGCGAAAACCCTAGGCATCTAATAGCACAATCTGACAATACTTTGAATATATGCAAAACCCTACATCTATGAATGTCTTTGCTATCTTTCTTCTCAGCCTACCAGCCACTTAGCACACCCAGATAAATATTTCTGTTTGTAACTTATTAAAGTCACCAGCTAAGGAAGCAATTAGCCTAACACTTGTCTGAAGTGCAACTTTCACACATCATGAATTTAAAGATGGATCAGGTCCTGTGTCCTTCAGGTTTAATCTAATATGCCAAGACGCTGTGGTGATATAAGATCATTATATTAAAGTCCAAATATCTTAGTTAATATTCAGCACCGATCATAAATTCACATCGCATGCAAGTACACCTTCGGAATGAATGGAGATGGACCCATTGCATCAGCACTTAATTTGCATCTGTCTAACCATTTGCACAGAGTTTGTAAATATTCTGAGGTGAACACTATAAAGTGGTCACTGAACTGTCCTTTTTGCTCAACTAAAAAAAAACAAAGCAGTGAGAGCTATCAGATACGAAGACTCCAAGGGATTCACTCACAGCACAGGCTGCTGCTGTTGTTATTGCAGCATGATAGTCTCCACACAACAGAGGAGAAACACGAGTCCTTCCTTGCACAAGCAGACTTTTCACATCTGTTTCCATCCATTCATAGCTCTTTCCACCTCACTCCTTAATTTAGCACCAGGTTGTTGAACACACATTTTAGCCACTGAGAAATTTTTGGACTAAAACATTCTTCTGTTACCCACTTGCACATAATGCCAAGGCGCAGTGCTTTGGTGGTTTTGGATGCTCATGAAATGTAGATTCTAACTAATAGATTCTGAACAATGAAATACAGAGGAAAAACCAGCGCTCACTTACTATATTATCACACATGTTCATATGATAGGGAGGAAGAAATCTTTATTTCTGTTGTCAGTTATAGATTCAGATATGTATTTACATATATGTTTCGTTACCCTAATTCAATACTTTAGAAGAAACATAATTCCTTTATAAAAGGGGTGAAAAATGGTTCTGGCATATAGCTTCTATACATGAAACAAAGCAGAATGACAGCCACGAGATTCAGGGATTAGAGAAAATTTTCTCTATCTGTAACATGCTCTGCCAAGCAAAGCATTTCAGCTATGAAATATCCTCAGAGGCAAATACATGATATGAAAGTTTCAGAGTAAGAAGAAAAATAAATAGTAGCTGAAAAGTAACTAATAGTTTTCAGTTAAAATGATGATATTTAACAACAAACCTGTACTGTTCAGGAAGTGAATTTACCAATGGCTTGCCTCTTGAAAGTTTATATTACTTAAACCTGCCTCACCAATAACACCCAAAATTTCTGCTTCAGTGCTTTGCTCTTTACACCCATCCTGCATCTGTCATTGCAGAATACCATGGAGCTGAAGAACAGACTGCAAGAAGAAATACCTTGCTGTCATTTCTCTGTTAAATCAGTTAAATATCTTCATAAGCATCCTCTGAAGCACAGTTCTTTATTGGATTTCAATTGTTTCTTAAAAGAAAAATCTCAAAGCAATCAAAGAAAAATAGTTGCTTACTCTCATTTCAAAAGAAATGTGGATACAGACTAATGCTATCTTTTTCGATAGGTCTGAAACAAAGACGTTAATGAACAGTAGCTTTATTTTAATCTTTCTTCCTACTAACTGAATTTCTCATGCACACCATACACTTTTGCATTTTAAACACAGTGTAAGTACATGAGGGGATCAAAGAGTTTCAGATGAATCTGAAGAGTTATAGCAAGGGTAACGAGGGTCCTTAGTTTCTAATGACAGAAGCATATGCTCTCAACTTTCTAAACTGCATCCAACTGAGCCATTTATCAAGGCCTGAAACTTTTCCATTATTTAAAGCACGCCGACAGCTTTCCACTTGATGCCTTGGAAGTACACAATAATAGAGACTCTATAGTTATTAATTATAATATCAGCTGGTTGATGAAGTTATGTACTGGCTGCTTGGTGATTTCATTTTTAATTGCAGCAGGTGGTGTGGAAATAAAGTGCTGTACTGACACACACGGTCACCTCAATAGTATTTTCTTTTTTATGTATAGATAAATGCAACTTGTTTTTTTGAAAATTCCGTCTGTTTTATATCCCACTGCATATAGTAGCTGCAAAGAAAAAGGAGCACACAGAACATACTGAAAATTAGATGCTTAGAAAGGAACTGACAGAAGACATATTGTCCCCATTTTTTTTCCCCTTTCAAAATATTTAAGATACTGGGGTTTTTCCCCATGTAAAGATTCACGGTTTCCAAACACAGCTGTCATAAATAACAGTCATAGCTACACGTAATGTACAAGTTTTTTCTTCTCATTTTTGATCTTAATCATGTATTTGAACTCTACAAATCTGAAAATAAAGATGTAGTTAAGCAAAATTAAACTTCAACTGTATTAAATTCTAAGACCATTCTAAAAAGGAGTGTGTCATAGTCCAAATGGTGTGTTCTATTTGTTTTTCTATTTTGGAATTAGTGTTATATGCTCCATTGCTCTAGTAATTTACTAACCCATATATCCACATAGGTTTTTGCAATTTAAAACCCATAAGCATAATGAAAGCAAAAAACGGATTAAGACAACAATTGTGTGTACTGATTTATCCTTTTGTTATCTTCAGACTGCTGTTGTATATGCTTTCGAATAGTCTATATTGTTCTTCTGATACTGTCCGCTCTTAAAAGTGTATTTTCCTCCTCTGTAATGTTTTCATCTCATTAATCTCTAATTTAACAGATTAGATAACTATTACAGGAGATTTTGCTGCCATAGGTTTTCCATGAGATTGATAGGTAATAAAAACTGGTGTTTCCTAATAGCCACAGACATCCGTCTTCTACATAAATCAGCAAACTCCCTTAAGAATCCCTTATACCCAAGTCATAGATCAATTGTACTCAAGCCTCATTACAGCACACACACTGTCTGTTCTCTGAAATAAGGCTGTGCTACCTTAGCTCAAAACTACATTAAATGTAATTAATACAACTGTGATGTAAATGGACACAGCATTAAAATGGATATCCCCAGGGAGAACAGGTTGTGAAAGCAGCTATGTGCACGGTCATGCATGGTGCACACGACTAGGGAAAATCTTAGCACACTTCCTTACGTAGGATTTATAGTAGTGACACCATAAAATCGAGAAGCTGCAGTACCAGGCGCAGGAAGCCAGCTTTGCCTCAGCAGCACACTCCGATGGCAGAGCAGCAGCAGCTGAGGAGCGGCTGGATACCGTCTCTTTCCAAAAGAAAAATGATGCAGTCTGGCAAATCCTCTCTAACATGATGTTAACTTCTATCTTCAAGAAAAGCTACACAAACATCATTAGAACTCCAAAAATTCAACAGAAAGGACATTTACTGTAAGCAGTGAATGTAAGGAAAAGTGTGAGGTGACGTGAATTGTTCGACTGTAAATTAGGGAAAAGGTAGGTCACATCTAACAGTTTAGTACTTTATTTGTGTACAACTATGGCATTTGGAAGAGAATGCTGTAGAAAGAGAGACCCAACCGAGCAAAAACGAGTGTGTGGAAGTGCTACAAGGTGTCCAAACCAGCCCAACAAGAATGTAGCTGTTTCCTACAGATATGTCTTCAGTGTTCCCTTGATGACAGCACTGTTCATTTTAGGAAATAGCTTCTCAAACCCCAGCAGGCCAGCACTGCCAGCTTTCATGAATATATTGTTTTCCTCAGACACAAAGCAACTTCAGAGGCTGAGCATAGCCCAGCTATGAACAGGACTTTAGCAGCATACTCTGCGTCTTGACTCAGACCCCAAAGAGAGCTACACTGCCAGAACTCTGTGATTTGCTCACCCTTCTCCTCTTAAGAGGTCCCCTCGGGTCCCCTCTTGCTACAGATAGTAGGTAACAAGGAGTTCGATCTCATACCAAGACAGCTTACGTGGTTTTGGAGCAGGGATACAGGCAGTAATATCTCTTTTTCAAATAGTTCTCAGCCAAAGGCTGAACGTGTTAAATATAGTATTTTATCTATTGCACTGCTTTCCAGAATGGGCTTGTATGACTGCTGGAAAACAAATCATAGAACTGGGGCTCATAATCAGAGGCATTATATCCACAAGAAATCTGGGAGTCATTGCTATGAGGTATTTATTATCTGACACACATAACCATTAAGTAATTCTTGGAATGTTCTAATTTTGCTGATCTCACCTTCTTAGCAAGATGTTTTGCGTCCTCCTTTTAATTCCTCTTTTACATTACTACTATAGTGGCCTTGCTGTAGTACAAGGCAGGAAACCAGGTTTGGGTTGGTTAATAATATAACCGAAGCATTCAAATATGCAAACAAACCCTTGAGCCAAACTGTGCTCTCATGCATGTCAAGATTTGTAGCACTGAAAAGGGAACAAAGTTTGGCACCTTTTGCTCGCAAACACTGAAGTAGGTTATTTAATTTCAGGGCTTAAGCTCTCTGTACCCTGGGTGCCCGTTGTTTTCTATTGCAAGTAGATTCAAATCTACAAAATGCAGAGCAACCACATTTCCCACATTGTAGGACCACCCCATGTTATTTCCTAATACAACATAAAGGCAAAAATAATTACACTAAAAAGCTTGGAATTTGGCCATATCCATTCTTTCATCATTTTTCTTCATTGTTCTTTTCTCTCCCCTTGTAGTTTTGGCTTCTTTCTGGTTTTGTAGAAGCTTTGTGGAATCTACATTCCTGTAGCGCAAATGTGCAATGCAACCCAAACAGCATCAGCCATATATATATAATCAACATGAAAATTTAAATAGTCTTCACATTAACTACTCAATCTAATAAGTAGGATTACACATGATATCAATTTTACCAGCTAATTTGTTATTTTCTCTGTCCTGGCTTACTTTCCTGTCATCTTCTATAAAAGAACTTAAATGTTTCTACAAGGGTACCAGAAGTAATACTGTATTACATTTTCAAAGGCTGCACAGCCTCATTTGCTGTTGTATGCTGCACAGATGTAAGAATTATTAACAAAGAGCTGAGACCCACAATGTCATATGATCCAAATGCAAATCCTCAAGGACATTTATTTCCTCCCTTTCAGTGGGTAATTGAGCCTCTAAACCACCCACAAAGATTACACTTGTAAAAATAGTTAACCATTTGTTATTTAATGTTTATACTGCAAAACTTTTTTTGCATCTATGAATATGAAAACTAGTACCATAATCTACAAAATCAAACTGTTGTACACTGAATCGCCAAATCCAAAATGTAGTTGCCCACACTAATGTGAAGTAAATGAAAACTATAAACCAACTCAGAAATGAGTAACATTGGCATCAGTCTCAGACTTGATACAAAGGGTGGCCTTTTGATTGATCCAGCATTAAAGAAGACATCCTTTTCAGTGTCTCACATTTGCACTGGACAGAAGATTCCTAATACGTGTATGTGTTGAAAGAGAGTAAAAATAAATCTAGCCTAGAGAAGCTTTGTTGCTCTGTCCCTATCCTGGAATGAAAGCAAGGGGAAACAAGTGTACCGTTGGTTTCCCTTTTGAAGACAATCTCCTTTAAAGCTGAAGCAAGGTTAGGCAGTTACAGAAAACATGCAATACGCATTTCTCATGAAAAAACTCTGGAAACTCAGCTATCACATTAAAAGGAGTTGTTGAGTTTTTTAAACACATAAAAAGGTCTTGCAAACCGCAAGTCTGCAAGTCAGAATCTTTTGATCCTCAGTAAGAGCCAAACAGATTTCCCAATATTTGCACATGCTGCACATGCAGAAATACACAGATTATGAAGGGCCTGTATCATAAAATTACCACCACACCTATTATCTGCTACCCCCAGAGTAACAAACAATTGATGGGCACTATAAACTCATGTCAAACATTGCTAAAACTCAGATTATATGAGACCATCATTGCAGAAAAGTGAGGAGCCAAACAAAAATGAGGATGTATCACAATCAAGACTGGCAAGAAATTAACCAAAAGAAGGCAATTAACTCATCTATATTATAGAATGTGTTTCTACTGTCAGGAATCATTTAGCTTGCCATACATACAGCTTCTGAGAAAAGATGGAATGCGCTTCACGAAATCAAGCAAAATTCGCTTTCCATTTAAAAGTAACATGAACTGAGTCTCACAGAACCAGGAGCAAAAGACGCACTATTGGGAGGGGGAAAGTAAAGGTAGTCCTACTCCTCAAGGGCATTTTTAAACCTCAAAATATTGGGGAAAGTATACACTACCCCCCAGAGAAATCCATGCCAAAAATCTTGTCTTAATTATTCAACACAGCTTTCCTAAGCTATCAATATACCTCCACACATTTATGATCTTTATTGTCGTTATTAATATAGGTATTAACATAATCCAAAGACATCAAGTCATCAGGGATTGGTGAGAAAAGCACAGACATCTGGGAACAGAATGTGGGCAGAAAGTCTCTATATTAACATTCCCAACAATGCAAAAAGAGGATGCTTTATTTTAGAATTAATACAACTTGAATATTCTTTTGGGTTTTGATTTTTCTTTTGTTTCCTAAAATAGCCAGTATACACAAGACATCAGCCTGATTAACTGATTAACAAATCTAGACAGAGAACTCGCATTACCGTACTTCTCTGGAAAACTAAGAGTTTTAGTTTAGCAATGTCTACTTCAAGCTTTTATCAGCACTAATTTCAATGAAAAAATGGTCGTAAAATTCAGAACAGAGGGAAAACAGACCTTAATTAAGCAAAGTGTTATCTCTTTCTACTACAATGAAAGCAAAGTTACAGTTATATTTTTACCAAGATTTTCCCCACTTAATGAAGACATTATCCGTGAGTTTTCAAAGTCACTTTACAAAAGAGCATTCAAGAGACATTAAAGTCAGCTTAAACTAAAAAGTCTTTTTGAAGTCAATAAACAATAAAAAGAACAATGAAAAGACAGCCTTTGATCTCTTCTTACTCTAAAGTCTTTAATTTCTGTTTTAATCTACTAGATGCATTAAGTCTTGTTTTCAAATATTTTTCATCTGCAAAGTACAGTAAGCTTGCCTTGATTTTTTTATTCATATATATTCTTACTGTACTATTGTGCACTTCTCATTACCAAGGATGGGTGTCATCTGGAAGTTTTCCCACCAAAATAAACAGAAAAAAGTTTTAAAATTATGTTTCATTCTGTTCTCTTTTAAAATTTCTTCTAAAAGAAAGAAAAAATGTAAAAGGAAAAAGGAAATAGCATCTCCAGCTTTGAAATTTGTGAGAAGATCAAAGACTATAATGCACATAGATTTTTCAAAGGATAAATTATTAACAACATGGGCGAACTCATACTGGTCAATAACATGGTCAGAGAATGGTAAGTTAAGAGCATCTCTCTACAGCCAATACAGTTCTACTGACTCTATTGTTTGCAGGAAATTCCAAGTTATTCACTAGATTTTTAATACAGCTTTTAAAAATCCTTTTCAGCAAAGCTGCAAAATTGTGACAAGCTTTTGACCAGGTTCAGCACCTCGGCATTTTAACGTTTCTTAAATTCTGTTTATCCTTTCCTCAGCAGCATGGGCCATGGATGTAAACAGGAAAATAGAAAACTGCAATGAATGAAAGCGTGTGGAAAGTCTAAAGGCAGAAGCAGCCATTAGTTCCCATTATGCCCCCGATTTCTTCCAGGTATCTAGTAGAACTCCAGCTAGAAGGGGTAAAAACCCCCTCCATACCTGTTTACCCTTGACAAAGGTATAAGCCTGCTTAATTTCTTCTGCATAAATAAGCGTATCCTTCTGGTATTTGCACATCTTCAGGAACACTGGATCATTCACAGGGTAAGACAGAAAGGAGAACCACATCCTCCCTTTCAGACCGAGATTACTGCAGCAACCTGCCAATTCACTCTTTCCACGTGTCAGAGACTTTCAAACTGAGAGCTAACACCGCACGGGCAGTACAGTGAAAGCTGGGCTGAGCAGACACAGTAACGTGCCGTACAGCCATTTCTCTACAACAGCACTCTTCCTGTCGCGTGCTGGCGAAGATACCTTTCCAGATGTGAGGGACAGCGGAAAGCCACATCTGCCAGAGAAGCAACCTTCCCCTTCCTCCGCTATGCACAGTTAATCTAGAAACCTGATAACACACCAAGTGCTATTATTGCCTTAGTTTCTCTTATTTCACAGGTCAGCTTTGAACCGAAACATGTAGTGTTTGCAGGATTAAAGATGAATCCTGCGCCTTTACTGACCTAGGTTAAAATGCCACTGCTTTTTTGGTATCTAATCATCCATACTGTCTTCAAAATATTTCTTTCACAGTTCTCCCAAATGAAAGCATTCTCCACCTCCATTTGTTGCTGAAGTTGTCAATTTTTGCTGAAGATTTTTGTAAGACACCAGGTCTAGAAGTATTTCTTTCACAGAGACCACAGAATATCTGACAAAGGGGAGATCTTAATCGTTCCTTTCTACAGTGCGATACGAATAGGAACACCAAACCATTAGGCTCTAAATTTTGCCGATATAAGAATGTAATAATTTTTCATACAATGTATTTCATTTTTATTCAAATAAAACTAAATTCTATGGGACAGATCTTCTCTAAGAAAGAAAATAACCATGTAGAAATTTAAGCAATGTCTTTTTCTTGCATCAAGTTAAGCAAAAAGACTAAAATTTTCACTTTGCTCATGGCAGATATACTTAATAAAAAGAATCAGACTGAGAGCACTTTACTACGTTCAAGACTAGCCTTTTATTGATTTGGATGTGCTATGAACCACATTATCTAATCTACAATAAGCCATTTACCAAGTGCAATGATCTATGGGCTAAAAGGCTTAGATTTTTAGTTCCATTGTAGACTTTTTGATGAAATGGTAGATCAGCAGAGAATAATACTATAATAAGATTGTGAGGGACACGTGTCAATATTAGGAAATTAGAAAGTTTGGCTTACTGTTTTAAATCCTCTTGCTGTTCATTTAAAAACCCAGTATCTCTTTTTCTAGACTAATTGCGTCTGTATATTTAACAGAGGTCCCAGATGACATCCCATAGGGTGTCAAGTTCACAGGGGTTCAAGGGCTCATCCAACTGAAAATATTTTTATTTTGAAAAAAGAAAATCATCCATCTGAGCACATGACAACTATTTGGTGATGCATGTGCTATAATTATATGAGGATACAAGTTCTCACGGTACTGTCTTCTTGCTATTGCTGCTCGATATGATCCAAGTGTCATCTGCTGCATAGGAGATTTTAGCAGTTTCCCTTAAAACAGATTTGACGCATTTTGCATCAGAAACTTTTCTTTACCCATGTGCAGAAAGCCTGGAACATGAGGCTTAGGTCCCACTTAGGCTTGTGACTTACACATAGACAAATCTGGACTAATGCTCCCACAATCCTGTCTCCAATTGCCTCCCCTCTAATTGTCACTTTTGACCACTTTTGCACATGGGAATCCTCCAGCTGCCACCAGGAAACGCAATAGAAATCTTAAGACAATTCATTTCTTTTCTGTTTCATCTAGGAAAGAACCACGCATATGAGATTTGCTCCCTTATTTTTCAATATTGTTTTTTGATTGAAATAGGTCACACTGAACTTCCTGGCAATGTGTACCGTAACTTTCTCCTCGAATCATCAAGCAATTCACGCAAAGATAACATCTTCCTGAAAATGGTTGCTTTTGGCTAACTTGGACTCAGACGTTTATGAAAAACGTAACAGTGCAAAACAGATTTGCAACACCATAGGCATCATCAAAATAACATCTCATGTTAGCAAAGACAAACAGAACAAAAATTCAGTGGCCTTCAGTAGACCGAAATAAAATCCACCTTTTAGTGCCAATTAAGTGAAAATCCAAGCATATTTCTGAGATTATTTTATCTATCGTTCTATGGCACATTTTACTGCATCATTTCTGAGTAAGACTGACAGGTTACATGCCAAAGTAAACGTACTGAAGACATTAATGTCACTTTAAAGCAATTTGAGTTTTGATGTTTTGTATTTTTGTTGTACTGCGACTATTAGGATGCATTGCCTCATTTTTTGCAAATGAAAAGAGGAAGTGTAACTAGTTCAGACTACCATGTAACTTTACAACAACTGACACTAACTATAATATACGCCAGTTTGTATTAAGACGTTATTGCACCTTTCCAGTTCTAATCGCCAATTATGACTCTATTAGTCCTACTTGGCAGTTCATCTGCTCTTGCATCAGCTAAGGGGGACTTGGAGACGGACCTCTGATCTTCGTGTTTCCGCTTCAGTGAGTGCTCAGCACAGCGGCTGTCATCTTGAGACATTGAGGAGGTAAGGCATTGCCTTTTCTAAGATAACTACACCTGACCTTACAACAATTTACTAAGGAAATACCTGCCTAATGGCAGTGTGAGTGCAGTTTCTTTTACACTCACAACGGCACTGCAAATTAGAGACAACAGGATAAATCTATGACCAGCTCACTAGACACTTCATTAAATCACTGTTCCCTTGCCTTGTAGAGCACTAATAGAATCACAGCCCTCGTTAGCTACTGAATAAAAGATCAATCACATTCTTTGAGAGCTCTTGCTACCAGCTTCCAGAGGAAACAAGGAAAAAAAAGGCATATTTAGGATCATCAGTAAGATTCTGAATGGCCTCACTGCAAGTTGGTTAAATTACCTTTTCCACGACTGACTCCGACTGTAATACTCTGAGGAACTTGTTAAGTCTGCTTTCAAAAGCTGCTATCTAATATATGACTACCAGGCCCTGGTCAAAAGTTCATAATGTGCATATGTAAAAAGGTACTAAATTGCCTGAGGGCTAAAACCAGAGGAGTTTAATTGCAGCAAAATGCTGAAAATGGTCTGTTGAGGGTCTTTCTATTGGGATACTGCTGGCACTGGCTGATTGAAGTACAGCACATAAAAGCCTTACAACAATATTTCCTTAAATGCAGCTGAAACTGCTAGCACTTGCTAGTGCATAGTCGTTGTGCCAAGAGGAAAAAAAAAAAGGAACCTCTAAAACAAACAAAGATTTAAAGATTGATATAATTCATAATTCTAAAGTGTGTGGATAAAAAGAAGAATTAAACAACAGTGAATGTCTGTCAGTATAAGTCATGTTATAGGCTCCACATGTTGTTATGGTGGGAAATGTAAGTACATATGTAAACATATTTAATTGGCATCCATTAAGATTCGCTGCAATGAAAACTGGAAAACAGCTTCCATCGATCTATTTATGACCACACTTGGAAATTTTGGAAACGGTCACCTATGAGACTGAAGATTTCTGTACCTGAAATCCAAGGACTTGTTTATAGTAATTTGAGAATTGTTCCTCTAGTTATTTACATGATAATGAAAAAAAAGGGACAGGAAGGAAAAAAGAAAACATTTTTCTCCGAAACTACTCAAAATATACTTTTTCTATTGAAAAAGAAAATCCCAACAATATAAATATTTAGGAAAAATGGTCATGATCTGAAAACTAGGAAGAAACAGCAAATTCTTCACTTCTATTACATTTGATTATCTCAAATAAAAGTATTGTTTTATCTAAACAGAAACTGTGAACATTTTAACCCTTCACACGGTGAACACAAGCAGAATATTTTTTTCTTCTGTGTGGGCACTTATGAACATGTTGCCTGAGAATTGGGATTTTGACCATAAACAGTCATCTGAAGAAAAACCCATGCAACCATCTTCAGATTTTGCTCTTTTTGCAGAAAATTCTGTGATTTAGTCCTCAATATATTTTTTTTTATTATCTTGACCAAAACATACAAATATTTAAAATGGCTATGGTGAAATATTTCTCTTAACTTTTTTTTTTTATTTTATTTTTACCTTTTGAAAACCACATTCACATGGACTCTTATCCAACATGCTATAGATACTAATTTGAAATTTTAAGTTAAAATTCATTGCTTCTCTGCCAGTTTTTCTTTAGCTCAAGCAGGCCTTGATGTGGAAGTTAAGGCATATACTGTGCAGGAGATGACATTAGGTCAGTGTAACAGGCCCTTTGTAGAGATTGGAGGAGGACTTTTCCACACCCAATTATTTTTTCACAGTGATGTGTGTGTTGGAGGCTATGCTTCGAAGTGCAATAATGAATGAATCCCAGTTAAAGCCTTCCTGAAAGGAGAACGTGACTCTGCTCTGAGCCTGAGGTCTGAGAAGGTACAGAAAAAAATACAAATGCAGACGACAGGGGAAAAGTCATCAATGTTCAGTACCATCTGTTAGATTTTGAAAGGCAAACGTTCACCTATGTATGAATGGTCTGTTGCCACTACCTTCTAGATTGACAAGGCAAAACTGTTATCTACAGCACATATTTTGTTCATCTACAGCATGTATTGTCTTTGGGAACATCATGGCTGCAAAAATCATCTAACAGCTTTGCATAAAGGTTTTAGTTTAAATACCTATAAAAGGTTTTAAAATACCTCATCTAATATTCTGAAAGACAAGAAAAGGGCTAGACTTTTTTTATTTGTAATTGAATGAACATAATATAGTAGATAAAATAGCCTTTAGCCAAGCATTACCTGGTAACATGGGAAGGGAGCACACTATTGATAGCACTGACTTAGCCATTTTCAGTTGGTACCAGTTAATAACAAAATACCAGTTAGTGAAATAATGTCTTGGACAGAAACCGTAGACAAGGTAACAGGAACATGGTCAAATGCATGAGAATCAGCAAAGAGTTCAAATCAGTTCAAGAGATCTCCACTTTCAGCCTTGGAAAGTCCAGATATCAATATTCTGCAGTATCTTTACAGGCTGTGGCCATGGGAAGACCATATCACCTCAGTCTTCTGATATGACAGTTACCAACCAAGTCTTGTTTTACAACAGAAAAAATACGCAGGCCACTAGAAAGTCTCAAAAGTAAATTCATCTTAGTGGATAACAAAGAAAAGTGGTAATTCATTTACCTCACCTCAACAGATCAATTAGAGAAGTTTGAAAAAGCATGGTTGTAACATTGACAGCATTTACCGTAACAAATAAACTTTATGGAAATGACAAACCAACGGTGTCTGACAACAAATGAAGAATATGGAACAATCTTTCATTTGTTTACTCTTGACATTCAGTGCTGACAGTTATGCAGTTAGGAAGTCATTTGAATTACTTTAAAATATATGCTTGGGAAGAATTCACAAAAATCTCTCAAAACAGAGGTATAACAGACTACAAATATTTCAGTAGACATAATGTTTAAAAAAAAATAGACCGACTTCATTCCAGGCCTCTAAGTCTCTATTTCAGGACTGGACAACCCTTTCTTTCCAGCTCCTGAGTACTACAATATAATTAATTAATGGATGCATCTGCCAGCAGAAGTGACCAGGGAATGGAAGCAGGAGACCTACACTTTTTTTCCAGTGATGACAGCGAACAGGAATGACCACATAATTTGGCCCAGCCACATTCCATTACCAATTATAAACATTATTTTAGAGGAACAAATTAGCAATTAAATTGCATTTACAGGAATCTTTGCTGTGGACAGTGACAAAGTTTTCTGATGAGTCTTCTGTCCCTTCCTAACAGCAGCAAAAGCATTGAGCGGTGTGTTCAGCTCTGTAGCCCTTGAGTATACATGAACAGTATTTGATTTTTCAAGACAAGCAATTTTCTGAATTGTGTTCTGAAGAGCATAATCGGCCTTAGATGAAGGTCATTTAATATGCCACATTACTGTCTATTGAATAAGCACACACGTAATGCAATAATGATAAATTTTACCTCATCACCAAAAATAAGCTCAGGTATTTTTTTGATAAAAACACTTTTTATATGAAAACATTTCCTTTAGAAACATAAAGCCAAAAGGAGACAAAAAAACATTATATCACAAATGGAACTGCCAGCTTTGTTGATACTTCCTGCTATAATTCCTTTAAAAGTTGGAAATTCATATACATTTCTCATCAAAGGAATGGAAGAAGTCAACCCATAATTTCTTCTCACAAAGTCACCACTTTTGGTGCAAAAGGTGAGAGAGAAGCTCCCTTTATACATAGCAGTTCAGCAGATGGAATCAGTGTAGCTCTAAGACCATTCAGCTCAGGATAATACCTTTTTTTCTTGGCAGAACTAGTTAACTCATTTCCAGTCTACTCACAATATCTTGACAAAAAATACAATAAAAGCGTTTCCCAGAAAATGTTTATTTTACTGTCATTAAATATGCAGAAAATAATAAGTTTTTACATCTATGCCATCAGATTACTAGCAGAATTGTAACACCTGTGTGCCCAGTCCACAAGAGGAAATACTGAAGGGCTTTTCAGATGGTCAGCCTGTTGACCCTGCCTACCCGCTCAAGTGACATCTGGGGCCTTTGCCCAGGGGAACCGCAAGGGAGAAATTCCTTCCCTACGCAGGCACGACACTGCTCTGCAGTGGAAAGCTGCCTCTTCAGTACTGGGGCAGGGGGTTCCAGGACATCCAGTATCCCTGTGCAGCTCGGGCCTCTGCTCAGTAATTAACACCGTTACATCAACAGCGCTATTTGGGATGGGATGAACTATTTGACATGAGCAGACAATCAGATTCTAAGTGACACTGTTACAAAGTCATTATCATAAAAAATTGCCAAGATGGTTGTTTTATTTGAAGTGCTAAATTAGTTTTCTTGTACTGGGAGTATTCATCATAATGTAAGTTTGACATTTCAGGACAACATTTTAATAGTAATGTTGTTCAGTGGAAAGAAATAGTGTTTCCAATTTTCTAGCAAAATGAAAAAACCCTAATTACATTCATTAATAGATTACAGTGACAGACAAGGTAACCCTCAGAAAAATACCTACATTCGAGAGTGTTGAATTTCAGTGAAAACTTTAATCCTATTATTTCCAAGCGTTCTTATGCTCTAGCTTGTAAACTTGAAATGTTCTTCAATGTTTTTTGCATAACGGTGGGTACAGCATTCAAACAGAAATCAATAACAACGTGCCAGTTCAGCACAAGGATTTTCAAATTTGTTCCTTTTATATAAAGTTTGGTACTCAATACTTGAGTAAAATACTTTCATAACCAGTTAGGCATCTCACCAGCCATTTGTATATGCACAGTCATCTATTAGAAACAAAACAAACTAGCAACGGTGTGATCAAACATTAAAAAGAAGCTCACAGTAAGTTTAATAACTCCTATGCCTGCTAAACATTCTTCTGAATTAATAGCGACATCCATCTTAAATGCACTGAAGTTGAAAGTACCACCCACAGAAGCAGCACATGTATGAGAAATGTCCATTTTCCATGTTCCATTTTTGGAAATGTCAACTCTTAAGACAGTTCTGCTACAGAAATCCACAGCACTAGCAAATCAATCCTGCATATTTGGGGCAAGTAGATCTTGGTTTTCAAGACAACCAATTCCCTCTATGTCTCAAAAATGACTTTACTTTTACATAGGATGCATCATCCAACATTGCTCTTTATCTCATTTCAATGTGATGCTTTTGCAATTAACAAAATTCCTCAAATACCTTCTATAGATTTTTTTGGCATGCACAGAAGACTGTGCCCTAGTGATATTTAATAACTGCAAAAAACATGTCGCTAAAATAACAGATGGAATTTGACTACGATATTTATATTTACTGTCACCCTCCTTGCTAAAATAGGATTGATGCTACTACTCTAACAACTTCCTAGAAACAGCAAAATAGAGAGACTGGAAAATCCAAATGACTCAAGCATTCTAAGTCTCAAAGGAAACTTTAAAAGCTAAGTAAATTCAGAAATTCTCTGATTACAAATCCTCATACAGATTATTGCAAAACTAATAAGTACTGCATCATTTGCTGTGCATTTTTACACTGAACTAAGCACAATAAATTCAGTATTATGTTCACTTTCCCCCCTGAAGAGAATGAGTACATTCTGCACTTTATCACAAGTAAATCATACAAACTCAGGCCATACAACACACAATAAAACATGGAACCATTTTAATATTTCAACTGGCAAATGTATTCAAGCAAGTTCTTTTTTTTTTGCCAAATCTTCCTCCTCTGTTTTCAAGTATAATTCTTGTATCATATAAACATTTAAAACAAATCTTCAAGAGATTACCTTCAAGGTAATTAACATACTATCATACATTTGGGCTTTCTTCCTTTTTTGAGAAAGGCGAGAAACCACAGATCTAAAGACTAAGACAGCAGGTCAAGAAAAGGAAGAGGAGAGGCAGAAGGGTACATCATCTCACACTGATACTGCCATTAAAACGTACATAAAATTAAGGACAACTTTTTGGTTTCCTAAATTTTTCTGGAACATATATTCCGTCTTTCTTCCCTTTTTTTAGAAACACATACACTCTTACCTAGAAAGAAGGCACAGGAACAGTAAAAAAAATAAGGACTACAGTAGGAAGAAGTTCAGGATTTGAACAGTATCTAACTCTAGCTTTTTCAATAACTCTCAGAGAGTGATATACAATGGAAGCTACAAAATACTAGGGAATAGCCAGTGGAAAAACTAAACACACTCCCTAAGACAGTCTCACCAACCACAGACCTATTTCCCTCCACACGGGAATCTAGCCAATGCTCCAAGCTGGCCAAGGAACATCCTGCAGTCTGAGCCTTGCCTTTAGGAAAAAGAAAATTACCACACTCATATCCGTAACACCAAAAAAAAAAACCCAAACCAATGAACCCAACCCAGTAAGTTCCCTCACATTTTCCTCGGGAGAAAAAATATACCTAAATATACAGTAAACTTCAGAATAAAGAACTGACAAGAACTAGAAACACTATTAGTATCACAGTGGGATATCTCCCAAAAGCCTAGAAATATGAATTTTCCATACATACACGTACATTTTCAATAGCTTTCCTGGAAGGAAGTTTTTAGGAATATTAATTCAGTTATGCAGTTATCATGTCCAAGGAATGCCAACATGATGATGAATGACATGACACATGCAAAAAACAAACAGATGAATCACTTTTTCAGGAAAACAGACTCCTATTGTGTTCACCTATCAAGGAATATTAAATATTTTAAAAACCCAAGTACATTTTCCATTTCTATATATATAGATCGATAGGTACATACACACACATGTATATGTAAAAATAGTGAGAACACTGAAAAAACATTATGTAGTACTCTGCATTTGATATACTGTATTATTTTTGGACCTTGCGAATATACTTTTTTAATGACTTTGCTCTATAAGAAGGGACTTTCTAGCTCAGATTACTTGGACACTCTTACAGTTTACTCTTCCATCTTTTTTTGTAAAGTCAGAAGAGATTTCCCTGAGAACTTCAAATAAATAAGATATCCAGCTGCACAAACACTATACATTCTGTTAGATTACTTTGGCTTCCTAAGGAATATTTGACTTTCTCTGAATGTAAATGATTAAAGAGAATCCATCATATGAAACTGATTGGTGAACTGTTTAAAGTGGTATGGCACCTCTTCAAAGATGATATAGAGAGAAATGAAAAGACCATGTTATGATAAAGCATCTCAGATATCCAAAGAGTTCTAGGAAAACTTTAATGTAACTAAGCACTGCATACCCCAATTAAGAAATAGTATTTCAATGATAGTTCCATAGAATAGGATCTACACTGCATTCTTTTTTTAAACAATTTGGTATTTCATCTATTCTAAGTACAGCCAATAAAAGCTTGGGGTTTCCTGAACATCTGTCCATTCATAAATAGCAACTTCAAAAAAAAGTAAGGAAAGATAAACCATGTTCTAGAATCCACAAAATTCATATTGTTCTGTGAGTTATGCTCACAAACTGACACAGGCTAACAATGTTCAATTATGTAATTTCATTATTTTTACCATTCACTGTTTTAAATTTGGGCATGGAATTTTAACTTCTAGATGTCAAAGAAACAAAACCTAAACTTTTTCCAGAAACATTGCTTTTGGTGAACTTCAGATGTGTGGATCAGCAGCCCTACTTCCTAAATAGCTAACTAGAAGGCTTAGTATCAGCAGGTATGTATGTGCATATAAAAGACAAGGAAATTACGAGGAAATAAAAGCTGGACTACTTCCTAATTGCCACATCAAGTGACATGGACAAGAAGGTCTCAGTCCAAAGTTCAGTGGTACAGGAGTTGTTTCAATTTGATTCCGGCTCATTTAAGGAATAAACAGCAGATTTACATTTAAAAAAAAAATAATTGTAGCCAAAAATAATTCCGTTTTGGGAGTCTAAACTCAGTAAGCAACTTGATTTAAGAGAAGAAAATTCAGAAAGTTAAAAGCACACTATGAAGCACAATTACTTCTTATAGCCATTCGTTCATAATTCCCCCTCATCACTAAGGTCTCACAGATTCTGAAATTTGGCAGATGGAACACAGATTTGCCATCTTACATCTTAACCCACATGGGATTTGTTTTTCACATTTCATATCGGTCATAGCTCCACAATTTCAATAGCTGAAAATATCTGGTTCAATTGAAGCACCTTGTATAACTTTTATGCTTGGCTGTGCTTAATTTACTTGCTAGCTGTGCAGCATAGTAGCTATGTCTGTCCAAAAAGTTAAAAATCATTAATTAAGAAGAATTTTCAGGGACTATGATTTTATAAAAAGTGATTAGAAACTCATTGCTAGCTAAAAACTCAAGTTTTATCATGGTGAATATTTGAAACTATCTTTCTAGAATGCTGGCAACAGATCATTGGAACATTATAAATGAACTACAGAGCATTGACTCCGCTTTTGATTACAGTTATCTCATTCATAAAAATGTTATCTCTATTGCTCTCTTGTTATTAAAGAAAATGAATAATCTTGCGATTTATGCGCTAGCTGGTAACTAAGGAGGTCTGGATCCTGCTGTCTTATTTACAACAAACTGTCTGAGTGACCTTGCTCAGCACACAAATGAGAAACTGTGGGGTCACAGGCAGGGCTGAGTCACCTCATCTGCAGTAACTGTAAGCGGAGGGCTCTGGGGCGCAGGGACGGGCACCCAGTGTGCTCTGGGGTACAGCAAGAGGCACCTGGAGTGCTCTGCAACGAAGCAAAAGGCAAAGGTGGACTTTGGGGTACACTTGCATTTGGTGTTCAGCAATGCACAGTAATTTCAGCCAGCAATTTTCACTGCAAACAAAGCTACAAAGTCATCAAGGATTAAAACCTTACTAGGCAAAAAGTACAGAATTATTTCTATGAAAATCCCTTTTGTTTACCAGACCTTCTTAAAATTATTGCTATAAAAATATACTAGCATAATCTGAAGACTGTTTAAGAGTAGGCGAAGGAAGACTAGTAGCAAAGATAAGAATTACTAAGTTAGTTCGGAGATACATTAAGACCACCTAGACCGGCACATATCATAAAACCATTTTAGACTATAGCTGCCATTTTCCTAAGTTAACAGCCACGTGTTTGCATTAGCACCAAATGCATGAAAAAAGTAGAGTCAATCTGTTTCAGTTTTTAAAAGTCTTCAAGACATTTAAGTTCACCTGCCTGTTTATACAGGAAATCACTAAATTTTAACGTAGATTATTCCCAGCAAAAGTTACTGTTGTTAGATAAAGAAAGAAAAAGAATATGAACATGCACATTTACTTTTTGGTTGATACAAATCAAGTATGTAATACATTCAGAAGGGTTCCTCACTGTGTATTTTCATTTGTCCTTACATTCTTTCCCAATCTATTATTTTTAACAAAGCTATATGATAAATGCTTTGCTGTTTTCGTAGCGACGCTTGTCAAAAAATACTAGATTTACGTAAACTACAAAAGAAAAAAATTTTGTGTGTGGCCACAAAACCTGAAGTGTCACAAACCTGTCCATAACCAGAGTTTTAACACTGTATCTATGTGGCAAAGTAGCACGCACCCCCTTTTGAGAGAGAAGAGCATATTTCTGATCAGTCAGGAGAAGGAATGGAGGCCAAAAGGTTGTACATATAAATCCAGAGTATTATCTAGTGCTGTTATTAGCTATTATATTCCCTGACAAAACAGAATGAAAACATGAAAATAATTTTTCACACTGCACTGTGAAAATACAGACTCTCGTAAGAACCCTTTTTTTCCACAAACTTTAAATTTTCCTCATACTTCCACATCTTTGTAATACTTGACATTGAAAAAAATAATACCTGTACAGCAATATGCAAAATAAATGCAAACACAAAAATCAAAAAACCCTCAGAACTTCAGAATTTCAGGCATTTTGAAAGTACTGAATTTCACTACCTAAGCACCTAAAAAAATCTTCTTTTGCAGTCTTTTCAAACTCACAGTTCTAAATTTTAGTCATCTTTGCCCGTAGAAAATCGATACCTTCCTTGTTTTCAGTTATTGCAGTAGATAATCAATTTTTGCAGCAAATAAAACAAATGATGATGTTTCAGTATGAGAAAGATCTCAAGAACACTACCACAAGGATGGGGCAAATTCCTAATAGCGAGTATAGTAATGACATAAAAAAACAAAGTTAAAGGGACAAAAAAAAGGCTAAATATCCCCTGTTCAGCTGTTTCTGTCAGACTACAACATCTTGCCTGTCACCCAAGCACCTCAACACTCATAATACAACAGAAATTTCTTTCCTTATGGTTTCTCAAATACATTCTGAGCAGATCAATGCTGCGTAACACCTCAGAGACACCATGGCACTTCAGCTGCAGTTTAGCTCTGCAAGTGATGGTGACTAAAAAGGAAGGAATAAGAATAAGGAAAAAACAGGAACTTGAAATCTTCTTTGGAGGACTGCAAAAGAACACAGGAAAAAAGTACAGTGAAGGAAAGTCTGGGACTTTCACACAAGAAAGAAATTATGGATGCATCATACCAGAGTGCAAAAATAAAAAGTATTTACTTTTAAAACCTTTTCTTAAGCACTCATTATTTTATCTGTAATGCAGCTTATACCCAGAAATCCCACAAACACACCCCCCACCACCACTTATTCAATAGGGAGGTCTGTTTCTAGACGGTGTAACAATCTGAATCAAGAAATGAAAATAACTGAATGCACGACTGACTTTCTGCAAGTTTCCAAAAAGATACCTGTTCTGTGCTGTTAACTGTGTACAAGGCCAATCTTTTTCAGATTTCAGGCAGGAGACAATAAGGTATCAGACAGGACTGGATGTGAGGTTGCACAGAAGATTAGCATTTGTGGGCAATTCAGACCTATATGCAGACATTCCACAAGGTGTATATATAGCTTTCTAATCCAAGAAGGGGTTTTCAGGCTGAAAAGTAGGGAAATATGCTTTTTTATTTCAAATTCTAATTTAATTACGTGTAATATAAAACATTATGGACCAAATGTTTCCCTGCCTTGCAGCCCACATACTTGGCAGGGCATTCTGAAATTCTGCAAGGATCTAGTGGGAGAGGAAGAAATTCCTTACTTCCTCCACAAAACTATAGGACATAACAGAGCTGCTGCACAAACAGCTATGGGGGTGTGTTGGACACAGCAAATTCCATGGCCATTGCTCCCCCCGAGCACCGCCCTGCACGCTGAGACCCTGAGCTGTTCTCTTTGGCACATGGATAGGTTTTCATAAAGACTTTCCATTCCTGTGGCGAGGGTTATAGGGGACAGATTTAATTTGCCCTCATATTTCATGCTACATTTGTTTTAGCAGGAAGTTAAAATATGTATCAGTTAAATGTAAGTTTGATAATAAATTAGCTTCTATTACATTTTATTACTAGATAGGACATAGAAATTCTGAGTGGGTAGAAGAATTTTTGCACCAAAATGATTAACAACTACTTTGGAGGCATTTCTTTAGCATCCTATTACAACCAATCAAAATATTCTTGCACATATGCCTTCTTTCCTTTTACCCAATTCAGTCAATTTTAAATAACAATATTCTGCAAGAAAGCGTATGCTATCAGGGTTCAACAAAATAACTCTCATGTTACTAGAGGTCCAGTCCACAAACCTGTGTGTTAAAAGAGAGCGCTGTTGCTTAGCATCGCTTTAACATTTACACTTTAGGCATTAATCCATAAAACAGGAGAACTGCATATGTGATTTATACACTCTCTGCAACAGCTGCTAATATCCAGTAGATAGTTAGCTCCCTTTCACTCTCCCTTCCTCTTTCACTTCCTGCCCAAAACTCAATTTGAGAAAAGAAACTGCTATTTTGATCAAATCTAAACTGCGAGGCTCTTTTCACAAAGAACCGCCTGTTGCTTTTCAAGAAACCCCACTGCATTTTCAGGAATGTCTCAGGGAAGACATGCAGGCCAAATTCTACTCTGAAACACACACATACCCACCCTGCCCATCACTGCTCTTGGAGGTGACCATGCACAGCTGAGGGTAGAATTTGGCCTGAACTGTGAATTCAGCAATGGAAGCCAACATCAACTCAACACAGCCCACACAGATCTTTGGACAGCAAAAAATGTTTACTTAGGGAGGGAATACTATCCCCAGCTCTAAGGGTTATTCCAGCTTCTTTAGCAAAGAACAGGGGAGAAAGCGAAGTGACGATGAGACTGCAGGGCCTCTTTTGGGTTTCTATCAAAAGCAAACAGATGTGATCATTAGGTAGAAGCAAGTCACTCCTATAGATGCAGATTCATTTCTTGCCAGAATAGAATTTCTGAGTTGATGTTAGGTGTGAGCGCAAATCATTACATGAAATTTAAATTTAGACGCTTCCAACATGTGGCAAAAGTAAAACCAGTGAAGCAGTTGTAGGCACAGGGGTTTCCTCCTGCCCATATGAGTATTGCAGTACACACCAACTGCCTAAAAAGCTCCTGGGATAATATCAGAATGACAAGAATTCACTGTTTTATGTAAAAGTAAGACACGCAGAAGACTTTGGGGCCCTTATATATCCCTTATAATTCTCAATAGCAAATACTTTAAATACAAAATCCAGTATGAATCCAGCTGAAAAGCTACTATCTTTGGGGGAGGAGGGAGAAATCAAAGAACCGTTCAAGTATCAGTCTCTTACACCGTGAAAAATTAAGGGCAGAATGGTCTTACTGCAGCTAACAGGCTGTTTAAAGGTGACAGGTTGAGCTCTTCTAGTTGTAATTTATATCTCAGCAACAGAACCAATGTTTTATTCCCAACCATTAAAAGGGGGTAACACATCTGCTAAAACTCTAGCACAATGGCTGGCTTTGCACTGCAACAGGAAACGTAACCCAATAGTCTCAGAACTTCTACAAACCCTAGCCATTTCTTAATGTAAAAGGATTTCAGAATTCAGTTCACTGAAACATCTGTTAAGCTCTTGCTACTTTAACACATGATATTCTTTCTGCTCTGTTACCTGCCAACAAAAATATTTGGTTCTATGTAAGGCTATCACAAGTGTGTGATAATGGCACTCTGCTTCTAATTTTATATGCCATTGTGCACTCACAAAATCATCTGGGGGTGACACTAGATAACGTACCCAGTGAAAACTCAAAACTTACAATAAATGTATTTAATTTTAATTGTCTATGTAAATAGTAACAACTCAGATGGGTTCTGAATGACTAGCATTAATTTAAAATAAAAGAAACAACTTAGTCAACTGTTCTTGGGCGAACTTTGAAGAAGAGAGAGAAAAGGAGAGGCGGAAAGAGAGAAGAAGAAAAAGAGAGTGAAAGAGCACAACAGAGGTAAAAAGAAAAAAAAAAGCCAAAGGAAGTAAAGCCCTAAAGCCTGAGATCAAACCAGCTAAGCGTATGCATGGTCTATGCAGTTACTTTCAGAGCTTCTCTTCCAATCCGTTATTTACACTGGCCACTTGTTTCAATTTACATTTAATTATCCTATAAGCTTCTCCAATTTAGTGAGTAACTATATAGTGGTAAGTAAAAGAGGGGCCCTTTGAACATTAGTAGAGCTACAGTTACTACAATAATAAAATGGTAATTTACTTGCAACTGCTGCTTTCTACAAAAAAATACTTCTCCATTTCTGTCTAGCAAATCCTTGCAGTAGATTTTAGATCTTGAAAAGAGGTGGGTGGGAAAAAAAGAACAGTCTTTCGGTTTCCAGTTGTCTACTTAACAAAAGTACTTCCTGTACACCTATAACCATCAGTGATTTAAATATTGTGTTATGCTTCAATAGCTGACCAGACAACTCTCTGTGATTCAACAGAAGACTTCACTGCAACCAGTACAAACATACCATATTTTTTATGCTGTAGTCACTCATAAAACAGGTTTGGAATATGTGAAGTTGCATTTTTTTCTTGCAGTAAGGGATCACCGTTTACAGGCGCAACTAAAATTATGCCTCTAAAAGCCTCACACTTGAAAGACAGACAAACCCTACCAAAGTATGTTTGTTCTTTTAGGAAAACCAGATTCTAAGTGATCTGCAAAACTTTTCTTTAAGCAGAAACTTGAAGTAGCCTGACTTCATAAAGTGTCCTAATTACTGAAATTAAGTCACCGTAGTCACACCAAATAACAGCAAACAGGTAAATAAGACTGTCATATTAGAATACCATTTCTCAGTGCTTCAGAAAATCAGCTAAACCTGAAGACCTACCAGCAGTGTTTCCCAAGCTAAATTCTGTCATGCTGCATATCCCAAGTGCCACACACAAGAGGCTGCATGACCTCTCCCCAAAATGACAAGTTACAGTCTGCAATAGCATGCATTTCTGAAGAAAGTACTACATCCTCATCAACCAAAGTGGAGCTATTCAACATTCAAGAGGTGAACAACTACATTAAAAAAATATATTTCTGATACACAATGTATATTTCTTCACTGTTGGAAACAAAGCAAAGTAATTACTAAAATGTTACGATTTCTAGTAAGTAAATTTTAAATAGATTATTTTATAAGTAGCACAGAAGATGATGACAACTAAGTCAAAGGAGTGAAGACTAATTTCTCAGTAGCAACTTGCAGCTAGAACAACATGTAAGAATTCTATTAAGGAAACAAATGTATTTTTTTATTTTCTTTTGCATGAAGTTTTGGAAACCTCGAAGTTTCCAAAAGTACTCAAACTCTGAGTGTTTTTCTCAGAACACTCTTAGAACATCTAATTAGTCTGTCTTTGTGAAATACAAATTAAAGATGTAATTATTTTTTTATTAACAGCTTTTACTACAATAATACGAAAAGGCCCCAGTTAGAATCAGGAATGTGCAGCATCAGTCTGCATGTGTGCATATATACATGTGGCTGCCCCATCCCTGGGGGTGTCCAAGGCCAGGCTGGATGGGGCTTTGAGCAACCTGGTCTCGTGGAAGGTGTCCCTGCCCCGGGCAGGGGGTTGGAACTAGATGAATTTTAAGGTACCTTCCAACCCAAACCATTCTATGATTCTACTCTATGATATATATATGCATATATGTGCATGCATCTATACAAACTTCAGGAGCCTCTACAGTTCAAAATGTAGCAAAGAGCTGCAGTCTGGCTCCAAAAGGATTAGGACCTCCGCCTCAGAGATCAAAACTGGTCCAGGAATATCTGCATGGCACCTTGCCTGAACTGATAAACCTTACCTCTCTCCACACAACCTTGACAGGGATCTCTCAATTCCAGTTATGGACCCAGCTCAGTTGCAACTACTTTAAATGCTGCTGCATCATGCTGCATTGTGCAATGCAGACATCCTTATAAAACACAGGAACCTACAGTTCACAACCTTGGGACTGCAGCTGTAAGCTTTAGGATACACGCCCAGTATTCTGACCAAAACACTCATCTAGACACTGCCACGGAAATTCTGAAGAAGCCTCAACAAAGTCTATTCCAGGTTGGTGACAGTGCAACCCCTAAAAAAGGAGAAGCAGCATATCATTTGCTCCCTACAAATCTTAAAATAGAAAAACTTACACTAATGATTTGAGAATTTCAGCACAGCTTGTTCACATACCCAGGAAGGGGCACTTTTCCAGTTTTACTGGCAATCAAAAAAATTCAGGGGAACACAACAATTCATATCAGAATATGAGTTATAAAACTGATGCTTACCCTCAACCCATACCCTCCATCATAACATTCCAATAACCTCAGTGAAACACATACAAACACGAAGGACTTAGTGTTGGACTAGAGCGCACTGCTATTCAGTGCTGATATTTTTTGTACTACATTTTGTATTCTCTTTTATGTACCACTCATAAATAAATAGATACTATAAAAAAATCTATCAATTGTTTTAAAGAATTCAAAATGAATTTCAGTGTTTTATTTTGTTCCTTAGAGGATGAGATTATCTGAGCAACAAACACAAAAGGTTCCTTTGTGAAAATATGTCAGAGCAAATAAAACTAACAATTCATAAAAGTTCCACAGACTGGATCCTTTTCATGGGACATTGATAACATTCACTTATCCATTCTCAGGAGAACTTCAAGAATTTGTTTCACAAACTACTCCTAACACAGCAGAGACATGGTTTTAAAGGCCCTAGCCAAAAAACACGTTGTTGAAAGATATTATTACTTGTCCCAAGGTGCCAGAATATTCGCTTACCAATCTCATGGACATAAATGGGTTTTGCATCTGTACAGGCTGCAAACTGCCAGCAGAGGGTAGAGGTGTGAAGTCTCTCCTAACTGACATGTTGTCAGTGCACCACACTAGAGTGTTTGTATTTGTACTCCACAAGTCTTACTGAAGATCCAGGACTGTTCAAGAAGCTGTTCATTTTTGGACATCTAAGCAGAGTTTTAAACACTATAAGATGTGTTTTCTGTTTACATTAACCCAGTATAAATTAAGATTAATTTCATTATCTCGATGATAATTAAATGTACAAGCAAATGGATTTTTGCAGCTATCCATACAAGTTCCACCACGGATTTGCCCAGCTACTACAGGTTATGCGGTAGATGAAGCTACTTAAGGATGGATCCCTCTGCCTCCACAATTCCTTTTTCAAATAAAACCGATCAATTTGGTCCACATCGCCAGCTCAGGAAGACAGTAAGTTATGTTACACCACAGCCACTCTTGTCAGTTGTGAAGTCTTCTGTAAAAGGGGACTGGTTTGGGCCCCTGGTTTGGGTGAACAAACTGCCATGGCTAGATGAGTTCTGTAGGGGCATGAATCTTTTCATTTCCCTGATTCGTAGCTGTAAATATTCAAGGGACACTCCCTCTCCCTGCTCCCCTTTTGGGAATACCTTTCTTTGTCAGTGAATACAGGATAAGAAACAGTCAATAAGGTTAAAGGAAGCCAGTTCTCAATGAAATATGAGTCATCCTCTGCCTAAAACAGACTTATAAACAACCTGGATCAGAGGTTCAAGGGATAAGAGTAACCCCTCCAAGCCCTGGAGATGCTGCAAATTCTTACATGATGAAGCCTCATGATGTTGGCTATGAAAGAACTGAAAAGGCCTTTCTTTACATGACAGTCCCAGTCCAAAGTCCAATGGAGACACAGGGAAAACACCCATTGCCTTCAGTGCTTTTTAAGAATCAAGAAAATTGTTTGGTTGGGGGGGTTTTTTGTTTGGTTTTTTTTTTTTTTAAATATGAATGAAGGGGCTTTTACCACTGAAAGCACTTTCTCTCAGCCATTAATAATGTCTAGTATCTTTTCTAACTAGGGCATCTGTTTACACTAAAAATGCAGTCAAGCATACTCCACTTTAAAACCAAACCAATTTTTTTTATTTTTCGTATACTGAACACAGAAATAACTCTAAACTATCCCACACCTAAGATGTACAACTACCTTAATCACAGAGAAAATCATATATTCCAACAAGGAAGTCATGCACTCCATCTAACAAGGAACCTTTACTGAAGATTGACAAAGTTAATCTAAAATGGTTGAAGAATCCTCTTCTAGAGCGCTATCTTGGCACTATGTTTGTCATTAAAGTAGTTATAAAAGGCAATAGGTCAAAGCAGATACATACATCTGGATTTTTATAACTTTACTCCCCTGATTTGAAAAATGAAGATGTGTGAAATACTGTAAGCCATTCACTTACCATGGATTTGGTGAAAGGTCGAGCCAAGGTAAACAGCAGGGTATACACCCACCAGTTACGATGAATGGAAGAGTAAATCATATTTCCAGGATGGACTGAATTAGATGTCACCCCATGGGGAGAAAGGCGTCGGTTCAGCTCGTTGGAGAACAGTATATTGCAAAGCTTGGAACGATTGTAGGCCAACATAGCCCAATACTCCTTCTTAGATGGAGAAAGCAGGCTGAAATCAAGTTTTCCAGAGGAGTCTTTAATTTCTGTAAATCTAAAAAACAGTAAATATGCCTTAGATACCCCATAGTTAATTTCGCTCTCATTAAGAACAACATAAAATGTAGACAACAGAGTAGAACTTGGCCAGAACCGACATAAAACAACAGCTTATTTAGCAGTTGAAAGCATCTACTGGAAATTGCCCGAGATCCAAGGAACAGTCCCATATAATATGGCAGTAAAATTACTGAATAATTAGCAAAAGCAAATGATAAATAAAAACAAGTTAAAAAAAAAGGCTTTAATGATTTAAAGGCATCGTATGTAACTTACGAATCACTTTATTTTAAATCCAAAAAAAGGCTTTGCCACAGATCCATGAAAGCCCAATCAACTCGGAGGAAATAGTGTAGGATAAAATAACTCTGCATTAGAAGCAGAGAAAACCAGCATCCTTTCATTTCCCCTTCTTCCCTTCCCCTGATTATTTCATCCAGTGTTCACATACTGCACACTTTCATTTAAGTGTTCAAGTAACTGTGGATGAGTCTCAGTGCCTCTTAGACTCTTTTTTAGATTAAAAATTGATGAATATAAAGGGGTTATAACCTTGGTAACTTGCCATCAATAGTCTTATATATTTAAAAGATAAATGTAAACAAAGCCAAAATGAGTTCTGGCACAGTATAATGTTTTTAAGTATACCCATGGCATGGCTGAACACAAATCAAAGTAACTAGTTGATGTTTTTTAATTGGGTCTGACAGAGTCATTAAACACCAGCTGTTTGTTTCTTTCCTTTTTTTTCTTAATAACAAAGTAGTGAATGTTCTAAAGACATTTAAATGAAGAAAAGGAAGTTTCCATATAGCATTTCTGCCCCGAGTTCTTACAATTTGATTTAGCAATTTACTGGCGTATCTTAATATTAGAAAATAATACTACATTTAGTTACAGATGTATGTTTCATTCAGAAGAGCTACTAAAAATAAAAAAGGATTTAGCAAGCTCTTTTTAATACTCAGAGATCTCAGAATCAGCTGGGGAGAACAGGGATAAACATAATTATAGTACACAGTAGAAAAATGTTTTAAAATATCTGTACTAATTTTGCATCTCATGCCCAGAAATGAAGAGATCAGCTGGAATTTCTACATTCATTCTGTGAGCAGAATTATAATACAGTCAGAGAAAAGCAACTACAGTATTTGAACTCAAGAGGAGCCCAGGATGTTCTGTATCTTGCAGAATTAGCCCTTCAATTTCAACAACAAAATTCCTCTTTCATAATTTTTGGTTAGATAGAATACATTTCTGAAATTAACAGGACTATTCTGGGAGGAATTTCCTATATTCGTTCCTCAAGTAATCATTTATGACACCAAAAATAATCTATAAATAAAATACTTTGTGCATACTGTATAACGGAAACACGGTGGCATATTTTGAGCCCAGTCCTGCAAGTGTGCTTATGTGAGTCAGTCTTACTTATGTCGGCAATCTCATTGAATTCAGTAGGATAAGGGCTGTACAATCAAATTAACAACACAGAAATAAAGACAGAAGGAAAGTCAACCTACTTATTATTCTGATTTTAATATGATGTGCTTAAAGTACCCAAAAGCTTAATTTAAACAGAATTCATTTGTGCTGAATCCAGAGAAGTAACAAGAAACGAACAAAGAACCAGAGAGGCAAATAAATATTTTGCCTTGGAGCAGTCTAGTATAATATTTTCTGCAAACACGGGACTTTATTTTTCCCCTAACAGGGGGTCTTGACTCCAGCGAAAAGATCCAGCCAAGGTTTATGGAAGTAATTAGATACCAACACTTCTGGTTTACAACACAGTTTAAGGCTCAGAGTTCTCAAGTAGGTCAGAAAGTACTACTACCCAATAATACCTAATGCATAAACTAGCTCCTTACATCAACTTCTTGCCATTAAGCAGACTGGGGGCAAAAAGCACGGTTATTTACAATGGTCAGTTTACGTGTTAATATTTGCCAGAATACATGAACTGGACCCCTTAGAAAAAGGGAAATTTACTAGTTGCATTTATTATTTTATTCAAACAAAGACTGTTGTTACTTATTTCTTGATGGGCTTCTATAAACCTTGGCTGATCTTACTGAGTTAGCAATGAGCACTTTAAAAAACATTTTCGAAGACGCAGATAAAGATGTCCAGAGATGTGAGCTCTGGTTACACGTAGCACTTAATACAGTGGAAAACAAAGATGTCATTTGAAATACTATCGGAGATGCAAACTTACAAAGGAGAACAAGCAGCTGACAATTCAACATAATCTCCCATTAAATAACAGCTCATTTATACATATCCCGTTGTGCCCTCCACATCTGGCAAGTGATTGGAGTTGGCAGATTTATTTCTAGAGCTATCTTGCCTGCCCCGCAGTAGCCTCCCTCACTCCTAACAGGACTCTGCTACTTGCTTTCACAAACCTGGTGTGATTTGCAAAGATAAGGATGTCCAGATTTTGTTACCACCTAATTACTAGACATTTCATGTCTTTTAGCACTGGGAGGATTATTACTGGCATTTTCTATTGCTTCCTTTCATTTCAGCCATCATAAATTTAAAATGGTAGAAGTAAATCTATCTGCAGTGTGTCATTTATACCATAAGCCCCTGTGTTTGGAAGTGATAAAGGTTTCAGCCTGACCCTTGGCTGGTCTCTCTCTACCAGGTCCCTGGGGTTACATTTTATGGAAACATGATTAAAAAAATAAGCTTCATTCTGGGTCACTAAAACATTTCAGAAATATGAAGGCAGGGGGGAAAAAAAAAAAAAAAAGCACTCACACATTCTTCCTTTTGGTTTGCTAGAGCTGTTACACATGACCAAAAGTGAAATAGAAATCAACAGTAATGTTTAAAGCCGGACATTATAGGTCTAATCCTGCAGTCCCTGAACTAAATCAGAAGGCAGTAAGTGGTTTCAGAATTGGGGCATGCATTTTGCGCAAGGAACTTTATTTAAATCAAATCCATCTCTTCAGTTATTAACACAAACACCACAAGCATGTCTGAAATAAGGCAAACCTCATCAACGTCTTTTTTGCCAACTGTACTTCTCCTGGCAGTAGAAGAGACGAGCATCTAACATTTTAATTAAAAAATTCACCAAAAGAGGCATGGCCGGATTTCTAATATGTATTAACTACCCTACTTCCCATTTTACAATTATACAGCTAATGTCTGCATTGAATTCCCTAATTTCTCATTATAAAACAATTGGATTTCATCTAGCAGTTTTTAATTGCATTGTTTCTCCTGCTAAAATAACTGCACATTCTTCTTGCTAAGATGTTGAAGTTGTTGAATGACAAATCAATATAGGTCATGCCATTCAGATTTAATCAATTATTATTCCATCTCCTCACAAAATCAATGAGTGGTCTGAAAAGCGTCGAAAATCTGCATTCATACAAAGAATGATCAAAAAATACCTACATACTGTTATAAAGCTAGAACACGCTTTATCCAGCAACAGAGCCAAATCCAGTAACATCCACAGGCATTAGTGATGCTTCTATTTTTAAAAAGATTAGTCAAACGCAAATGCTTCAGGGCAAGGCCTCATTTTTCAAAAACTTTTGCAGTTCTGCCATCACTGTTTCATGCCCTAAGGATTAAAGGTTTCACCTAGACCAAAGGTAACATTCACCAACCTGTGTGATTCGGAGGACACCATCACAACCCTAGCAGGAGACGACTGGCGTAAAACGTCTTCCAGAAGCTGGACAAGATAGAAATGTCCCAGGTGGTTCACCTGGAAGGTGGACTCCAGGCCATCCTCCGTCAAGCACCAGGGAGCACCAAACACGGCGGCATTGCAGATCAGTATGTGAAGAGGCCTGAGGAGTCAGAAGGGTTGAAGAAAACCGCATCAGGACAAAGAAATCTCAATTAAATACATGTGATGACATTCCTGCGTGAACTGGGCCAAGGTGTGACTCGGGTGTAGGCGTGAAGGCCTCGGCAGCGGCGTGGCTGCAGGGTGGTTTCTGTGAGGAGCTGCCGGTTCCGGACGGTTCCGCAGCAGCCCCAGCACAGGGCACAGCGCAGCCCCTCGGCCGCACGGGCGGCACCGCTGGTGTTCAGCAAAGGCAAAAGGCCACACAGCAGAGAGGAGTGAGGGGAAAAAGTGGAAACCAGCCGGGTGAGCAGCAGGGGGAGAGGAGGAGGAGGAGGAGAAGGAGGAGGAGGAGGAGGAGGTGGGATTTCCCTGCCACCCCAGGCTGGGGCAGGTGTCTCCTGAAGGGCCCATGGAGAGGACCCGCTGCTGCGGCGGGGGAAAAGCGTGAGGAGGACGGAGCAGCAGAGAGGAGCTGTTGTGTTCTGACCACAACTCCCCATCCTCCTGTGCCGCACAGGGCTGGGGAGGTAGAGGAGGAGGGATGAAGGAGGGAAGCTCAGCTTGGGGAAAGGGCGGGGGGGATGAGGGAGCGGAAGTTGTTGTTTTAATTTTTGGTTTTGTTTTCTCACTGTCCAAATATACCTTCAGAAATTAGCCCACCACAATATGTCATCTCAAGGTGCCTACCAGAGCAAGACCAGACAGCTTTCCCACTTTCTTCAAAAATACAAAGTAGAATGGCAACATTTTGCATCTTGAGAGCCAACAGGACCATAGCAAACTCCATATATCCTGCACGTTCACCACAATAGTGGTCAGCAAATGGATGGCTGACATGCATGGGCAGGTCACCAGAAATACGTCAACACTATCCATGTTCTCCCAAATGCTCAACAGGAAACAGTCTCCTTCTGGAGTACATACAAAATAAACTTTTCCTAAGGGAGGAGCAGCTCCTGTCACTTTCTTATGTGGGGTACACATCTATTCATGACATCTGCACAGTTGGTAGGGGAAAAGAGATTGAGAAATAAAGACACAACGCAACAAGGCATATGCCCACATGTTTTATACTTCTGCATCTTGTGAAGTATACTGTTAAAAAAAATACAAGTCCATAAAGACTGAGATGGAAAATACAAAAACATCCTCCAGAAGCTATAATTTTTGGTGAAAAGAACAGAGACTGTCACATACCTCTCTCATTCAAAAATCAGGTCTAGAAAACTTCCAATTCCTTCATGTCTCCACTGTAATCTCAGGATGCTACACACCCTGCAGCCGTCCCAACCTCCACAGCAAGACCAAGGACAAACACCCTCACTGTTCTTTCTTGTCTTTTTTCAAATCCTTATGAAACACAGCGAAGACTCTGGCTCTCGGACCTCAAATGGGTCTACATTTGCCAGATTGCTTCATCTCTAAGGAAACCGTGGCACCGATAGTGTAGTCGTCTTGTCCTTGAGTCAGTCTGACGCAGCAGACCTCAGCAAGCGTACCTGAGCTGAAAGCCTCAGACTTCAGAGTCTGCATCTGGCACCCTGGCCCTGATATAATTAAATAGGAAAGGTCACACAAATAATGATGGCAAACAAATCCCTTTCATTCCTACACTAACTGTGCACTAATACCTATGATGTCCGAACACCACAATATTAAGATCCGTCACATTTGTTTGTTTACCCCTCTCCAGCCTATTATGTCTTTACTGCAATTGGCCAAATCCCATGATACAAAATCAACCACCCAAGACAAACTTTAATTCTGAAGATAATAAATGAAGCATAACTAGGAAAAATAGCTGCTTGCCCTCTGTTCTTTCCAAGTACTTCCTCACAGCCCTACACACAAAAGATGACAGGAGACCCAGAGCCAGATCATTTTCCTCCATGGCTGAAGGACACACAGACTGCAAATCTGAGCACCTGCAAAAGGAATTCTGGAAAAGAATATGAAACATGAAGCCTCAGGTTGTCAAACAACCCTAAATAATCAGAGTCCTTCAGGCATGTTTGAAAACCTCAGATTTTGATAGCCCAGTTTTCAAAAAAATGTTTCTGGGGGAATCAACTGCACCTTAGCTGAATACTGAAAGAGCTGCATAAGCATCGGCATAAACAGTAGGCTGTACTTCCTTATTAAAATAAATTTCAACTTTAGTCCCGCTGGGAAGTTACCAATGTAGTCTGCTTTAATAAGACATTAACAATCTAATATCTGTACCTGTGCCAACTTGGAAAAATTTAACAAAAAGCTTCAGAAGCAGTAGGAAACATCTGTGTACTTTGGGAAGCTCATTTTCTCAAGTGCTGCATTTCTGATTTGCCTTTTGGTCAGTGACACTTATATGCATAACATCTTCATGTAAATACTACACCCACAAAAGAAACCAAAGATAAAGGGAGACTGTCCTTTTAAAGGCAAGGTTCTCTCCTTCTGTTCAAACCAACTCCCAAAAAAGGCAGTTCTGTTTTCATCTTTGCAGCCTCACTCAACACAGCGCAAGCAGGCTATTTACTAAGATATGCAGGATCATATTTTTTAAAAGGTACGTGACCTTCTGAGGCGTATTTTATCAAAATGTTTTAAACCTGAGTTTGTTTTGCCTGTTCAAGATGCATCTGCCAAGAGGAAAACAAAGCCTCATGAAGGTTGAGAGTGCATGTGTAGAAACTTCGGATGATTCATCATCTCTTCTGAAAGATTCTGAAAAGCTCTAGCAAGAATTAATTTACAGATTTGTAAATCTGCTGGGAAAAAAGGAACAAGTTTCTTCAACACAGAGGCAATTTTCGGTATAAGAGCCTCCCGTATGAGAACTGAAGCACATGAGTACAGCAGTAATACAAAAAATACCATCACCATTCCCTACAAAAGCAAATATGGCACTTTTTAAAAGATCATAATTCTATTTGATAATTCTCATTTGTACTGTGAAGTAACAGACCACAGTAAGACAGAGTACTCACATATGAATCAAAACTATTCCACCTATCCAAATTGTAGTTTCCTTCATTAATACTAATTACACAATAACTACCAGAGGCAAAATATGCACTCTATACCTAAATCTGTCAGCTCAATTAATTAAAAAGATGATTCTAGAATTATAAAACTATAAAATGTAGCCACTTTTAAATTGTCAGGGAATTTAGTTGGGTTTTATAAAAGAAATAAAATTATGCTTCAGTCCTCTTCATAAGATTTGTATTTTTCAAACAACATTTTGTTCTAATTTTTTAAAAGTAAAAGTAATTTAAATTAGAGACTGTAAAGCTGAAAGTATTTACAATATTCTATTAGGAAAATCTGTGAAGAAATATAAAAATAAATACAAAGACATTTTAAACTAATATCATACTGAAAAGGTAATATCGGATTCCCTTTTAGAATTTCCTTTATTTTTAATTGGCATTAGTGGTTTTAAATAGGTTCAAACTGATTTCTTTAGAAAAAGAAACCTAAAGGGTTGCATCAATAGATCCCGCTGATGTGCTTCATTTCAGCTCAGAAAGAACCACCTCTCGGGTTTGGATCCATGTTCATTAAGCTATCGGTGTCTCTCGTCAGACTGCTAACAGAGGTCCAATTACTGAAAATTGTCATCTAAGTTTTTGTGACCTGGACATTTACCCACCAGGAAATGAATGAGATTACCTATGTAACAGCCACCATATAGTGAGGATTTTCAGCCACAGAAGACAGATTCTAATCTCAATGGTGCAGAGCTCTGTGTCACTGAACCTATCATTATGCAGCAACAAAATTTTTAAGATACATGACAATTCACACCACACATCTGGCACTACAGCTTTGCTTTATGACAGGAATATTTTTAAGTGATAGCAGAACTATGACCTTGATTTCACAAGTTCATTAAAAACGTTGCTGTGATCTACATTAGGCCTCCTCCTGAGCCCAAGGAAAAAAAAATCCCCGCTCGGTTTAAAATAGTTTGTAATTCTACATCAAAGGCACAGCTAAGGCCAACCAAAAATGTCAGCAGCAAAGGAAACTTTTCTTTAGTGTTTACTCCTGGTATCAACATTACCAAGCTGCTCCCCCCAACCATGACACCTATTTGACATTTCTGGAAACACTGTATAGTTAAAATTTTGCAGAGTGTTTTGACAATTTACCACTATGTCTCCTTAAAATGGCTTCAGTCAGAGACTTACATCACACCAAGTGAGCTAACGTGGTCTACCATTACAATTTAAGTATGCAGTGGGACTTGAACGTGAGCTGCTCCATCTTCGCAGGTAGTCACTGTTTCTTATCCTTCACAGCATGGCTGAGACGCAAGAATACACCGCGATAACTGCAAGCTATTCAGCAATTCTAGAAGACTCTCACCATGCTGGTAAGTGTAGCTACACAACTTAGTGAAAGTTTAAAAGCATGTAGAATTAACAAGGGTGTTCTTAAGTGTGAATATCTCAGCTGAAAACCACCTAATATCTTGTGCACTTCACAAGTCTGTGATGACTAACCCTTGCGCTGGGCAAGTCGTTCAGATCTTATATGCTGTGCTCAGTTCACCATTAGAAGCAACAAAGCAATCCAACTGCTCTGCGCTATTTGAAAATACAGTGAGTGAATACATTAGAGAGATACAGAAATTAAGTTGTTGCTATAAATCAGTTCGTTATGAAATTTAATAATCGATTTGTTAGCACCTGATATAAAACTATGATCTGTCAGCAGCCTCCCAAGCTGGCTGTGTGCAGCCGTAGATATTTCCAAGGGAATTAATTACTGATGATTTGCAAAGGTAAGAATAATATTTTTCAACAAATGTAGCCTGTGCACTAGGAGGTTAAACAAACACCACCAAAATGTCAACAGAGTTCTTGGCTTTGGTGTTCTCCCATTTCAAACGTAATGAAATAGTTAACCAGAAATTATGCAAAGGGAACACTTTCAAATCTTCCCATGAAGCAGAATGTCACACCATCTGGGGCACTTCTCAAGCGATTTGAAAAGTTCACACTGTTTGGAATTACACAGAAATTCAACAGAAAAGGCCTCGCCGTATCCCCAAAGTCCCACAAGCAACTGTAGACCTATGTCACGGCCAGTAAAGAAGGCAGAGTTGTGACTTCTCTTCCATACAGAAGCAAAGTCACAGCCCACCGAACTTTTCCATCCTGTAACTGAACACCCATGTTGCTTTCTCTCGAAGTTAGAAAATTGTACTTCCTTCTGTGAGGCAATGCCTGTATTCACAAAGGAAATAACCAACGCCCCACAGGCTTATGGCTCTGCGAAAAAGGAGCGAGTTAAACAGCCATCTCCAGAAATCCCTCTGGGGTTTACAAGCAGCACTGATGGGAAACTGAGCAAGGAGAAAATTACTAAGAGTCAGACAGCAGCAGGAAATCTCAGAACCATGTATAATCTAACTGTGACCCAAAAATATTTGCTTGTTTGATGAAAGCAAACAAACAAACAAACAAACACAAAAGCATTGCTTAACTCAATGAATTTTGGAAACCAATGCTTAATGTCTAACTTCCCGTTTTCAAAAAATATTGGCTGAAAAGTCAGCAAAAATACCCTCTATTGCCACCTGTCAGCTGACAGAATTGAGGATCCTTGTCAGACAGGCTTCAGTTTAAGGCAAACCACGAACACAGGACTTAGAGCCCTGATGGATGACCTCCTGCTAGAAGCAAGGAAAATTCTCTCAAATTCATCCTACTGGACTTCTTTGCAGGATTTGACACTGTTGATCAGCAAATACTTCTGCCCCACTTCCAGGAGATTAATGGGAGTGGACTGAAACTGTTCTGCTTCTTCCTTCGTACAAAATACATGGGAATTATAATGAGCAGCTGCCCTTATGTCTTCATAATATATCATCTGCATACTGCCATATAGGTCAACCATCTCTCAATCATTATTCATTACCTCTATAAAAGCTTGAGTATACATTTTCGTAAAAGTTTGGAGATGGAACAGAGGTCTCAACAGATTTAGAACTAAACAGAAAACATCCATTAGGCCTGGTTTTCCCTTTATTAGCTTTTCTTGTACACACAGGGGGAAAAAAACCCAAGCAAAAAAACCCACATCATCTTACACCTCCAGAAATTAATAAGTTATCTTCCTTTGAAGAAAAATTCTGTCATTTTAGCTCTAGGGGGACAGAAGAGTTTGAGAGGCCTACTTTTCCTCTTCATAGGGTGCAGAATCCATTTCAACTATCGTGAAAATTTTTAAGTTGAACTTCTGAAGAGAAATTCAGACCCAATATTAAATAAAGAAACATTTAAGCATTGAACGTTTTTGAATATTTAACATTAACACTTTAAACATTTATAATGTTGCCCTCAAACTGACCTTAGTAAAACCTGCACTGCCCAAAGCACCTTCCCTCAAAAACGATCCAAGCTGGGATTTCTCCTGGCTCTTGTGTGAGTTTCACAAAGACAACACACAAAATAAGAAAAGCAGGGACGAGGCTTAATTTGTTGACGTGATCTGTCTCCCACACTTGGCTAATTTATACACTGCAAGAGTATAAATCTGAGAAATCAGGAACTTTTTAATCTACATTTTCTTATTTGGTATCACTACATCAGTAAGTCACTTACTTTTGATAACGAATTATTGCTTAAAAATTAAGGTTAAGATTAGTATTCATACTTGCTTTTTAATTTATACCTACAAGGCAAAAGGGAGAAGGAGGAAGAATTATATTTTACAAGTGTGTGGTGTGTTTCTGCCTTCCATTAGGTTCATACCAGGGACTCTCTCACCTTTGGGGGCCCCGTTATGCACAGCTCTGAATTCCCTTTTGCACAGATATAATCTGACCCTAAATTTCCCCCGACTGACAGCACATTTTGTCCTCAGGGCACTGATAGTGACAACAGGTGTCAGTGATGCTCCTCCCTCACCTCAGTGCCTCCTCAGGACCACGTTTCAAGTAAAAATCCTTCCAAGAAACCACGTTCTCCTTTGCCGAAGTGTTGCATCTTTGCTAGTTCTGTATCCCTGGGGACCCAAAATACCTCAAAACGTATGGATTTTGAGTGCTGGGGCCAGGCTGGGGGAGAAGAGGGATAGGACAGGGCTCTGCAACCTAATTTCTCTGTCCATTCAACCTTTCGGCATTTCCATTCTGCATCCTCTTCCTTTTCTCAAGCCCTGCCACAGTAAGAGGAGCACACTGTTCCACTCCTTGCCGTGCCTTGCAAAGATATTTCATTTTGTTTTAAATCTCCCTCATGCTTAGGATACAGCAGCAATGAAAACATCCAGAATCTGGTAATTTTCATTCAGCAGCTCACCTAAGGACATTCGCTGCCTCAAAGTGGACACATACATCTTTTTCAAAATCCCAATAGCAAATCATTATTTACACGGATACACAAGCAGTTACAAACAAGCATAAGCCAGCTGTAAAGGAACATTCATTTTTGCAATAATGATAGAATGATTTGTTGTTTCTGCATGTACTTCTAAATACATGAATTTCATTTGTACACAGTAAGTAGTTGTTAGAAAAAAGAAAGCTACAACTCACAAGGCAGGTCAATCACCACTTTTATTACATATTCGTGATATTTCCCATTGAAAACAGCTAACTCCTTGGAAAATGTTTTCGGGACCACGGTTGATCATTCAAACAATAAAACACTTCATGCATTTTGAACATTTCACTTGCCAATGACAACTCCTTCCTCTGTTTTGCCTAGAGATATATAGAGCGGTAATGGAGTTCAGAAAGCCCCCAGCAGCTGCGTGCTGCCATTCAGACCTGAAAGATTCCATGTTGTGATAAAAATTAATGTACTTTGACATCCTCTGGGATTTTTGGTGCCTTGGGAACAGCTAATGAAGAAAGACAACCTTTTCAGAGTATAACGCAAATTTTTGGATTCTAAGATGAAGACGCATGTGGTATATGCATGGCCTGTCTAATGTCAGCAGTAAGGCTTCTGCACCCAAGTGCCAGAAGACTCTGCCTGCATGTGTTTTAATTATCATCCAGAGAAAGCCTTTAACTAAATAGACTAAGTACATTTTAATGTATATGTAATTAAATAGCTACTCTTGCCTTCTATTTCAGAATATTTAGAAGACAACATCAATTAACACACAGATCTTAAAATCCATAAAGCTGTAATGCTGCAAAATCCTTGTTTTATTTGCAACAGAATACATTTCCGTCGGGCGTATTTAGTCATACGTATTTTACTTCCTTACATACTCAAAACAGCCTTCATAGCTGGGGCAACTTGTGGAATTTTTTTAGGAAGACAGGGCCCCAAGACTTTATGAGCCATCTTAGACTCAGCTTAGACTTAGGCATAGACACGTGGCTCAAAATGGGAACCAGAACAACCAGTGTGCTGAGCACAAAGCCACTGGAGGGTTACCAAGGTTTCTTCGTTAGGTTACAGCGAAGAGTGCAAAGTGTCCAAAGACAAGTGGCAAGTTCGCAAATTTTAGACAGCGCAGTTATCGTCATAAAACCATGAAACAAACACCTAACAAAATCTGTCTGTTAGTAACATGTAAAAACGCTTAATATTTTTGCAGATGCAACTATACGTAAAGTTATGGTGAACTGTCAATCCAATCTTTATTTTAATGTGGACTTTTACTTTGGAAAAAAAATAATGTTCTGAGGCAGGAGATATTTCCACGATAGATCAGAAGAAATGAAAGGTGATCTGGTGAAAACGTCATGATCTCTGCCTCCAGTAAAAGGGGGCAGGGGTTAAGCTTGAGAGAGTTTTAATTTAAAAAATACTGGAAACAGTTTTTGGATCCACATGACTTGACACATGCTACCACAATGGGGTAATTGTGTATGAGAGCTTAAAAACAGAAGAAAGAAGAAAAAGAAAAAAAAAAAAAGAAAAAAAAAAATATTTATGCAGAAAGCCAATCCCTAGGCTTTAATAAGGCACAGTACCACCACAAAGAGAAAAAAAAGAGTTTCACCCTAATATTATTATGTATGTTTCAAATGCAGACAGCCTTTGATCTTATTTAAATTGAAGATACGTGCTGTCTGCAACAGTAACTTCTGAACTATGCATGTTTCAATACTTAATTCAATGTGAATATTTTTTGATATCTCAAAACGTGCAACGTTGTCGGTAAGTCTGTGCCTCAGTGGCACTGTCAGAACTGTATTCTAAGTTGAGAAGACAAATATAATAGCTCAACTGTTACTAGTTTCAATTCACAAGAAGTATCTCTATAAATGGCAGAGAGTTAACAGATTTGTACAGCGTTAGAAAACACGTTCAAATTTTGAAAGACAATATGCAGTGACAATGATCATCTCTGACAGAGATACATCTACTACAGACCCATTAAGCATATTGGCATAATGGCATCACTAATAATTCCTTTAAACGATATATACAATTTTTCTGGATCTTTCAAGTTATATATGCAACAACCTGCTAAACAGATCCCATTTTTACATATGTATTTATATGTATGAATAGAATTTATCACACAATGTCTATAATTTAATTGTGGTTAAATTGGAATTAAAAAACAACTTAACACACCTGCAATATGTCAGTTATAATACATGAAAAGACAGAATAGCAGTATTCTGGAGTGAATTTTCAGCAGGCTCTGAAATCTTAATTGCACCCGCAAGGTTTCCAAGCGCTTCTGCTTGCAGCATGAAAAATGAATGCACTCATGGAGTTTGAGGCCTCAGTTAAGGAGGCCAGCTGAAAATCTGGCCCTCTCCATTTTGGTTCTGGTTAGGCAAATAAGAAGAGACTAAAGTTCCAAATGGAGAATCATAATTCATAACCGCTGTCTTTTCCATACTTCTATACACAGCATAAGTGAATAAACTGTTAGCATATGCCAATTCTAACCACAAAAATATTCCTATTTTAAAGTTTAGGAAAGAAACTGCAGTAAAAATCTACATGTGGAAGTCCTACATAATTGTGAATTGCTGCTACCAATTCAGAAAATTCTAAATAGTAGCTGTTGGCGAACGCTATTTTATATCTTCGAAGTAATTCAAGATTTTTCAGGATAATTTCTTTTTTTTTTCCTCAAACATTGAGAACATTAAATTGATGTCTTACTGTTTGGCTGAAGAGAACTTTAACTCAAACCAAGTGGCACTATGCACCACTCAAAACTAAAGACGCACATAAAATTTCATCTGTAACTTTACTGCTCACTTCTGCCCGCTGACTGTTTTGATCATGGAAGTGTTCTTATGCTGAGGATCAGGCAAATGCCATGACACTGCGACCGTAAATATTGACAACAGGCAGCTATTTGGAAACTTTAACACCGAAACATTAGTGCTTTCCCCCAATTAAAGCCTGCAGGTTTTAGGCAAATACGTGATGATTAAACTGGGAAATAGATACCAAAGTATCACACCCACAAATCGACCTTCCTACACAAATACCAAATCCTGCAGACCCTGAACTATCAAACACTGACGCTGACTAAATTTAAATGCTACGTTGCATACAGTCACAGGAGGGCAGTCATTTTGTCTATAAAGTGGATTAATACCAACCATAATTCCTCACATTGTGCCCACTCAATGAAGAGGAGATTCAATTCAGTGTTTTTTAGTTCCAAAAGCCTAATATGAAAGATTGGTTGGTCCGCCTCTTCCAACTGCACAAAAATCAGCTAATGCCAAATCCATCTTAGCCCAGAACATTATTATAAACAGATCATTTATTTGATTTTCCATAACAGAGACATTCAATCAACTGCCCAAGCTGGAAACTAGCAGAGGGGAAAAACTAGATACAGATACAAGCAGCAAATTGAACCAATCTCACCATTTAGGTGCACCAAGACCTCTTTTCCTACTCTCACCCTAACCCTAGCACTGGCTTCACGTGGAAGGAAGGTGGACGTCATTCACTCCTGATGGAAGTATCCCCTGGGGGATGTTTCTCCAGACAACAAGCTAGGAATGCTAAAAGATAGCCAGAAATCACAGAAAACAAAACCAAAACACCAAAAAAACAACCAAAACCCAAAAAAACAAAACCAAAAAAACAAAACAACCCCCACAGAAATAACAGCATTGGATTTCAAACTACAAGATAGCCTAAAATTAGTTGCCGTTACTGTAACATAATGAATTGGCTTTCTCTAAAGAATTTGTTTCTGTAAACCCTTCATCCCTATCTTTTACCAAGTTAGACTTCCATTGTACGTATCAGTTGTGTTCAGGTTGTGCTACAATGAAGTAAGAGGTAGATCAAACATTAAACAGCAATAGTGTTTTATTCTGTCTTCTCTCAATGATGAATTTGGGGGATCCAACTAAGCTATTGCACTTAGCTTATTCTGCCCACAGAGCCTTTGTGAGAGCAAGAAAATATTGGAGAGCATTGTTCTGCTTGTAAGGAAAGTTTATATTCTGCTGCAATCACAGAACTGCAGGATCTAAAATAATCTGCAAAACCCTTCTCCCCCAAAGCTTTACTTGAAAACACATGGATAAAAAAAAAAAGTCTTAGAAACAGCTGTATCAACTCAAGAGTATAGATAATGCAAACAAAAGAATTATTTTTTCCTGTGAGGATGAAGGATTTTCGAGAATATATTTATAGGAATATGGCATAATTTACCAGTGTTTAAAGCTCTGAGCCCAAATTTTATCTATGGACAAGGCTGCAACACCCAACAAATCCAAATAGGAATAAAAAATTCCTATCAAATCTCAGAAGCATGATAACTTGAAGATGAATCATCTGATTTTTACTTTCAAACAAGGAAGCCTTCTCAGCTCTTAAGTACTACTCCAATTTATATTAAATGTTTCTTTTCAGAGTAACTCTTTCCTCCCGTTTATTATTTATGTTTTTCTCAATGCTCCCTCTGTCATTTTTTTCTGTATGCAACCAGCCCCTGTTAAATTCCTGCTGAGCAGAGGATGACATTTCTTCATTCTTCATGTAGTTTCCACAATCTCTCAGATTCTCAAGCACATTCAAGAAGGTGGGGGATTATTCCCCCTACAAGTCATTTGATTAAGGCAGGAGATTGTAAATCTCAGCAATTTTCCCTCTGCTCCCTGCAATCCCGCCACCACCACCTTCCCCAGCTGCAATAGGTTTTGCTGTTTTAACTGGAGGAAATTTAGGGATCCTTTTTCTGGAGTAGTTCCATTTTAGTTTTCTCATCCAGAAGGAGAGCTGTGAAACACGGGCCTTGAAGACTTTTTTCCAGTAGCTGTCAACCAGGGACAATCAGGCTTCCAGGCTGTGATGTGACTGTGAGTACAGCCTTATATCTGCTGACAAAAAATAGTACCTAGAGCCACAAAGTGTCCCAGAAAAGCAGATTTTCAGAAGACAAGCAAATATATTCTCTGTTTTATAAACTTCCTGTTATTAGGTCAGGTGTCACCAAGACCAACAGATTCTGTGGAATACCAAAGTGTCCCAGAAAGCAATAGTGGAGTGTAGAAATTAAACAGACAATAAAACTATCTGCACCCAGAAGTTTAAGATTTTCACCACTGAATACTAAAGACCTCTTCACATAATGTGTTGTGAGAAATAAAAATACAGATCTTTATTAAAATGTGTGCGTTCATACAAAATTTCTCCTTCACACTTTAAAATTATTGTAGTTTTTTTCCCAGAAACCAAGATCTGTACAACTCAGAACGCAAATGGTAGTTTTGTTTAGAAAAAAAAACCACCACTTTATTTGCCTTTTCTACTTTATTGTGAAGGAATTTGTAAGAGATTTCATAAGAAAGAAAACTCTATCCTCATAATGCATTTCCTATGCTCATTAACAGGACTTCCAGCTACCTCATGGGAACTGGGGAGAGCGTATCACAGTATGCCTTCTGCTACAGGTGCATGAAATCAGAGATATCAAAGCTTTTTTAAAAAGTTAGGCTACCAGCTGACAGACTTGCCAAAGAACAAAACTCAGTCTGTCGGTGCAGCCTGTGAGATTTCTTTCAGTTGCTCATAAAGCTACTACTGCAAAGGAATCACTGATCTGACAAAAGCCTCTGGACGCTACAGCAAAACAAATAAACGAAGAGACAAAAGTAGTTAGTGTACATTAGGGCTGGAAAACAGAGAGAGCTAGCATTGTAGTAATAAGATGTTACTGCCACGTAATTGCTTTTCTGACCATATCCAGACATAGTTAAATCACAAAAAATCAGGGCCAGAAAGACCTAGTCGGTCTTCCAGTCCATTCTCCTGCCAGTGCAGATGATTGTAAGGTAACTCTTCTGTATCTGCATCAGATAAAAAATCTGCTGCTACAGGCAGTGTGTGGGGTCTGGTTTCCATCCAGCCTCAGACTTTAAACAAAATATAACTGGAAATTCATTTTGGTCAAAACCCCACAAGTCTCACAACAGATACAGACCTCAGACTTTCCTATAATGCTTGGAGTAGTCCTGCCAGGCACACACACATCTGAGCACAGATTCGAGACAGAAATATCTGAAGGCAAGGCAGAGGCTATAAATGCTGCCTATTACTAAAATTTTTCCAAAGAAAATGAGAGTGAAACATTAGTAAAACCTGTCCGTCACTGACAATGTAGCTTAACAGGCCTATGCTGGTGAAACAATGTATGCCAACAAAAGCAAAACAGGTCTTACTAATTCTATGTCTTTCCTGATTCTCTATCTTCTCATTTTCTAAGGTCTCTGGCAAAAGATGATTTAAGCATGTTGCATTGTAAGGATTTATAAACATGCATACCAAATGGAGTAGCTAGGATGACCATGATAGGATCTGCACGACACAAATCAAGTTAAGAGCTGCATTTGGAAGAAGGGTGGGTTTAACTGTTCGCTGTAGCATATAGTTTTTAAAGAAATGTAGCACATTAAAAGCATGAATAAGCTAAATTAAAACAACTACTGTTCTTGTATTATGAAACTGAGTTAGTATTAAAGCAGCAATACTGCAAGGATTTGTCTTTCTATTTCAAGAAATTTTTACTATATGAACATGATATATGATAAGAAAATATTGTTACCGAGGATTTTGGCAGTAAAGGAACTTGTGTTAGAAGTCAGTTTTGACAATTCTTTGAATCGAAAAGACCTATAAGTACTAAAATGTCATCTGTCTATCCATGTGAGATTTAGCTTTGGCAGTATTTCAGAAGTGAAAAAACATTCCTTGTTATATATTTTCCCTACGACAATATATTTTCAAAGCTGTCTAAGAGGCCATATTCTCTTGAGAAGTACAGTAAGATGTATACACATTACAGAAGTATTTGCAGAAGAAAGCTAAGTTTGAATAGTCACAACAATCAATGGGTCAAACTGTGGATAAAAGCACAAAATGTGGAATTTATTGTCAGGTGTAGGCACTTAAAGATTTCAAATAATTTCTTCAATTTAGAGATTCATTGTTCTCTTCAAGCTAAATTAAACAAACCATTTGGAAGTTAACCTGATTAACTCCATATAAATTTGTATATTGTTAAATTATGTCATTCTCCCCCCCCCTCCTCCTTTTTTTTTTTTTTTAATTATGAACTATTCAAAACACACGTCTGGAAAATGGAGCTGTCTGGCTTGTAACAATATTTTTTAATGCTTTAAAAATAAAAAGAGAGAGAGAGAAGGTTAGAAAAGAAAGTAAGACAAGGAGTGCACTAATTGCTCATCCCTGACCTCTTCCAAACCACTGCAAAAACTGATAAAAGTAGCCTGAGCTGGTTTTTATGCAGTTCAGCTTTGGCCTTTTTCAATAGCCACAGGGGTATTGATGCTCCCTATAAAGCTGGGGCTACACATGGAATAATAAGAAAGCTGTAATTATTTGTTTTTTAAGATGAAAACAAATGATCTTCAATTTATGTTAAAAAAAAATCCCGTGAAAAGATTAATCACTAACTGTAGTTGCTGTTCAGTCCAGCCATGGTGAATTCTGCCAACTGTGCTCAGCTGATAAAGACATTAAAATAACAAGAAATTATTACATGTAATTTTCTGAGTACTTACACATTCTTGGATTTGAATGCTTCAGCAAAGCGCTGCACACTCTGAAGAGAAGCAAGGTCTAAGGTCATTGCTTCTACCTTGGCTTTATGCTGGAACAAGAGAAAATATAAAAAAAGATAAATAACAGCAAGTTTAGTTCACAGTATCATGTTACAGTAAATGTGTTATGAAACTTGTCCGATTCCCTTGTTTAACATTATAACCCCAAAGCGAATACAAATCATCAAAAAGAATGGACGACCACAACATTTAGTGCCAAAAGTAGCATTGCAATTTTGTGGTTCTGCTAAAAACATACACTATTTAAGACACAGCTTTATAGACTACAATGAATTGACACAAGGTAGTGTTAAGGTTAACACGCTATCTTTTTTTCTTCCATTTCGCTGGTGAAACTTATGTAACTCCTGAAATAAAAAGTAGAGTAAGCATTATTCATAATGCATGGTATTTTTTAAATACCATACCAATACAAAAATACTCAGTAAACACTCTACAAAAAACAGCTAAATTAAAAACTGCACATATTAATCCAAAACAATCTATTGTTCATAGCAGGTGATATAAAAGAGAGTATTAAATGAGTATAGAAAGCAACTGATCAGCCTACACAGTTTTTCATACAATAAGAGTTTACCAGTGCACCTTCTAAAGAAACTGCATATGTTCTTAAAACCAACTTTTCACCTAGAAGAGGACGTGCAGTCCCACAAAACGACAAGTTAACCTGAAGGTGCTCACGTTAGGCACCACCAAAACAACTCTTTAAACATTTTCAGCTTTAAGATGCCTATTCTCAGATCTTTTGAAATGCTTAGACTTCAAATCTCAGAACAAAATGAACCAAAAGTCTACTTTCATTGCAACCTGTACAGTGAAAGTCACCCCAGAACCCAGCGGACTGGGGCTCTTTCAGGCCACAGTTCTGAAGTAGCTTCTGTCAGACTGCAGCTGTGTGTCTGCACCGCAACACCCAACAGTTGTCTTTAGTTCTTCCACAAACAGTATACTTTAAGACATCTATGATCCTCTGCAAAATACAAACCGTCATGACATATAAGTCACGTAGATCCCCTATGGAATTATGAACACGGGTATTTGTGCTCCCCCTCACTTTTAGACTCTCTGCTGGCCAACACCACATAAACTCGCTGGTACAGAAGAGAAAGCTGGCAAAAGCCCTGTACTCTCCCCAAACCTCAACATGCCACCTTTCAGTCCACTCTGCTGAGCTCATTCAGGAAAAAAGAAAGTAGAAGGACACTTCATGTAAGTCCAACGCACTACCTACACCTGCATATAATGGTCATGGTTCAGACTGGACATCAGCACTGCTAAAAGAAAGAGTAACAAAAAGATGGAGCGGACACAGTGGCACTATGCAATCAAAGGCAGCGCTTGTGCGGAGAGGCAATGGGAGTTTTGTTAGCACCGCGGTGCAACGGGAGGTCTACTGTGACTACAAGGTTATACAGTGAGCACTTCTGGAGGAACAAAAAGGCAGCAGCACACGTGTCAGCGCAGAAGGAAGCCAAGAAGAGTGCTCCCTTTGTCTCTCAAGTTCAACCAATCCATCTGATCTCCGTGTTTCATTACATCAGGTACTTTTCTCTGCACATCCGTTTTCTATTTTGCTAGCACCCATTCTGCCCGCTACAATTACCTTACAGGTTGGGTTTAAACAGCATGTCACTCAAATTCCTTTTGCCCCACTCCAGCCAGACTTATCAGGGCAGCAAACAAACACAACTAAAATTTCGACAGGTCCAGTTCTCATCAGGAGGTACCAACTGATGGAGTCTGAAAATGCTAAACCCAAATTTGCTATGAAGAGTTATTTTACCCTCACAAGACGTACATCATTCTGGACTCATTTTGCCCCACTGAGTAAATATTTCCTTCTGTTTGATGGTCAGAGACTTGAGAAAGGCGACGGTGCCTTGCGTTATGCAACAGAGCCCCATAACAACTTCTCTTGAACTTTGCAGTTCAAAGCTGTTTACTTAAAAGAGCAGTAGTGTGCATAGTTGGGCTTGTTTTCTTCTGCTTTCCTCAGTGGAAACATTTTCCTGTCTCTCCCAAGGGTAAAAGGACAAGAATGCTACAAATGCAGGGACATAAGGGGAGTCCAAAAAATTACGATCGAGGAGTACAACAGACTATAACAACAAGCTGTTAGGTACTGTCCTCTTGGGGACACACACTCAAGTCCACGCAATATTCCTCAGGTAATGCTTTTCCTCTCGGTGTCACGTGTTAGGCTTCTGCTACTGATCCCAAGAATAGAAGAGAGGTGTCCATGTATTTCAAGTCCAAAAGAAAAAAAAAAGTATGATGCCTCCAAAATACTTTCAGAAATAGAAATTACACAGATTAAGATTGGCCTGGATTTGTGGAGGAATATACTGAAAATGTAAAAATCATAAATAAATTACTGAAATTGGTAAATGGTTCACTGTTAGATAGCTAATGCAAACTATAATTATGTTTCTTCTGTACCAGTTCCACCAATGAAATGACACCACCCTTCTATTCATACTCCATTTTCTTCAGAAGATAATTTATAAGATAATATATATAAATACATATAAGATAATTTATTTCAAACAATTTAACACTGCTTCACCTTTTTTTTCTTTTCGCTTTGATACTCATGCAGTTACAGGAAAAGACACAGAAAACATTTGTTAAGAAATATATAAAATGACCTGAAAAAGGAAAAATGGAGAAGGAAAAAATGGATGGCTGTAGTAACTTTTTCCATTGACTAGGTCAGCAAAGACAGATGGCAAAATATTTTTTTTTCAACTTTCTCCCTGCTTTTGCTTTTTAAAAACTTGACGGTAACAGTCTGTATCTCCTTCACGTATACCCAAGGTACATACTGAGCACAGAGACGCCCGTTTCCTCTGTTTTCCTCACAGCAGAAACTGAAGCATGTGACATCCAAAGCAGTCGGATCAGAACTTGCCACCGCAGCTTCTGAAGGCATGCAAAAAGCCAAGCGTGAGTAGTCCCTCCAAACGGTAACTGGGGAGGGGATCACTTTACATACCATGAGCTTAGGCAAGTTCCCCAACTTTTCTGTTTCAGATTTTTCCCTTGTCAGCTGAGATACAAGCACCTCCCACTCCACAGCGGTATGCTGTAGACCATCAATTCCTACTACAGTTTGAGAACGTGAAACGCCAGGCCTTTAGTATCAAATCATTTTCATTCCAGATTTTCCCACTCTTACTTCTAGGTCACAATTTCCTCTAAAAAAGCTATGAATAAGGCAATATACTTGCAAGGTATGCTCTTAATAATTAAAGAATATCTCCAATCAATGACAAGTAGAAGGTTTTTTGTTTGTTTTCTTCCCGTAGCTCAGTATAACCTTTGTTACAATGCTTTCCCTCTCTCCAATAAGCCTAGGTAGTACATATTCTGGTATTTATAGGAAAAGAAAACATGTTTTTTTAATAAAAAAATAAAACTAAAAAAATTTTTGCTAAAAGGCATCATAACTGTAATTGTAATCCACAGTCAGAACTGATTGTTAATGGTATGCTGCAAATCCTGATCTAATGTGTCATAATTGTATTATACTGATGTCTCTCACCATTCCACTGCACATATTTTCAGTACTGAATTATGCCTCATTTTATGTTGTGAAATCTTAAATGGGACTTGTCACTTTCCCAAATACAGAAGACAGTCTTAAAACTGACATCGTAAAATCAACACACTAAGGCAGAAAACTCCCGAATTTTTAAAACGAAATTGACAAAAGATATTAATGCTGCCTCTACTACTTTATTTTCAATGACATCACTTAAGAGGAAACTAAAGAACAGATCAAGTGTAGAAAAATTTAAAGAGCTCACTTCTAAATCACCGCATCATTGCTACATGGCACTGCTGGGAGCCTGTGCAAAATGAGCTGGTGCCCTCGGTGCAGATCCCCGGGACAAATGTCCCAACGGTGTCCAGACCCACTTTCACAACTCGACTCAGACCAGCTTCGCAAACCAGCCAAAAGCAGAATAGACACAAGAGGCGGACACACTTCTGCTCTCTACCGAACCTTGAGAAAGCAAGGCTAGCTAGAACCAGCCGAAACAGTGCTTTTGGCATGGCGAGAATTTGCAATTCCGGAAGCCCAAAGAGCAGTTCAAGGCTAACAATGTCCAGGCACCAACATCCTGTCATTGAGGAAACGGCCAAAGGCAGATCATTCTCTGGTTCCTACCAAGTCCTCTTTTGCACACAACACGGTTACATTTTGAAAAGCGCAAAGAAAAAATTTTATCTTGTACTTCACAGTTTTAAGTCCAGTTTTAAAAGCATTTTATCAATATTTCCAGGTGTTTCATTACTCTAAATAACACCTGAAACCAGTTTGGTTAGTTTTGTATCTAAGCTGCTCCCTATTGGAGCAAAAATATTAAAAATGCCCAAGTGCAATTAGTTCTATTTTGCACTCATACTAGAAAAATGCTTATCGAGCCAGAAACTAAGAAGAAAGTGAAAACACCCAGAAAGCAAGCAATTTCACTATATGCAATGGATTCACTTTACAGCTTAAAAACTGTTTAAAAATGAACACTGCATGGTAGAGTAGTTTGGCAGTAAACATGATTGTGCATTTGTGTCTTGGTATTGAAGAAGGAGCCTTTTTTCATAGTGAATTTTTCATTCAAATGTAAGTGATGATTTACGTTAAATATAGGTAAAGCATAGCTACATTTTCCTGAAGGATTGCGAGGAAGTGAAGAGCAGTACAATAAGTTGAAGCATAAAAGCTTTCTCTGTCATAATATTTATTATAATGGCATATAAAATAGCTGAAATAAATAATAGATGACTAAAAGTAAATTCATATGATAAAGAATCTTTCAGCAGACACCATTACTTCTGACTGCTCCAGTTTCATACAGAGTTGAAGAGTCTTAATAAATATGCCGTAGCCCCTGTATCTTATGTAAGTACAAGTCATTTTGTAAGGGCCTACTTAAAATGTACCATAGTGGACACTAGATAATTTACTGTATAATTTTACTCTCAAAAAATACCGTGTATATAGCTTCGACTCCTTAACTCAAACCTGAATACACACACAACAACAAATATACCTGAACTTGAGGAACTGAAAATACAGTAAATTGGCAAAAAGCAGTTTAACTTGATGAAGAAAAATCTTGATGACAACACCTTGGAATGCAAATAGTTCTTATATGCCATGTGAGAAACAGAAAATCTTCAGGAAAAAAAGAATTTGACATCAAAGCTGATGAAAAGTCTGTGGAATTACCTTAAAATAGGTAAAGTAAACAAATAACCAAAACTCAGCATATGACAAGCAATGCCCAAATAAAGCCATATTTCCATCTGGAGGATGAAGTAGAGGATGTTTTAGAAGCACGTCTGACAATTTGACACATAGCTTATGACAGTCAACAGCCAGTGCCATGCACTATTCATGGAGGTACATAATAGGGAAAAAGGCTTTCACTCAGGATTAGGACTGTAAGTATTATTCTCCCTAATGCAGGCAACATTTGGTACCTCATGCAAAACTGTATTTATGCAATGCCAGCTTCGTCTCCTTGTGCGCTTCGAATGCTACGCAGCTACCTCTCACGAAACTGATTGGGACAGATGAATCTTTAGGAGTAATCCAACATACATGCTAGATGCTTTAATAATATGTTCTTCTGCTACATTTGATATACCTTGATAAAGTTCACTAGAAGACATCGTGGTGGAACAGTTTTACACTCGTTTTCCTAGTTTTTCTCCCCTCCACCCCCCAGTGTCAGCAATTTCTATACAGTACTTTCAGATTTTCATTAACTTTATGCAAGAGAAGAAGGTACGTGACACAAACCAATTTCCTAAATATTTATTATTTTATCAACCCATGTATGTGATGCACATACAGGAAATAGCTGGGACTGACTGTGATCCTTCATGAAACTCAGAGATGAAAAGATTTTTTCTTTCATTAGAAAGAAAATTTACTTAGTAATACTTGGTTTCACTATTTCCCAACATATTTGTTTTACCTGTATTTTGGTTGTAATTCACTGCTGTACATTTTTCCACTATTCCCCTTGCTCAATCCTGCCAAACCTGTTTTCATGCTGTGCGTGAGCTCTCCCAAAACCTCATTTTGTTCTTCCTGCTTAAGTAACTAGATCTTCATGTTCTTCACAAAAATGGAATACCAGCAGGAGTTGCCTTCATCAAAGTCAAGTGAAGGCAAGTGACCTCATGGGTCAGTACGAGCCTGCAAATTGCTGATCATCCTTGGGCTTACATTTTATCATGAAGATGGAATTATCATCATCATCATCAACATCATCACCCTTGTCTCTATCGCTTCTCTACAATATTTATGGATGTTTGGCAGAGAACAGTGTTTATCTTTTTGGCATCATCTACAACTTCGAGCGGTAAGAGGCCTCTTCAGAACACCTGAAGCCCTCAAGCTCTAGTAGGACTGTGCTGCAAATGAATCTCTTAAAGTTGCAAGGGCAGCTCCCCACACGAGATAGTCTAGAGCAAACACCTGAACTGGAGCTCTCACTGTTGAGCTCAACTGGGTTATGAAAGCAACAGAGAAGTCTGGATCCTCCTTTAGATAGAGATTAAATATAATGGCAACAAATGAGCCACTGAAATTCTGAAGACAAGAGACCTGGAAGAGTGACAAAGACGACCTGATATGAAGGAGTTCAGTTTCTGAGGATGCTATAGACCAACACGGCATTTGGTCCTCACATTTAAACAAATCACTATATACAGCAATGTTTTTCCTTCTTCCAAATATTTAATTTACCTATAATTTAAAATCTATGTCACAAACACAACAACGTTACTGAAGTCTCTAGGTATAGTCCGTATATTTAAGTTGGATGTGAAAGGGCTTTCTTGGTCATGCAACAGTGACTTTAAATTCCCCAATAATCGTAAAATCATCTCTTTCTATTAGTAAATGTTTACACATAAAAAGACAGGCAAAACACACTTACTCATTTCTTTGTGGTTGCTTAATTTTTCAGATTTTAATATCTTTTTTTTATAAATCTTCTGCAATCAATACCACTACAATAAGCAATGTTATTTCACAATCTTTACATATAGTTAACTCTTAGACCAATATCTCTGTAAATTTGGCCTTTTATATCTTCATAAATAATTATACAGGAAAAACATATGCATCTCTTTCTGAAATCAGTATCTTCAGAGAAGTAAACTATATCACAGCAATCCTAAATCATGCTTAAAAAGAGTAAGAGAAGTCGGTCTCCTAAGCACATTTTTAAAATTATTTATTCCTTAACCAGAGAGAACAAAGAAACACACACAAAAATTACTAGACTGTAATTTCACAGTACTTCAATTTGTAGGCTCCAAATGCCGCTGATTTTTCCTGGATGCACATGGTTCCATTGCAGGCAGTACACAGCTGCATCAATAACAAGAAATTACATGCATTTTTTTAAAAAAAATCTACCATAGGTTTTGGCATTAGGAATTTGTTTGGCTCTTTACGTACGTGACCTGTGGGTATTACTTGGGAGCCTACTTTTAGCTGGATTTTTTTGTTTCCCTGGATATAGATCATCTCCTTCCCTCTCCAAACACCCATTCCTGTAAAGCTCATTTGCATTTTTCTTGGGGAATCTCAAATAATCTTGGCAATATATTACATGTATATGGTTTACTACTCTAATAAACATATCTTCTTGTTTACAGAATAATCGAGGGAGCCTGGGAACATGTAACCGAATCTCGACTGTGGAGATGTCAATGCTCCTATTCAAATGCTTTCAATTCTTTTCATTCTGCAAGATTTGAAGCGACAGCACGCTACATTTTCAAAAACAGCAACAAGGCAAACAGCATTGGGATAATTTAGAAGGTACAGACTTTGTTTCCTTTGAAAAACTTGCTCAATTTGAAGTTTTTAAGACTAAATAAACCCAGTTTATGTGTTGCTGAGAAATATGCAATATAGGAGGTAAATGGATCTGTTGGAAATGGCAGGAAAAACAGTATTTCTAAGCAGATTAAGGCAGTAACATCCCTATTACAATACAGTATTTTTGTTGTTAATTATCCACAGAATTAAAGATGTGTTATCTTATATGTACGGCTACACGCACACTGATTTATAAAGCTTCCAGCAGGATTTGACATACAGATTTTACACAGAGGAAAGTTACCATCCCTACTGCAGATGACAAACAAGACGAGAAAAGCATGATGGTCAAAAGGGCAACAATGTTTAAGTAAATACAAAACGAACCCTTTTTCCCTCTTCTCTCATGATCCATAATCATAAGCTATGTTGTTGCCTGAAAGTGCAGACATGCACTGTGCAGTGCATTAATCCTTCAAACACTAACAGATGCTGGCAGGGATTTAGGCTGGAATGTATTTACAAAGTGACAAATTATGTTCCGTATTATACAGAGAGAGAAAGAGCACCCACAAATAGGCTGATAAATGTCAGCTGCAGTCACGACAAACGGTTTATTTTTATTATACTGTAACCACAAATGTTTTTTGCAGGGAGGCCCAAAGATTTATTTGTTGCAGGAAAAAACAAGATTATATATGACACAAAGTAATAACTGTGAGATCACTGATGTTCTGGGCAGCTTGCCCTCCTGGAAGCTATGCTGAGATTGAAAAATGTTGCTTAAAAATGGTATGTTATATGACACAAAATAAATAGTTCATAAATCTGTATTGAAACAACAATAACTAATAATTAAAGACAGTCTTAGGACACGGCTTATACAAGTTAAAAGGAAAGCATCCTATTTCCTTTAGTGGAATGTTGAAAATAAAGTAACAAGATTAAAATAAATCTGACAAAATTGTTTTAGATTAAAAACAAAGTGCTATAATTGCTAGATGGAAGCAACATATATTTTAAATGTGGTCATCGCGCTATATGAACATTTAGTGTAGCACAATTAATTGGCAGAAGAGTGACGTCTGCAGGTTTAAAGATGCATTGCAGCTGTTCTGAAGTATCTCAAAGCTTGCCCACAGATTTAAGGTACAGTTCTTTCCCCCCGCTCTTGATACTAGGAAAATACAAATATCAATATGGCTGAACGTCATTGCTTCTTTAACCATCAATAATTTCAGGATGCTTCAACATAAGTAGAAATAAATACATAAGACAAACAAAGAAATGAAAGAACTGAATAATTAGCTATTTAAGGCATTTTAATTGGCAGTTGAAGGTTACAATCTCCTAGCTTTAAACTACCTCAAATAGATATCTTACACAACAATATCCTCAAAAAAATAAACACATATACAAATTCTTTTGTTTCCACAACCGTTCACATTCCCTAGCTAAGAGATACACTGAAAATGGTCACATTGTTATGGATGTAATTTTAGAAGGTGAAATAAAAGGACTGAATCACATTAGTAAAGATTTCTTGTACAAATAAGGGTTGGCAGGATCAGGTTCTTAATATACGCTCAATATACACAACGTAGACTTCAAGAAAAATATTAAGTCTTTCTGCCCGCACAAGAAAATATCAGGCGTATTTGAACAGTACCAGAATATGGAAACCTGGCATTATGCCACCTGATTTGTGATCACAAAAGGAGGAAGTTTTTCTGTACTTTCTTTCTAAAGAAATAAAGATGGTGTGACAAAGAAAATATGAACAAAATAAACACAAAAGCTGGAATTAAATTTCTGTGAAAACATGGCCCATCTCAGGAATCATCTTGTTCTACTTGTAATCACCAACATAGATATAAAACCAAATATACCATTAAAAACATAATGTAATTCCAGGGTTTTCTGAAAATCTGAGATCGAAGTCTAGACCATGTATTCTACAGATGCAGAAAGCTGACGGCACTCGGACACAGGCAGGAGGGGTCATAAGGCCGTGTCCCATCGTTCTAATAATTAAGAAAGTTTTAAATGGCTTTAGTGTAAATGTGAATGAAGTCCAAAATCAACTGTCTTATTTTTAAGTATCGGAAACATGAAAAGCTCTGACATTTTCATTTCCTAAATACACATAAATTTTCTGACAAAATTTTGATCTCTAGATAACAAAAGTACTCCAGAAAATAAATCTCATGCAGCAATACGGGGAGAGAGTTGATGGTCGCCTATCACTATACTTACTAGAATACTTATTTCCTAACTACGAGGTGCCAATGAACAATACAGTGACAAGGATGGAGAATATGCCTTAAAAATTATACTCTTACAAGTATTTGTACATACAAAACAAGGAAGTGCTGCCATTACAGCAAGTAAAGCAGCGAGAAAAGCATAATACCGACCTACTTTTAAATATTTGCCTGAAGAATAGGTGTGCAAGATTGAGAGAAATGCTTTAGAGATAAGAGGGAGGGGGGAGCAAAGAAGAAAAAACCAACCACCATTGCCTTTCCCCTTCATAAAAGAAGCAAAAGCAAACAAAGAACTGAACATGAAGAGAAGCAGCATGCGAAGTTTGTGAGTAATACTCTCCCTGCTGGACAGAAAGACTTTTTAAACGCCTTCTGCAGTTCTGCAACCGTAAGCGTTAATGCCGTGTTTTAATGTAGTCATTCAATTATTAAATTGTTTTTAATGTAACAGCTCTTATAACATAGCTAAATAAGTGGCACATAGTCTACCTTAAAATTTTGCTTTTTAAGTGAGTAGCTTAGGCTTTTCCCCAATTTTAAGGTAAATACTGGCTGTACCTACCTGAGCACCTGAAAAAATAGCAGCTACTGTATATCTAACCCATATGCCACATGCAAAAATGTAAAACATATTAAAAAATTTCAAAAAGAAAATTTCGAAGCAGATGTTTATAAACAGAAGGTAACGGATAAAAACCCAAACACAATGCTGCATTATGTTACATGATTCACTGATGAACCCATTGGAACTACAGCAAAAAGCCCTTCTGGAAAACTTCCAGAAATTAAAAGGTGCAAACAAGCTGCCTAATACCCTTGCGTAGACTGAATTCTTATGAAGAAAATAAAGTTTATTGTCTGGAAACAGAGAAAGCATGAGGAAAGCACTAAAGCAATGGAGGTGAACAATTAGACAGATGTTCACTTAAGGAAATAAAGAGAACAGAAGAAGCCATCACTGAGGAATTTTACGAGAATACTGACAACTCTGCACCTCATCAAGGGCACTGGTAAAGTTAAAGCCACTGAAGCCATTTCTACTCAACTCCAGTATAACTGCTGACCTTGCAGAAGGCTGCATTTAGCAAATGTGGCTTAGGAAAATAGCATTATACTTTCCATTTTACTATTTTTTTCCCCAACTCCATCCATATACTGTACTGTATTTTTCAAGAAAATTAACTTTATTTCCTTGTATAAAATTACATACACTCAGAATTATTTTTTTCCTAACTATGCTCAGGTATCAGGAAAATCTATATTTAAAAAGCTTTTGTCATTTAAGCAAAATTAAATAGTGTCAATTACATCTGATCTTCAGAAACATGTATACATGAATAGCTGGAATGGTTTTGCTTAATATGATTATATACATTTCTAAAGTAGTCAGGAGTTTGCGTAATACACAATAAGTCAATCTGGACTTGTTTTAGAACATACAACTTTTGGCATTTAACTGCTGAGAGGATAATGGAGAAAAAGTGTATTTTGTTGATAAACTGTTCTGTAGAGCAGAAAATATAGATATACATGCAGGCAAAAAGGAGAAGAATTAGTAATAAGAGGTAATATTTTTCAGCAAGGACAAAAGCCTTACTTTTCTGTACTTGTGCAGGTTGAGGTACAAATGTAATCTGTTCCATAAACATATCTCTACTGTTTAAAATATAATTTCAAAACTCTGGTTTATGATAATATTTCTCTTGCAGGTTTTCAGAAAAATATCCTCCAAATCTCAAGTGTACTACTGATTTCTCCTTTTCTTTTATCTGCTCATACATTTTCTAAAGCACCTCTCAGAGTAATGAGAAACTGTAGCTCGGTATCACTAACACAACTTTCATCTCTTTCTTGCATGCAGTGGGCTGCTTCCCACAACATTCACCCATTGTTTCTCAACAGTGAATATAAACACGACACGCATCACCTCACTCACATAGAGCACGGTACGCAAATATCAGAAGTGAAGCCTCCGGTGGTCCAATTGCCAAAGAGTTCCCACCAGCATTGGAAACTGGGCACGTCAAAATTTTCCTGTAATATCATTGGCATAAATAATTTGGGTGTCAGGTTGTAGAGATAGGGAGAAAATACTCATTAAAAGCTATATCCTTCTTTAAATATTACTTGTACACAAAGTAAAAAAAAAAAAAAAGTCCTAGGAAGTAGATTTTTATAAAAGACTCACGGTCTTTAAGAGCACCAGACTGGCTTTTTTGAGCATCAGCCACCAGTTCCATTTATAAAGAGGGACAGCCCATTCCTTGCAAATGGTTTTGCGGGGTTTGCAATACAATCAGCAGTTCCCCCAGGTCGGCAGGGGACAGCCGGCGTATTTCCCACACACTAATGTTTGAAAGTTCTCGGTAACTCGGAAGAAATGCACAAGAAAATTTCATCATTCACATTTTAAATAATATAAAAGATGTGGAATGTGATTGATTTCACACTAGAGAGAATTGAAATTACAGTTATGGGATAGGTTTTTTCATGTACTGTAAGGTCAAGTAATAGTAAATAATTAATGAATTATGAAACAAATTTTCTATATGGCAACACATAAATTCTATTCAATAAGATCTAAAAGTGTAGTTACACCAAAAAGCCATACACTATATCACAAAATGAAGAAAATGCATGATGCTGAGGAAGAAAGAGGGGTTTGCCGTTATATTGGAATAACCGTTACTGTTATGGAATATAAATAACATCTCTCCATACATACACATCATTTTCATAAGCTTTACATCTCATAATCTCCTACTTTGAATTTACTGCTGATTTGGTTTTAGGTAAAGTCTAAGGATTGCTTATCCTTATTCCCCCTTTACTGGTATAAATTTTACATTCTTTGATGCTGAGGCGCTGTCTTAGAATTTAGTGAAGTCTATGATACAATATTGTAGAGATCTCAGTTAGACTTCCACGAGCCACTGAGATACAATTAATATCATGAATGCAAGTCAAGAAGTCAAAATGGAAACCCCCAAACCACCAAAACTCACCCAATATATTTTTTGTTGTCTTGATACCTTAATGTTAGTTGAATTTGGAACTTTCTGGATTAGTAGACGGGAACTTGCTACTTCAGCTGCATAAAATTCCTGCTCTGATTATCTTCACAATAATTAAAAAACCTTGATTTTGCTATGAGATTAAACTAGTCTGGATTACAGATTCAACTATGGTGAAATTCCACATACAGAAAAGGAAAAAGGGGAGGGGGAAAAATAAGCAACTTTTGAGGAATGTATTTCTTACTTATGGTGGCTGCTTAAAGCCATTCAGTCATTTGAAATTGTCCCAGGAGATAATAAATCAGAAAAGAATAAATTTGGCAAAGTTCCTGCCAAATTTTTGTATCAAATGCAGACAATTTATCACATCTATTTCCTAAACAGTCTGGACAAAAACCCTTAAAATAAATGCAAATCAGATGTTGGGTCTCCAAGAGCAACTGTGTCACCATATAATGTCCTCGGTTTGGGTGACAGTAATTGCAGGTAAGGAAGGACATAGCCAGTCACAGTACGTACAGTCGAAATAGAGAAAAAGTTTTGAGATAATTTACAAACACCATAATTTGCATAGCTATAAATTTCAGTCAATAACCTGCAGTAGTATATATAAGCAGTTCAAACACAGTCCTTCCAAAATACATCAAGTTCCATTTAGATATAACCACTGATCCATGAACACCCCACGGCAAGTGTGTGTGTTCTCCTGCCAGACTGAAGAACAAAACACAAAATCAGAAATGAGAGGCCTGTCATTTTTTTACCCTTCTAATGGTATAAACTCATTCACCATGCCGCTTTTGAAGACATAAACAAATAAACAAACTTTCGAGGAGATCTAGAACAAATTTCAACCTTTTTGCTCTAGAAGAAATGTTAACTTCCAAAAAAGTTACAGCAGTTCACTTTCCAAAGAGGCTTATATTAATGGCATCTTAAATAATGCAATTATGAAAAAAGTCAGCTACAAAGACTCAGTCAAAACGCAAAAGCAAATTCATTCTCTAGAAATTAAAAAAGGAAGTTAATTTTTGATGAAGCAAGCTGGTTTTATACCTTCATAATAACTATGATCATTTTATGCAATGTAGTACTTAAAGCAGTCAGGATCATGCAGTTATTCATATGAAACCCATGGTTTCATGTATAGTTTACAAAATATTATTTTCCTTATGTTATTTTCAGGCAAAATTTTCATAGCCATGATGTACCTTATAAAAAGTTTTCAGAACTGACCATGATACACAATGGCTGTGACTTTGGAATTAGATGCTTTTTCTCATGTACGTGTAGCTTGAAAAGTCCATGACTGCTGCCAATTTCTATTTTTCACTACATGGCTAACAAAGTTAAGTGACAATCACCCTTTTCTCCCCTCCCGCGAAACCATTCAGCACAATTTTTCAGTCTTTTTTTCTTTTACTTCATTCTGTCTTCTCCAATCTAGACAGCAAGTTTGACCAGTTAAAGAACACCGAATTGCACAGCGTACAACGCAGCGGTTTGAGGCATGACTCATTCTCTCAGGCCCATATGAAAGGATATGCCAAGATGATAACGCAGAGAAGGTTTATATTTATAAGACTTTGATTAAGTAGGCAATTTTAGGAGGACAGAGACAAGTTAAAGGAAATGGCTCCAAAAGTACTGAATTTTGGTTAAAAAAACCAACAGCATCTCTATAATCAACTAAATCCATGGATTATTCAATAAGAGAAATTATCCAGCAATGAAAAATGCCATCAATGAAGTAGATGAGGCAATGAGATATGTAAGCCAACCATTTAAATGCCTTTTAGCACTTGTAAGCATTTGGTTTCAATTTAGTTTTTCAAATGCCTCATGCAATGGTGCTGGAATGCTCAAAAAAAAAAACCAAACCCCAACCAAAACCAAACCACTAAAAACAGATGAGACAAAAACCTGAGCTGTTGCTCAGAACTGCATAAAGAGCCATGCAATAATTTTCTAAAGGTTTTACCTTTTTTTTTTTTATTTGTTCCTGAAGAACAGGACAAAGACAACCTAGAAATGAAGTTCCACCAAGTAACTGCCAGCACTGTAACAGTACATGGTACCGTTACACATCCGGCTCTTAATTTCCGAAGCTTAATCCAGCAATTTGGCAAGCTTAAGGAAGTGCCTATTTGCATTCTTAAAGGTAAACAGCTTGGCATACCTGACCACTGTAAACTTTTGAAAGGTTTATTAGTGTACTCAGTTCCCATTAAAATTGACAGCAACCAAAGAGCACTGAAAATGTCATCTTTTCTTTAAAAATAGGGTGGGGGTTTTTGCAGTACAGAAGTTAAATTATTTGCTTTAAGTAAGTAAATACATTTAAGATTTAAAAACCAAGCAGAAACATCATTGCATCAAAAGCAGAGGAAGGATTCCAGCCAAAGCCTGGACTGAATCACTTTCAGCAGATCATTTTTCCATTTCACTTTCCAGGCTACACCATGTCATTTCAAAGGTGGCACGAGCCGCAGGCCCCCGCGCTGACCAGCGTGAAACGGCTGTAACTTAGGCTCCAAAGCCAGAAACGTTAATTCATCATCCTGTCAAAATAATGACATTCATTCGTAAGTACCATCCAATCTCCTCCACACCTGGCTGAGTCCTCTGTTCAGCCTAGTGAAACACACTAATTACACACTTTCTCCGCCTGTCCTCTGGACAGCGTACCTCACCGTATTTGAAAAGAGTAATGATTTAGAACTAAAAACTGGGCAAACACCCTTAAACTTGACAGAAGAACAGACAGGCCAGAGAACCCAGGCATGTTAGGTGCCATGCTCAGTCCATCAGATGCCAAGCCCACCTCGCTGAGCACCTTGTACTAAGACTCTTCCACAAAGCCTTTTAGCTATCTTGCCCAGGCAAAATTATTTTAAATCTCGCGGGTTGCTGATTTAAGATTATCTCAGTCAGAGCATCTTGGATCCATGGCCCTCGTCAAAAATAAAGCATCAAACTATGATCGGCGCTTGTACGCTCTCCCTTCGGCAAATGAAAAGGAGGACAACAGAAATACAATTTCCTTTCCAAATCCCTGTGTGGTAACAACCTACTACAGCTGTACGCTTATGCTTCCTGCATAAAACAAGAAGCAGAGCCTAGACCATCCCAAACAAATGGCATAATTCTTCCTGTCTCCAGCTGAGTGACTACTTCGACATTTTAGGCAAAGGAATAGAGGAAGTTCCTTCAATTACCTTCTGCTCAGAACATTCACCTCTAAAACTGAGGATGCTAATTCAAATCCTTTTAAGCACACACCCAAAAAATAGAGATACAGATCTCCCATGAAGCATCATGATTAAAAACAGGAGGAGGTACAACCACGTTATCTCCCCGGGCATCCCAATCCAGTAGGCAAGGTCTAAGAGGATTCACCAAGTAAGGCGCAGATAAAGGAAACACACCTAACATGCAGCTCAGTAAGGTTTCTGTATTCAGAAATATTAGGACTAATTGAATTGTAAAGATGGGCAAACCAACCCCAGCATGTAAGTTACCATGGAAATTTCTTCGTAAAAGCTTATCTGCTTCAGAATTTTAGGTTCTTCCAGAGTTTAAGGAAAGATTTTGAGGATCCACATTCTGAAATGCTGTGCTTGGTGAAGCAGTAATGCAGAATTTAGGTCCCAGTATTTTAAACTGAACTAGCCCCAGGCACTGAGCCCAGCCTCTTTCTGCAGCGTTTCTTCACGAGCATGTGAATTCTGTTGCACTCACAAAGGGTGCAAAAACTTAGAACTCTGCGTGCCAACCTGCCACGCATTCTGTGGGCTGCAGAAACTCTCACCTCTTTCTAGACTGACAGCCGACCTGACCTATCAAGTCCAGGTTTTAGATGATGCTCAAATACTCTTTCGTCCTTTCCGTTGAATTTTATTTGCTTACCAACCTTTAAAAGACCTGTGCTCGTCTGTTACCACCTTTGCTGACGCCTGGTAACACTGGGCAGTTGCTATCAGGCAGCGCAAAGGCTTTGCTCTGAAATGACCCCCCTGCAGCCATGCCGGTCATTAAGCAGCAATTCTGAAGGGATTGCTGAATTTTAAAGCATGAAAACCAGACTCACAAAATAATTTCTCAAGGTTGCATAGCAGATCAGAGACAGAATCTAACCAGCGCCATTCAGGTCTCACAATAGACGTTAAAATCTTCATGGCATCAGCTTTCATGAATGTCCCCTTTAATAAGGTAGAGAAAAAAAGAAAATTTAGAACTGACCTTTAAAATATATTCTTGTTATGCTTTTTAACCATTGCGGTGATGAGGAGGAAATGTTTTCCTGAATGAGTATACTGTACCTTTAATGGTTCATTTGTAGTTCAGAACAAAATCTGAACTATTTGTTGTTCATTGTTGTTATATTCTGTTCCAAGGTTCATAATTTGAAAATTGACTTTGGGGACTTTTTGCTTGGTCTATTAAAATGATTCATGTTGCATTCAACATAAATTGTGCATACACAGAGGAGGTTTAGCACACGTATTCACAGTATAATAACTAAAGTGAATTTTGTACAAGCTGCAGTTTGTGGCAAGGATGCAGTATCATTTGTCTTAATTTTTCTTCAGCATTACATTAGGCTAGTGCATTTACATTTTCAGGTATGGCTAAACACTTTAAAACTTTCTTTTTACAGCATGAGTAAAGAGAGAATCAAATCTTCATGTTTATATGATGTAACAAAGTAATGCCTTTTTACTGTCTAAAGTACACATGGATTTACTTTCCACTTACCCTCCTGCACAAAGGCAATGCAAAGTGCATGAAATATTCACCACCTATGAATCATGTAGTGTTCCTATTAAAAAGCTGATAATGTTCTGTTTTACCTTTCAAACCATGATACGGTAACAGTCACAGTGTCTAAGTGGTTTTGTCACTCAAAACCACCAATGTAATGATATACAGTAAGGGATGAGTGTGTTTAGTGTTTTATAAAACTTTAGGGCCATTTAGTGTCTATTAACTAAATAATTAAGAGCTGAGATATGATTTCAGATACTAGGTTCAGAAATACTTATTTTGCAAAATTTGCGAGAGTGGATTTGCCAGGAAAGAGTGTGAATCACACTAAATACGTGGAGGGGGGAACGAGAATCCAGGATTGTAATCTAATCGTCACTCTGTCTTCACTGAGTCTCAGGAAAAGTCATCTGTTGTATGCGTTTATTTTAAAAACTAGCTTAATATTTCTAACATGGAAATTTTTGAGAAGATACTTCAACTTTCAGCTGTAGCGAGTGTGATTTTTCACTATGGTTATATTCTGGTCTTTGCTTCTGCAGTGTAATTTTCTTCTCACACAGATTTTTAGTATACAAGTGCCAATGCTTGAGGATAAAAAGCATTCAGAAATTGGTATCTACGGACAAAATGTGTGGGCAGACAGTCTGGACAAATAGGTTTTGTGTACAAAAATTCTTGCAGAATGACCTGCATATTCAAGAACTGATCAATCCCCAGAAGTTAGTGTTAGTTCGATATCAACAACGACAGCAACAAATAAAACTCTAAAAGCAAATCACTTTATTTAGATGGAGTCCAATAATCCAGAATGGATTTTGCACAAAAACAGATAAGAAGCCACTATACACTTAATATTGCATTGTGAAGGAGCCAAGATTACGTGGGAATTTTAGCCAACACATTATTTTGTCTTCAGGATATGGAGAAAATAAACTTTTCCTTTTTTCTTTAATCAGAGTGATTTCAGAGGTGTAATTCGGACTTCTCTAAATGTTAATACAATCTGAGAAGCACTTAAAATTGCAATATACTTACCCTGAACATATTCTGACCAAAGAGGAGCAAGGTGAACCCCACCTTCAGTAGAACAATAAACCTTCATGACTGAAGAGCAAAAGTTTCTTGCCACTCTGTGCGGACCCAATAAAGATAGTAACAGAACTGCACACCTCAAAAGCGTGTTCAACCTTTACTTCAGTTGCTCTACTAGGACTTCCGTCATCTAAATATTTTATTCTCTAAGGGCTTAATAACCCTGTTCCACCATCCTGGCACTAAACGAGCCTCACACCCACCACAGAAGAGCTAGTGCCTCCCATGCAGCCCACGTTACAATTTTGCAGCAGCTGACTGCTACTTTTTCTTTTTTCTAAGTAAACAATCCCCCCAAACCAACCAAATTTTTCTAATTCTTCTATCAGTATCACATAAAAAGAACACAAACAAGTATTAGAAGACTGCAAAACTAATTAAAGGTGCCCTGTTAGGCTCTCTTAACCGAGGCTGGGGATAAGCAGCTCCTACTGCAAGCTGGATAAGAACCACTTAAATATTAAGGGTTTGCTTTTTCCCTTATACACAATCCTATTTTACCTCTGTGTTTACATTTCTGTCAGTACACCGTAAGAACAACTCTAGGGAAAGTCACTTTTTCCCACTAAAACCTTCTGCCTGAGACCACGCTCAGGCTACGGCCACGCGGACAGTAAGACGCACACCCGGAGCAAATTGCACGGCGGCACCGACATCCATACCATCAGCAGACTGTGCACCTGGAGGGTGGAAAAAGCGTGGACGGTGCACTGAAAAGCAGGCCTGGGCAAGGCTGATCAACATCACCCAAATCCACCCAAGGGTAAATTTGCAAAAGCCGTGGGAGGGCAAATTCTTTTTTTGGAGCTTACAGCTTTTTAGGACTGGAACTACTTTGTTTGCAACAGGCAGCGTGTTTATGCATCCGAGGTTTGAGGAAAGGCAGTCTTAGACTGGAATAAAAGGGAAAGAGTTCACGTGCTATCAGATACTTTATAGCTACTTGGTATGTCTTCCCGTCATAGGCAGGGCTTAAGAGAGATAATCCTAATGGATCACGTTCCACACAGTATTTTAAGACTGCAGAGAGTATTTTATCTGAAGAGACCATCTCAGGCCAAAAGAAAACAAATTTCAAAAAAATAAAATAAGCCCTCTTGCTACACAACATTTGTTCCACTTCCATTAAGCAGAATTTTCTTATAAACTTGTTTAATAATTACTATTTTAACTATAAGCAGCAAGACTGATATTCTGAAAGACTAGCTGAAGAACAATTAGGATAACGAGAGATTTTATAAAGACACAAAAATGAGAAGGACAAAGAAATATATATTCTAGAATTAAATATGGCATAGAAAACAGGAGTCAAAACACATCTTTCCCTAGTTTTTATATACAAAAATACTCAACCTGTAGGACCTGTAATTTATTTTTACTAGCTCTGCTTTCATAAGAAGCATCAGTTTCCCATCACCTTTTGAAATTACATAAACACTTATGAATATCTTGGAAATATATAAAGACCTTTATTGACGATATTAATTAAAATTCAGGAAATTCAAGTTAAAAATGCAGTGCAGAAAACAAAGAACAGAAATCCATGTAGAAGCACTTAATTCCAAAATGCATTCAGAATCGTAGAGATGCAGGTACTGTATGTGTTAAATCATACAGGGTAAAAAAAAATAAATCTATATTTTAATCTTTTTGGGCGGAAACAAATTATCTTATTTACTACATGAATGGTTTCCTCAATTTGACGCCAATCTTTGGAGGCAACTTCAACCTGTCTGAATTAAACAGTCTGCAGAAGAAAAGACTAGATTATTTATATTATAGAATACTGTTAAAAAATAAAATTGAAAGATTACTTTACCATACATTGAAAATAAGAACATGCACATCACTCCAGCTTACAAAAAACTAATTTTACTTTTTCTGTTCTGAGAGAAGTTTGATAAGTAGGAGACATGTTTATATATATGCATATATATATGTGTACGTATGTATAAACTCCCCCCAAAAAGGCAGCACCTAAAAAGAGAAATTCACAAAATTGTCTTGTGTCTGTGTACTGTGATTATAGATGTTGCAATCAGAAGATCCTTTGGTATTTAACCTTTTTACCTGCAATAACTGCACTGTATATATACAATACAGATAAACTTTATATTTCATTCTATACCTCAGAAATAAGTTTTGACTTAAGCTCTCTAGAGAAGTCGCATTTCTTTTTAATATATACGTGCACATTGGAAAACAACCAGTATCGTAATAAATTGAAAATAATTCACTGAAAATATGATAGTGGCCAGATGAAAATATCTCAGATAGATGAACATTTCCTAACATCTGATTTTCAGAGATGTGGGCAAAACAAATGAACAGTTTTAACGAAAGTCAAACTTGCATTGTCCACTCAGTTTTTTACACTCAATGATACACAAATTTTACTAAGTCCAGGCCTAATTACACAACTACCCACAACAGACAGTAATGATTCTTCGAGATAAACGTCCACCATGTATCATATCATGTTTACTTTAGTAGACACGACCTCCTGCACTGAATGCTTACACAAGCAGCTCTCACGTACCAAAAAAAATCTGACGGAATAGACAAAACTATCTGCATTTCACAGAAACTCACTGTTTGCCTCACTATTCGATGTAAACTCCATTTCCCCAGACAAATTCTGAAAGAGAAATATGTTCCTGCTGTGACAGAGCGCAGGCGGACAAACTCCATGTGAAAATCCCCGGGGCACCCTGTGCTACGTTCACCAAGCCTCCTGGCTGCCCAAGGAGCTCCTGTGTCCACCTGAGAGACCCTCAACTCCTCCCACCTTCTGGCAAGAAGATCTCCTGGGTGATTTCATGAATCACGACTTAAATTCATTCCATGACTTGCCCAAGACTTTTCATAATTCACTTCCTATTTTGATAGCAGCAACTACTAAATTACTGAAATTGTAACTCACTTGAAGAGGAAAGAAGAAAACTTTACCAAAAGGGGCAAGCAAGGAACAAAGGAGGAAGGATGGGGTTTCTTTTGTTTTCTGTGTACACATTGGGGGTTCTTTTGAGGGGGAGCTTTCAAGAATTGTTTTACCCCTTTATTAACCACAAGCCGTCGTAGTTTGACAACTTTTCACGTACAATGAGATGTACCATCCATAGACAGGAGACCCTAGTGCTTACACGTTCTTCTTACAAGCACTAAACCAGCATAATAATAATATTCTTTAGTAAGGGCTGTGAACCCTGTTTAACAGATGGAAAAAGAAAGGCGTAGAGAGGTCACATCCCCAGACGAAGTCCCATAACATCTCTGTGGCAAAGCTGGGAACACAACCACACGAATGCCCATTCCTTGTGCTAAGCGGCCGTCCACACTCTGTCTTAAACAGCCATCCATCCAACAGCCTGGGATGCCATGGTGTTCACATCCACGGAGAGGTCTCTGTCGTACCTAATGGGGCATAGAAAACGGGCCACATGCATTGCTGGCATGTGGGCTTGTACCAGTGACAAATGTAGGCCAATATTTCAGGATATGTGCTATACCATACTACCCAAATATTCTTTTATTCTGCTGCTTTGAAGAGCTAGTCTATTCAACTTGTTGCTCAGAAGCCTGCACAGCCCTGCAGCAAAAAAAGGGTGTACAATAAAATCATTTCATGTCCTACTTGATCCAAAATATCTCTTTATATTGGTGAAATTTAAAGAGATAATTCTGAATATCCGTTAAATGACTGTTGCAAAGACTGCATGAGAAAGTAAGAAAACTCACAGACAATGTTACCAAAGCCTAAAATAAAAGTTGCATGAGCATCTTGAGCATAAACTGAGATAACCCAGACATAGCTAAGTCTGGATATCATGCAACTGTTGCTGCCACATGTGCTAGCAAGAGAATGTCATATTAAATTAACATCTACTGCTCCTCTGCTGACATGTTACTTTACATAGAATAACTGAATTTATACAAAAATTGAAACCAAAGTAATACATTCAACTATTAGCAGAGTAAAACTGATCAGTGCCCAAGTAAGCAAACCTGAGGAAAATGTTGAGAAAATGCTACCAACATTTCAGTTTTGTAGAAAAACTACTTTGGATACTTAAAAAGAAGCAAATTACTACAGACAATAAACTAAGCATGTATGTAACACTGTACTCACAGCACAGGATACTGGTAGACCTAACAAGCTGCACGGAGCTTGCATGGAGCTACAGCCGCTGAGGTTTATGCCAACCATTCTGAAATAGCTCATTACTCCTTGAAGTAAAACTTTCTACACAAGTGGTAAGAACGAGGAAAGGCCAGGAAAGAATGCCTGCAATGTGCACGAAATGCTACACGTGTCACATGCAAGAAATACTGTGGGACTTTTCAAGAAGATATTGTGGGAAAAGCACCTTCACTGCAACTTCATATTCTTGGGTTATTCCTTCCCTCCCTCTCCTTTGACTTAAATATAATGAATTTTTAAAAGATGCAAGCTGCATTGCACCCAAGTAGTATGTCCAGCCTTTTACTTCTTCAAAACAATACGCATGGAAGCGTCCAGGATTGTTTCTTCCAAAAAAATTCCCTTTCAGAACTCTCAATGAGTGCTTGTACTAAAGATCAAATTTGAACCATTCAAAAACCTTCAGTTCCAAGTGGGTGAACATTCTTGGCCACACAAAAGGCTAATACAAGCAGTCACTTCAACTAGAGTCCCATGAAAAACACTGGGTGACAAAAGCCCCTTACAGCAATCTGCACGAAGGAGAAATAAATTAATCAAACTGCCAAACGAAGAAGGCTGGGTTTGACCTCCTTCTGATCTCATTACTTCTCTATTACCCTTTTGAAAAACATCCTCTTACAAAGATCACTAATTGAAGATTATGTGGAGGGGAATCGCACCTCTCCATCACCGTGGTAACTTTGACTCATTTGTCATTCTAATAATTCACTTCTTTTCTTTTCTGAACAGACAGAGACACTAATAGACTATCATCAGTTAAAAAGGCAATTTTTCCATTTAATTGCACTCATTAAATACTGCACTAGAACAATTGGAAAAGCAATACTCTCAATATTTAATCATACAATAGCAATAATGAAACATTACTTCAAAACAAACGTGGCAACGTGTAGGATGACATAAAATACATGTTGTAACTTCTGGAGCATCAACATATTTTCTGGTAAAGGTATCTGAACCTTTTTTCCTTACTTTTCATGAATACGAAAGGAGTGGACTAACAGCATTGACTACAGCTGCACACTAGAGAGAAACCGGTGGGCAAACTCCTTCCTAATTACCTCATCTCTCTCGCCACTGAACCATGACAATAGAAAGGATTTCATAATCCAAAACAGGGAGCCAGTGAGTTTGTGGAAAACATTGAACAAGACTGGATTTGCACACTATTTTACTGGAACAAATTGTATCACTTAGGAATGTAATTGAAGATAAAAAGGTTAATCGCACTGGTAGAGCGACTGCACTGGGCACAGTCATCAGGTGTCTATTTGCCTGGGATATCTTATTTTCTGTCTTCTACAGAAACCATACATCTGTCTTCAGTGTAACTGCATTCCCATTATAGAGAGTTCACTATGGTTTAACTACTAACACAACAAAGTAGGAGCTACAATCAAACCTTTGTGTTGAGGAGCTGTGCAGAAAACTTAGAAGTGCCTGTTTCAATTTCAGATGTCACGATACGCAACAGCTGTCAAGAAATGTTTCTATTTTTACTGCAATTCTATCTATAAGGGTAAATACACAAAACCCAGTCAAGCAGTCAGGCTAACTTCACTGGGACTATTCCTGTCAATAGATACCACTTTATCTGTCATTTTCTATCTAGCTTTCCTATAGCACCAAATTATTAAAATATTTTGTTTAGGATTTGATGAGCACAGTAATCAGGGTTGGTGACTGATATCCAAGCGTGCTTTGCCGTTCTAGATTACAGCTTTTAAAACTGAGCAGGCTAAAATTTGTAGAAGGGAAACAGACAGAAATATTAGAAAGCCATTTGGTTTGAACCACATATTTTGAGGACGCCCATTTCTCATCATATCATCACTTTACAAATATTCCAGCTCAAATCAAGTAGGCTGTCCGGTAGATACAGTGCTCTGCTTGTTCAGTGGAAGAAGTGAGGGATAATCAGCAAAAGGAAAGAACAGAAGTTTTAAAAAACAGTTATCTAGGCTACCTTTGCTAGGAAAAGATGCACCAAGTGTAGTATCTCCTCAATCAATTATTTATTCGACACTTGCATGAGAGTAACCTTATTGATTCCAGCGAGACCAAGTGCCAGACCAATGTGCAAGAAGATGACAGCAGGACAGGAAGTCGAGAGGCATCATGCAAGGCCAGGTCAGAAAGGCTACGGCGTATAAGATAGCAGAATATTCCATTTAGGAAAAACTGTAATTTAGTTTCATTCTTCTAACTACAAATCTTAATATCATAAAGTTTTCAATGACAAATCTGTATGTGTAACATTTTACAGTCAGAGAATGGTCCCTGAATGACTATAGTACATGAATTAAATATACGGTGATAGCAAGGGTCTTATTTATACATAGCTTTTATCATAGTTATTTATACATTATTATAACCTATATAACTTCTAATGTGTTATATAAATTCTAACTTACGTTATTATATTTAGCCATTACTCTTTTTAAATAGAATTTCACATTCCTTTAAAATCAGACCTAACTATTGTTAAACTAGCAGCCGCGGTCCAGATCGGGAGTTGATGGACATCACACGAGCACATATGGCGAGAAAAGAGCAATTCTGAAGAGCAGGGAGCGGGGTGGCTGCGGCAAACACATCCCCCCACCATTCTGCTGTTCTGAAACACTCCATCATCTACAACACTCAAGAGCAGAAGCATAAGATGTTTTCATGGATTCTGTAATAGAAAGTGCTTGAAAAAATTTGCTCTTCTTTCACCCCAGAATCTCTCTGGCCAGCCAGTTAAACAATAAGTAACACAAGATACAGTCTAATAAAGTAAGTTAGTAAAGCACCATGAGAAGTTTTAATCGCTCACAGGACCCATAATGGGGGCCAAAAACATTTGCAAAGCGTACTGATTTAGGATAAAAAAATTATGCCTGATGTTAGACGAAAGCTGAGAGCAAGGCTAGACGAGGCGACCTAGACACACCTCAGGATTTCACAGATAGAAGTATATTTAATCAGTGTTCTCCTCAGAGCTGGGAGGTGTGTTTTTCATAGCCTCTACCGTTCAGCAGTCAAGTTGAACATCTAGACATACTGAGTCAGAAATGGCTTGTATGAAGAGTCAGTAGTTATACAAATGGATGATACATAATGACTATAGAGTAAAAAAGAGCACCTTTTGGAAGGGGGGAGTAAAAAAGAAGAAAGAGTTTGCAGAAAATAAAAGTTTAACAAAATGCCATAGTTTGATACTTAAAGCGCAAGTAAAGAATGCCCCATAAAGCCACCAAATACCATTACACTCATTTAGAAAGAAAAGAAGCGTTCAGTTTTGTTCCAGCTCAGATGTAAAATTGCCTGCAAGCATAACACTTGAACGCCTACTTTTTCCTTCAGAACATGTTCTTGCACAAATTCCAGCTGTGAGGGTATGACCAGGCTTTTAGAGGGGCCCAGGGAGACGCAAGGAATGTCTCCCCTTGCACGGGTGCTTTCCAGATTTCCAGATCTGTGTCACCGGCTTCTGCCTAATTCTCGGCATGAGAATAAGCTGTGTGCCAAGGCTATCTTGTGGTTAAGAGAATGTAACCTGTTACGCTCCGTTACCTAAACAGGGTTGGAAGTGGTTTTTGGACCCAGCCCCCTATCCTCCATAAATTTTTACACGTTAGAAGTAAAACTGGTTTTTCAATCTGTAATCCGATAACTGCAATGTACTAGGCTGTTGTCCAGCCCGTGTCAAGTCCAGTATTAAACCAACAAGGAAACCATTCTCCGCAATGCAGTGCAGCTTTATAAAACCTTCTTCACTTACATGTGCTTATTCTTAATGATACAGCAGTAATCTTTCGTCTTGAGTGAATTCACCTTGTTTACCCATACTGATTGCTTGTTTGGTGTTGAGCTATGAAAATGTCAAGAAAAAAATTACGTTATTACTGACAGGCCCACTGTTTCGATAACCCCATCTCCTTTCTCAGATGTTCCTCATTCCACGCCAGCAGATGGTGATAAACATGCCCTGTGCTGGCAGATCTACACATTCTCACCACCAGCAAGTAAGTCAAGCCACAAAAGGAGTGACAACCATCAGGCTTTTCATCCTCAGAAAGTACTCAGTAAGAAAGAGATAAAGCACAAATGGACTATTTTCTTTCCCCATCCATTCCAGCATGTGTCAGACTCTTTTTTCCCCCAATATACGTATGCAAAACTCCACCAGGAAGGCAAAAAGATAAACAGGTTGAAAATGAGAACAAACAAGTTTAGTAAGATGAGTCCGCTGGTGCATATTAAATTCCTTAAGTGGGTACAGCCTCCAGCTCTGAAAGTACCCGGACTGCTAATTGCTGAAGACCAGAGGGGTATACACCAAGGGAAAAATCATTCTGTACATGTTCTGTTACTTACTCTCCCTCCTTAACCATCTGCTATTGACCATCTTTTGAGCCAGGGCACAGGAACTGATGAATTTCCAATTTGACTCAAATGTTGTACTTAGATTTTTAATACTAAAATCTCAAATCATGAAAAGCAGATCAAATGGCTTTACACCAGTCATTATAAGACTTCTATTCAAATGGTTTAGTCTCAATCGCCTCCAGTTTTGCATAGGCAGCCCAGAGAAATTGAGTCAATATACCTGTATGCACACAACATGATTTATTGTCTTCTCACTAGAGACATCGAGTATAACCTTAGGCTGATGCTTTATCGATTCAATATCTATCATGTAAAGGATATAAATTGGTTTCCTGCTTTTAAGACCAGTAGTCCACAAATGTACAAACTTCCTTTCCAGCACCTGAACCATGTATTGTGGCCACAGTGTGAGCAACAGCAAGGACCAGGGTCAGACGACTTTAACTTAGAAATCAAAATCCTGATCAAATTATGCAGAAATACGGAAAATAATAGTTTAGGCATAGGAATTTTACCCATTCAGAGAAACTTAGGGAAAAAAATGGACTAAAAATCAAGCCTACTCTTCACTACTTAGTTATGATGGCGAATATGGCATATGACATATACCCAATGCATTTACAAAATATTTCTCATTTATCTAGCTACTTGCTTCAAAAGGTTTCAACATTTAAAGAAACTGAGGCAGAACATCTAAACAACAACAATCCACACACATTAGGCATTTTGAAGGTAGCAAAGTCATGGCAAAGACAAATGAAATAACTTCATCTAAAGCTAAAGTAGCAGCACATAGAAGAACAAATCCTGCCTCCAAGAAACCATAAATCCAATCCCGATTCCCGTGTTCTTGTCCCTCTTTATGTTTATTTGGCTAGAAGGGAGAAAAAAATTAAAATCTAATTTTTCAGAAGGACTAGTAGCAAACCTCAATACCAGCAGAAAAAAACAGGGTAATTTATAGAGTTGAAAGAAAATGCAAACTAGGTCACTTTTGGTATACACTAAGCAAATGCTACCATACGCAAGAAGTAGANGGGGGAGGAACAAGGCCTTGCATTGTTAAATGTTACAACCGATAAGACTTTAAACAAGTCCTCTATGGTCATAAGCAGGCCAGCACCCTTCAGCCCTGCTGGTATTCTTATTCCTTCTGAGGCACGGGCAGGAAATAATGCAAGGAAGGAAAAAAAACCTGAACTACATGGTAGGAAGAATGAACAAAGTAGGCAAAGAATGTGCACACTCTGTGCAAAAAACCATTCACTAGTTAGCTGATAAAACACATTTTTCTTCTTGCTCTAAAAGTGCTAGGAACTTCTACGTGGAAACACTGAGAAAACATGGCAATAAATACTAGAGAAATGTACAGACTATGCACCAACTGTTTTCAAGAACAGTAAGAATAATATTTATTGTTCTTCCTTCCCTTTCAAGTCCTCTCAAGTAAATGGGCACTGAGACCCCATTAAGCAGACATTTAACTGCGTGCGACAGGAGCCACTCTTTTTCTGGGTATATCCAGACAACTCAGTTGTGCAGTGTGTAAAATATTCCACTTTTGTGACCAGTCATTGCAAAAGGAATCATGTGGAAAGCTGCTCTTTGACCTGCACAAGAAGGGAGGGAACAGGGAAGATGAATTCTCCATGGGTCTGCAGAGGGGAGAAACTATTGGGCGAAAGTGAAAGGGAAAGCTAACTACTGGGGCAAGCTCAGCCCCCCATCACAGGGACCAGCTCAGTAGAGAGCCATCTGCTTTACTACACATCCAAGAGATTCACCAGTTCTCTCTGAACAGGAAAACCACTGCTAAAGCAACAGAGTTTCTAAGTTAATGGCCAAGGACTACATAAAAAGCAAGTGACTATCACATTTAGATTAAATGAGACAGTGCACGCAACAGTTTTCCAGGTGAAGCTGTGGATTGGTAGAATTACAATAAAATTTGTAAGCCGTTCTCTTAAAAAAGGAAAAAAAAAGAAGATATCAGACCACAATTTTCAGTCTCTTTAATACTACAGAAATAATGGAAAAATAAGACTGCTACTTGTACTTCTTTACCCTTTCCAATAAAAATGTATTTAGCTGCTTTACAAACATTTACTGTCAAAACATTCACTAAAATTAGAATGATAAATTAGGGATAGCAAAATAAGTAATTCAAGTAACTATATAAATCAGCACAAAGGAAAAAAAATAAAGCCTGAAATACTCCAAACTTTTGGTCTACGTTAATTCCCAATTTGCATGCCTGGAGTAGGATGTTCGTTGTAGCTACACAGCCTGCAATGCCGGGCCCCGAGTCCTTTTAACTAGACTGTCCAAAAGAGACTATTCTTTTCTCAATTTACTATTACAGAAACAAAATATATGAATATTGAAAGATCTCGTAAGACACTGAATTCTTTGTGACTTTTAAATAAACTGCTACAGGAATTCAGCTTTCTTTACAAATATGACTTAAGAGGTTACTTAAGGTCACAACCGCATTTAGTGACAGAAACAAGAGTTAAAATTCTGGAAATCCGGGTTTCCAGACCTACGCTTAGCTTGTACACAAGCTTATCTCAGCTTAGATTTTACAACATAGGCAAATACCTCTATCACATGGAAGAACAAAAAAGCAAGTTCAATGTTCAGACAAACTGTATTGAGCTGATAACAAATAAATCAATTTTGAGGGTTTTAGCGCCTTTATCAATAGCACTCTTACAGATCAAGAACTTTCTAACAAGAAGCTTTGACTGCTGACTATACAATGTCAAAGTTTTTTTTTCAAGAGTGCGCCACACTATGCTTACTGGTATAAACACAGCATAAATTCACTTCCTCTGGATGTATGCTGGTATAGCTGAAATCCATTTCTTAAGGCAATAAAACAGGTTTAATGAAAAATAAAAATTAAAAGTTACAGTAAAAGGTATGACTTTTCCATAAAAATGTGGTGACACGTCAAAGTACTACAACCGAGGGTGCAGAAAGAAAAGAAGTATCATTTTGCAATCAGAAGGGCTAACTAAAATAATATTCTATTAAAGGCAATCACAGAATCATAGAATCACAGGTTGGAGGCACCTCAAGGATCATCTGGTCCAACCCTTCTTGGAAAAAGCACAGTCTAGACAAGATGGCCTAGTATACCGGAATTTATCCCTGCTATGAAGCTAGAAATCCCCAAATTACTTTTTACTGGAAACTTCCTTTTCTAGTCCCAGATCATTGATGATATATCCAGCTGCCACAGTCATCAGTACCTGTGCAGCCTCCCTTGCAACCTCCCCCCATGCACCCTCTTCTCTGTGGTGCAGGAGCTCCATCCATGCTCCTGAGCTGTATTGTAGGTGTACCTGTCTTCTAGAAGCCCAGTCTTCTAGACAGACCTTGGGCCTCTGTTGAAGCCTCATCTCCAGTCCTGTCTCCAGCCCCACCTTCTCCTGTTCCTGCCTGGATGCCCTGAACGGATTCTGGACCTGAGTGACCCCCTTGCCTTTTCTGGGACTGTCCGGGGAACTCGTTATCACCACCCTGCTCAGGAGATGCTGTAAGGCTGGGCCCTGGCGGGTGCGCTTGGCTCCTGGCTCACCCTCCCTCATGAAGCAACCCTGCTCTTGCTGCGCCCTGCCAGTAGCATTGGTATATCTTCCAAACATTAACATAATACACCGCCAATGTCACTCTTTCTCAGCAAAAAACGTCTATGGATCTTAGTGTTCTTTCTGGCCGTTGTATTCTTTCACTGTTTTTCAAGAATTCCCAGTTCCTCTAGGAGTCAGATTTCTGATATAATTCATTCTATCATCCCAACATGAAATAAAAACACATCTTCATTTCCATCCACACTGAGACCAATTCAGATTTATTAAGGCTTCCTTGATATTCAGTGATGTCTTATAAGCACTAAATCATCATGAAAGCTATATAAGCAAGAGCCTGCAATCCTAAAAAAAAAACCCCAAAACCCAATCAAACAAGAAGTCCTCTGAGAAGTATACATCTCCTATAAAGCACAAAGCTTTCTAGAGTTCCCCAGAATGACCATTGTGCATCTACTGCTCCTCCTTTCCTCTTTGGGTGATCAATCACATCCGGCAACAAGAAGAAATGGAAACACATTCTGATCTCTGGGCTTCTGGGATGGCTAGAAAACCCGCAGAGCCCCTCCTCTCACGCAAAAGCAAAACAAGAACAACAAGAACCAGTTTCAGCTTCATAAGCTTTTAGGATCATCACCCTTTAAGTGCCAGCCTTAACTTGTCCTTGGACTCCTCACATGTTATCGCTATATAATATGCTTCATAACCAGCAAGAGACAAGGACTGTCACTTACATTTAAAGACAAAACACAGGCATAGATATATTTTTATTCAGTATTCGAAAGCATATTAAAGAAATGAAGTTCTGGAATGCTTTCTTTGGTCCTCCCAGGAAAAGTGCCATACATCATTACTTCTACTTTTCATACCCAGGATTTAAAGAAACTGCAATTATTTTTTTTTTTAATATTAAATATAAGGGCAAACAAGGTATTCATTGTCTCACAGTGCAATTGTCACCAAAGGAACCTGAAAGGTGTTTGTGTTTGCAGAGAATGTGTCATACAGACTAACTGGAGGTTACAAAAGCAAAAAGAACAGCAACAGAAGAGTGTGTTTGTGTTTTCAAAACTTGGTCACAGACAATGCATAGCTACACTGGACAATCCCATGACATTTGGGGGAATTTTCAGCACTGCAAACCACGATGAACTTGTTCTGAAAAAAACTCTGGGCAAAGTAGATAGCCTAGTCCATGTCACACATCCGTAAGCCTGCTTAGTGGAGACTGAATAACTTTGCATAGCCTATGCGCCCGTTCCTGCCTGATTCCTCTGGCAAGGTAGCATGAGCTACCTTTACTGAGGGTTTTACTTATCTCCCTTACAGTAAGAATACTTGAAGGATAACACGGCAAATGATGAACAGAGGACACACAGAGATACCAAGTCCAGCGTACGCAACACTCACTTTTGTAGAACTTCAGATGCTCCAATGACCTTTTGATAAATCAGCAACACAAGTAAGTACTGAACAGTACTTACTACAATACTTGCTCTCCTCTGGTGTCAAAATCTGTATTTCAGCTTCCCTGCGAGATGGCTCGAAGTATTGGANGTACTTAAGAGCACAATCCTTTCAAACCTTCACTGCAAGGAAGCACAATTAGTTCCTGCTGTAGCACAGAACTTAGAAGCTATTTTAAAGGACACTTCCATCACACCAGAATCAGTCACAAGTGCTCAAAAGCCTTCTAAGCATAAAATGCTTTTTGAAAATTGCTAATAGATTTTGTACTTTGTGGTATAATTAACACAGGATGTAAAATTGCCAAAATATCAGAAAGAGAGAGTCAGATATATTTTAAGTACCGCAGGCAGCAGCCCAGCAAAGCTGTTGATCCATCAAAAGATCAAACTGATGCCAAAAGCATCCTCCAGTTTACACAATTGCCAATCAAAGGCAAGAGCCATACAACAACACAATCCAGACAGTAGATAATGACTCTGATTTGGAGTCAAAGGGAATTGATAACTCTGCACTAGATAAAAGTGAAAGCTCTTGCAAAATGTACCTAGAAAGGGGTCAAAGGAAATTTGATATTTAACAGCCTTAGTTCCAACCTGATCTGCCGTAACTAAACTCACACTGAAAATGGGACACATTCACAAATTAACATACCAACCAGAAATCTTGCCTTTGATAATTTTTCCCCGCACCAAATAATCCACTTCATTCTATATAATTGAGAAGAAAGCCGTTCGGAGAGATTCTGGAGTTTAATGAATGGCAAAAAGAGGGGGTTGGTCAAATTTTAATCTGTTTGACCATGCAAACTGTACTGTATCTGATAATGTTCATGAGAGGTCTACTGAGGGACTTGCATCCTGTATGAATTATACCCAAGGCTCTAAAATTCATTTGAATGCATTAATTCCTAACCTAAATCACAGAAAAGTAATATACCGTTATTGTATTTTCAAATGTATACTATAGCACGATGCACAAACAGAAGAGTAGTTCATTTATATCATGTAGATTCATTAAAAATAAAATCACCTCCTAAGTCTGTGTGTGTTGATTTTTGAGTTGCAAACAGTCATATTTCCCATGTGTAGGAAAGGAATAATTTTATACCTAGGTGTATTCAAGGCTTTGAACTTGATATACATGTAATATCAGAGAAGGAAAATAAAAATATAATGAAAAATTCTCTATTTCATGTGTTAGAAAACAATATGTTTTCCTCATTAAACCCTCAGATATAAATTCTATAAACCATGAAATTACCTTTGAGCCCTTACTGAAATAACCAGTTCACAAATAAATGATCCATGCAGGAAGAAAAGCGAAGATTAAACTAATAAGGGAAAGTTGTATTTTTACATCAGCAGTCAAAAAAACAAACAAACAAACAAAACCCAACCAAGGAACAATTATTAGTATAGACTTACACAACAGAGATTCTACTTGAATCCTGGATGATTTAATTCAGCCACATTCTGAGATAGCCAGTAGTCATATGTTCCAATATTATGAGGAATTCACTCTCACAAGAAATTAAGACTAATTTGGTCAGGGGCAATGGTTTCATAGCTTTTGTTCCATCAGAGTCCCACCAACACACGTGTGTTTCCATCCTGCTGCAGAATCAGTACCTAAACAATTAAACATTGCTATTTGAGTTAAGCGTTCGTTCTTCCCCCTCGAGCACCCTCCCCGACTGTCCATTTCAGTTCTGCAAAAGAGGATCAGTTTTTGCTTTGGAGAGCAAAAAGTTAAGAGAAGAGTTACAAGGTTGACTTCCCTGAAGAGTGTCAGGTCAGTTTTCCAAAAAATATCCCGCTCACGAGCACTTAATTCCATTAAAATTGATCCTACCCAAACAGAGGCAGATTTGGTTAATTTGGAAAGAGCCATCTGGTGGGATTTGGCGACCTCCATCACAGCTCACCATCCACGGCTTTCCCCTCAAAACCACTTACTATTCCCAGGCATGTCACTCCACAGGAATTATTCTCCATTTCTATCACAGTCCTCACCGGTCCTGACTCAGTTTTCTCAGTCTCACCCCATCGCAAGGTGTGGATTTTCCTCACAAGTCCCTCACATCAACAAAGCGGCCACAACTCAGTTCTTTTTCTGGTGCCTTTTCATGGCATTTCGCTACTTTGGGCAATGTGTTGCAGTCGGGTACCATTTCGTTTGGCTCAGTGGCTTCCCAGGTGTGAAGCTCCCACTTGGTAGGATGATCTTGAACCCTCCTGCCCAGCAAGAGCAGGCACCTGCCTCCCCAGTGCGAACACATCTCACTGCCACACTACAGGGATCGCAGAGAAGCCCGGATCTCAGGACACCTCAGTTAACCTACAGGAAAACTGAGAACAACCCACTATTTATTCAACATGCTACACTGCAGTTAAATAGTTTTTCAGTGGTTTTCTTTCTTTTTTCTTAAAGTATCTTTCAAAGCATTTTAGCAGGGCCACGAGCAAAAGCAGATTAATTTTAGAGATACGGAAACTCAGGGACGGAAAGATGAAATTACTGCATTAAGTTCCTGTTCTTTTCAAGGGGCAAACTGCAGGCTCTCTCAGGATAGAAACGCAAACAAGGAGTCCATGCCTTAAATACCTTCAAATCTAAATTTAAAAAAAATACAGGCAAAAGTTAAGAAAATGTGAACATATAAACAAAGAGACCTCTTCATCCCATGATACAGACAGAGGGAGAGGAACTACCGAGGTGGAAAAGCGTATCAATGGAAGGAGCGGAGAACACAAAGGTTGGGGCTCAACGCCAGGCGGCACAAGGCCCCAAATCCTGGCAGTGAACAGAAAGCAGGAGGATTGCATCACCCGTGGCAGAGCTGGTACCGCTTCTCGCTTCCTGCTGTGCCAGCTTCAGCCTCTGGCTGACCCCTCCATTCAGCTACTTTCCCCCAAAAACCATGTGCTTGGGAAAGGCTATGCTGCAGGTCCCCGGGGAGCCGCTCATGCGCAGCTTTGAGTCCATGGAGCATTATAGAGGAGAAGTCATTACGCTTCACTCAATTAAAACAAGGGGCTGCAAGCATAATTGCCTCTATTTTTTAGAGCTGTGGGATATCATCCACACAAAACAGTGGCGATTCTTCAGGTAATCGAGTGCCAAAGCTTTTAAGTCAAATCCAGCACTGTTTACCTATCCTACAATAATAGCAACTAACAACTCTTGAGCAAGATTACATTGTGACTTCTGCTTGGAAGTTTAAAAAAAAAACTACGTCAAACAAAAATAGGGAATTACGTACTGAATTATGTACTGAAGATCCATCAGACTGCAGCCCTAATTCCATCAGCACTCTGAGAATTTAACATCTAACTTCTTCCATATTCACTATGGCCTATTGCCATTCCCTTCAAGTGCAGCAGCAAATATAAATCACGTTTTGGACTTAAAACATCGAAAGTGGAGAAGCTTCCAGTTCTGTATTTCGTTTGGAAGTCTATGATAGAAAGGCAAACTAGTATTCCTGAAAATTTACTAAATAAAAATAATACTGACTCCTATTTCTTTTCAGTAATACGGAAAGTTTAGATACCTAATTTCAGGGTGACAGGACATTTTCAGACTGAATTATAAATCCCTAAAAACAAGGGCCTATATCTTGGACGCAGTAGCAAACTCTTAAACAGACTGGTGCTATTAGATGTGCTTTAATACTTCTGCCTTTTAAACTTCGCACAGATACTTCCAATAAAACCAGCTCCAAGCCAGCTCCAGTCATAAAGACAGAAATTTAAGTTTGCACATATTAGCAGCCTGCAGTGGGCAAATGTTCAAACACATTACGGTTTTAATATAATTATAATTGTTGAACATGTTCAACCAATTATCCACAAATATTCTGTTTATCTGAGATGCTGCCAAAAATTGTGAGCTGCAGTCAAAATAACATGATACTGTAGTCCTTCTGCAAAGAATAGCACTAAATCAAAAGAAAAAACATATGGAAAAAGCCAAAGCAAATATCTTATCTGATATTTTATAAATTGTCAAATACCATATTTTAAATATTTTACTTGTACGGATATAAACTGCCACATATATTTATTTGATAAATTAACATTTTAAAAGTTCGTGTCACCTACTAAAAACGAGGGCTTTACAATAACTTGCTGTGCATGTTTCTTTCTTGTCCAGCCCTCAGACATCAAGATTCCACAAAGCACAAATGGAAATAACTGGGAAACACCAGTTAAATGCTGCCATGCCTTTAGCTTTAACAACAAAATTATTCCGTTGCCTGCTTTTCTGCCTTATGCACAAATACAAAAATATTTTAAACAACCAGATGAGTTCCATCTTCTAAGGCAAAAAAATAAACCACTACAATTTGTCTCTAAGAAAGAATTATTAAAACCCCCTGTTGTACAACTCCTATTTAGACGATTTGCAATGCTGCAAAAGCACTTTTTTCAACGGTGCCCCCTAAATAATTAACCTGTTCCTTTTACCATACTTCCTATATTACAGAAGTCATTTTCCTACAACAAATCAATAACTCATTCCTTATGTCAGTCATTTTTCTCCATTTAACTGAATGGACTTAAGTCCAACACTGAAAGTTAGATTACCTTTGAATTATGCGTGTGATTTAAAATTCAAAGTACTACACTAAGGAGCTTTCTAGAGTGACCACTCTACAGCCTCTTCACATAGACAATCCCTTACAGACCTTCCCGATGGATTTAAAGCAGAACAGCAACTCTGAAACAGTTAAAAACCTGAACATTAACAGGAAATGGCAGTCATAGACCAGAATCAACACTTTCCTTTATTTACAGAATTAAAAAGCCAAGCAACCTGCAACATCTACAATAACATCCCCAATAGCCCCCCCCATTATTTCAGATTAAGTAATAATTGCATCCAATGGTATAATTTAATCATACAGTTCAAGCAGCTTCCAGCAGACACTGTCTTCTGCAGACACTATCAACTACAATTTCAGTCCCACTATTAAAATATTTGAAAACTCTTCTTGTTTTTTAAATAATTGAATCAAAACTAAGAGCAAAGAAAATTAAATACTAAAATATCAATTTCTCCACATTTTGATGAGCGTATAATAGAATATCTTAACATCAGCATGTAGTTTAGTCACAGGTTAAGGGAAACACTGGCACATTTTACGTAAATTTCTAGCATACAATGTGTTCTTACTAGAAATAAATCACTGACAAGAGAATCACCGATACAGACAAGAAAAAGATAATATATGGAAAATGCCCTAATAAAAATGTTCACACTTCGTGCAAACTGTAATAAATTTGACACTATTAAGGAAAAAAAAATTCTAGCGGCAATCTTCCAAGCAGCACAAGGCTGGGAAGCTTGTATCAATTTAATTAACTGTCCTTTCTCAAAAGAATAAAACAATTTAATCCAGCCTTCTATATTAAAGGTATGGATTTGGTCACATTGCTTTGTCATCTGTTAGCTGTCTATTAATCTACAGCACAAGTTGTTGTGACGTTTGTATCCTCCAGAAGTAATAAGCATAATTTCACTGCCTCAGCCACACTCCATTTTAAGCTTTTTGTAAAAAAAAACTTCATAGCTGGTTTCCGACCTCTGATGTTCAACGCCAGGAACCAGTGCAGCTGGACACCCCCTATCGTCATGCACTGCCCAGAGCTGTCAATGGTGAAAATTATTGGTTTGAAACAACTGAGGGCTTTTATTTTTACTCAGCTTTGTTTTATTGTTAGGTTTGAGTTCCCACTCCCTCCCCCGAAATTAGCAATATAGAGAAGTACTTTGTGCCGAGATCTCTGATTCGGGGATACATACAGCCAGTCAAATCAGAATTACTTTTCGCGTTAGCACGCCCTTACAAACTGATTTCTAAGATGATGCAACTGGAAAAACTGCAAAAAGGTATTTTTTTAAATGCAGAAATTCTCACTTTTCAGCCTTAGCATCATCCCACCAGACTCTGAACCTCAGCATTACCTGAAGCAATTAGAAGAAACCAAAGTGGCAAAGTAGTGTTAGGTAATGCTTTATCTTCAGCATTCTGGAAGCTCAGCAAGACTTCCATTCAAAGCTGCTCTCCACTCCATTTCGGCTCAGCACCCCGAATCTGTTCGCTACCAGCTGCTGAAGTTCCTTGTATTAAACTGAGAATTTGTGAGAAAAGCAAAACTTCCCGCTGTGTGTTAGCTTTGCATGAGAGCACTCGATCCTAAGCCGTGATACTCTTCGGATGTATTTCTGTAAATATTTTTCATTTCAGGTAAACATGGGGGGTAGGGGAGGGAAACCAATAGATTAAGTACTAGTTACAATTATTACAACAGTCACTTAAAAGCAAAATTAATACGTTGTACAATTTTGCTAACTTAACATTACTGTCGTGGTTTAGGCACATTACTTACGGCAATGTTTTACTGAAGGGACCACATATTATTTTCAGATTGTTTATCAGCAAACTGCATAACTTTGATTTATTTTTTTTACATAAGGAAGTAGAAAGGAGACGAGCACGATAAGTTAGGATGAATCAGTTAATTTTGTCATAAATTTATTTTTGATGGGGAAATCCTTGTTACAAAACTCATGTACTTGTACTGCTATCTTAAATCGATCGACTTATGAAAAACTAAGATTAAACAAAATTTTGACCATTATTGGCTGAATTATAAACAAGTTCTAGGGTCCATTCTTTATCCAGCAGGACTGTAATTCCTCTGCATGTAGAGTTTTCATGAGATCAAAATGTTATTTAGCTTTAAATCAAAAGATCTGTTATTTTAGTTAAGTCTAACAATACTAGAAAGTAGAATTCCTCATCTGGGGCTGTAATATTTGCTGAAAAAAACCTACTTCAAAACATTAATCAAATTTTTCGCCTACTGGGCAGCCATATGGTAAAGCAGCATGTGAATCTCACAAACTTGCTGATCTTCTGTAACTGGGTGCTATTAATTACGCTTGCTGCATCCATCTCTTAGATTTTCGCTTTGTGAAAAAAGTATTTATTGCAACAGCTTTTACAAAACAAGGGAATGAAAATCACAATTGATTAATGAGCTGAATGGAAATATTTCCGTTAGCAGGTTTTTAAAATGAATAAGGATTAATACCATGGGTAAAAACGAACCCTACTTGTGTTCCCCTCCCCCACTTTTTGTTTGGCGGCGTGGGGGGGAGCTGCATTAGCAGGAGGAGGGTCTAATATGCATTATTCACTGCGTCGGCTTTAGGTGACAAACAATAAAGTTTAAACTAAATAGCTTAATACTATAAAGGCTGAGGACTTTGGGTGTTTTAGTGCTAAATTCCTTAGTATGAAATTGAATTGTTTCACAACTGCAAATCCTATTTGGTTTGGGGTTTGGGTTTGTTTTTACTTTTCAAACATATCTAAGAATTTTCCTGAAATCCAGAGAAGCAGACAATTCAGAATGATTGTCTCCATTTTGTCTTTAATTCCTCAGGCCACAGTACTGAGGCTGTTTTGGGATCTCAGCTATAAATCTAGTTAATCATAAATTATAGCTAGAATGTAATCCTTGACTCTACAGCCTCGTGTGCCAGGGAAACGGACTCTCAGGAATTACTGAAAGAAGATTGTAGGGGTTGGCCAGAAAAGCTAGCAAATAAGTTAAAATTCTGTTAGTTCACATACAAAAACCCCAGCCAGGGGAAAGGTGATGCGATACAGTTAGCCACTGTACACGTCCAGAGTAGCAGAAGTCATGGCACACCTGTGAAGATTTGCCATAGCACATCTTCAAGTTAGAAAGGATGATTTTTCTTGCTCTAATCTTCACATTAGTCTCCTCTACAGAACTAGCTTATTCCAACATTTGGCAGAGCGCATGAGCTCCATCCTAGGTAACAAGGGCGACAGAAGACGAAGGTGAGGATTAGTTCTTGAGAGGGACCAACGATGCTATCAAAAGCCTAAAACCCAGACTCGCTCCTTATTTTCACCGCGTGTAAACAAGCGAGACAGGCTGAAAAAACAAGGCAGCTCTCAGCCAAAGTATTCTGCACGTGATTCATCTCCTCAGGCTCAAGAAAAAGAACAACCGGGAAGTGAAATACCAAGAATATTCAAATAATCTCCAGAAGTAATTATTATTTTGAGCTTCCCCTCGAATAACTATACCGGCAGCTTACTGCAGGTGGAAGAAAGGGAAACCAGTCTCTTGAATATAGATCTAGGACCTGCTAGAGTTATGATTTATTTAAGAGGACCCACTCAAATACAGCAACTTCATGTGGAAGGAGACAAAGAAACCTTTGCAATAAGATGGGTTGCTGAACGATTTAAAATATTACATATTTCACAGACTCTCTAAACACAATACTCAGATATGCAAAGGAGTCACTTTCTGTCCTGCCAAGTCACCTTCTTCAACTATGGTGTAAATTCCCGTGCCTCTCTAAAGTCTTTATGCTTCTTAGCTTACAGAAATTTAAGCAGGTAATAACCAAAATAGTAAAATATTTAATTACCGGCTACTTCAAATTACACGGCCACCCACTGGATGACATTTCAATCATCCTAATGTAAATATCCGTACGTAGAAAGAAAGAACAGGAGGGGAAAAAGTCAAGTAACTTCAAGTGCTAAACCAGCAAGGGAAGTTTTGCAGTAAGAACAAAATTTGAATAGAAGGAAACTGCATTTTTTAAAAACCAAACATATGTTACTCTGGGCATGATCCTTGTTATAGAATAGAAACTACAGAAATTATTGCAGCTTCTAAGTCGTCTTATTCAGGTTTTTTTCCTTGTGCCATCTCGACTCTAACACAAATTACTATCTTTATAAGCAATGAACAATAATAAGACCAATCTGGTGATAAAAAAGCTTGCAAGCTCTACGCCTTTAGAAGGAAAAAAGCGTTTTAAAAATTAGTATGAAACCTTTTAAACAAGTTTTAATTAGTGACCCAAAATGTATGCCATAACTTTTCATCACCTCTTGGGTCATCTCTAAACCTCTCCCGCATACATTGACTGTCTGCTTAAAAGTTTAAAGAGCTAACAAAATGTTTTAACGAGATACAAATCTCAGAGATCATTAATCAATATGTTCAATGTTATTTGTGATAATTCATCATGACATGATATTAATGGGTTACTGTACCCTTCAGAGGTGAGATTAATGCAAATGAGCAGCCACAATTAACTTTACTGCTCCCAACTCACAGGAATGGACAGATGATTATAAATGACAACTATATGTCAATTACAATATCCAATAAAGTGAAGCTTAGAGGGCAATCTATCTACTTTTATAGTTCTTGCTTGACATAGCCGAATTTAGCTCAACCCACTGTTGTCACTGTGTAACCACCTCTTTGAAGGAGGGGTCAAATTTTTAATTTTCTATTTCTTCGGAAGGAATTCAAATTGGGCATCTAAATGCATTGTCTGAAGAAGGAAAGCTGCAGGAAACCAAGAACAGATGTTGCTTTCTTCATCAGCTGAAGAAAATCGTATCTGTTCTCAAATTGCAACAGCAAGGCCACAAAGCAAAGAATCTGTCCTGCTGTGTAATATATTTATTCAATTTAAAAAAGACCCAACATCATACAGCATCGGAAGGAATTTACATTTGGTAAACTGCTCTGTCACACATGGGATGCTAAGTCCACTCAGGTTAAAGATGCTGAGTGAGGTGTAGACTGGTATGTGCATTTTTGTAGATAAACAGGTATTGTATGATCACCTCTTGAGCCACCGATGCTTCTGTAGCAAAGAGATAACAGGAAAGAAGCAAAATTTCTAGTGACATCAAAGGAGCTAGAAACAAAGAGGTCAGATGTTCATAAACCAAAGAGCTGGCCAGGTTGAGGAAATTCTGAAACATGGCAGGTACAAAATCATAATATACCTCTGTAAATTATATATTCACCAAAAAATGGCAAAATCAGCTCTGATAACATACCCAGACTCTCGGCTTACTGCCCTCCACAGAAGAAAGCTTCAGCGATGATAACAAGAGAAACACTGGTCTAAGCGTTGTAGGCAGCCATAGAGAGGCACCATAAAACAGGTATTTCCTGTAATCTTCAAAACTTTTCTCTGTAGCGTCTTTCCTATGTCTTACGGCCAATCAGCCATCATGGCGTGCTTGGCGAGCTTCTCTGCACAGGGCTCAGAGATGTGCCCTATTGGAAGAGCCGCAGTGCAGCAACAACTATTACTGCTACGTTTTACGTTTACTCATTAAGCTTACTCAATGGGCCACCTGAAGGTATGACTTTAGCTCTTCAACACATCTGTAAACTTCAGCACATACTAAGTGTCTATAAATAAGATCCATATGATTTCCAGAACGAGTTAAACCTGCAAGGTTTTAGGGATAAATCAAGAGTGCTTAAGACAACAGTGCAACAACTCATCCCCGTTATGCAACCTCCCCACTGAGCACCCAATTTTCTTTGGGAAAAATAACTTACAGGAAGCCTCTTGTTTTCTATTTCACTTCTCAACATAAAGCGTTTGAAATTTATTTTAGCTAGAGTTAAAGAAAAATACTGAAAAGTTATTTCTGATGTATTGTTTGGATTATATTCTCTTTCCTTATATACCCATCTGAAAAAAAGTGCTAGCTTTTGTGGCTTCTGCTTTGCTTTAAGTAGCACCTAATTCTGCAATGCAGGTCGTGCACAGGCACTGCAGCCCGTAGACACCTACTGAAACCAAGGAAGAAGATAGTGGAGGGGCAGGGTATGGAAGTACCTCACAACGTCCATCAGCAGCTCCACTTGGAAACTATTCAATAAAAGTCGGTGGGGGTTTTGGCTAAGTAATCTTTTAGGCACCATTCAGCCCGTAATATTAGCATATTTTCATTATGCAAGAAGTAAGATGATGTAAGTACGTTCACATCTCAATACTTTGCTGAAGGACAACAGGGGACTTCCTGATTTTCTTTAAAGCCATGTTTTCCAAAGAATCCCTCTCCCCCACCTCACTTTATTTAATCTAATCATCAAGAAAAATGGTTTTCAACTGAATAAAACTGCTGACACCATTACCATCATTTTCAACATGGGGAAATAGTAGAAATTCTTTACTGCTTCCAATATGGATGATAATACACATTTTTGTGACAATATTTTGTCGAAGTCCTGACACATTCTGAAGAAATGTGCTTTTGAGAAGAAACAGTTTCCATGCTGACCTCTAAAAACCTGAAGTCTATAATTACCCCTTAAAATAACTTTATGGTAGATAATTAGCTGCTGAGCAAATATTTTAACTAAAAGCAAGTATGCCTTGTACATCCTGAGCAAACCCGAATTCATCAGCAGAAATAAGGTTTATTCCGTAAAAATAACACACAAGTCCGAGCACAGACAAATACCAGATAAATTCGTAATTTAAACTATGTCCGTGTAAGAGGAGGATTTCCTTTTGGATTTTTTCGGATTTAACTAATTAATCAACAGCTTTGAGTTGGTTAAATAAAACCTTTTCCAACGCCTCCTATTTAATTGCAGTTTGGCACCAACAAATATATATCAAAATTATAGTATCTCCCTTGACAGGAAGCTCCTTGCTTCCACACACAGTTATGGCTCTCTGCAGAGTAACCAAGAACTGCTGACAACCTTGAACACTGCTACAACAATATTACTATACTTGGCAGAGAAGTACCCTTGCGGCAAGAGAAAAGCTGTAATTTTGACTGTCACTTCACATTACACTAGGTATTATTTCACTGTATACACGCACACACTCACAAACTCTTAATAGACTACAGTTTTCTCACTGCCCAGCTCTTCTATTATAAATGACAATATAATTGTGTTGACCTACTGGTAGGATCTCTAATAAAGCTAACATTTAACATCACTGAAAATTTTCTTTTAAAGTACAGCCATCATAAATTGTCTTGTCCTAGTCATATCAAACTGCTTGAGCAATTAAAAGTTATTTCATCTTTTTTATTATTAATTTCAAAAGAAAGAAAATATTTGAAAAGAGGAATTATAATTCAGCTGCTTTTTGATAATATGCCCTTAAATGTTTGAATAATTGCTGGTATCGTAAATGTTAATACCTTCATCCACAAGCTGCTTTGGTAATAAAGTGATTAGTATACTCAAAAAAAACCTAACAAACCCCTCTTTCTAGATTTCCAACAATGACACAAGTACAAAGGTAACAATAGGTGATAAATAACTGGGAGTTAAAAGTATAGCTAACTTGCAGACTTCCTCTCTGGGCCCATTTCTGTAACTAGGAAAATGAGTATGGAAGCATTTAATTGAAAAATTTTAATTTTGAGCACATAAGTACGTGGGGCAGAGCCCCTACTTTAAAATTTTAAGACGTACAAAATGTTCTGCTTTGAAGATGAGGATCTCTGTGACCCCATGAAAAGGATATTTGGTTCTTTCAAATCAGATCCAATTCCAGGACTCTAAAATAGTTTACAAAAAACTTTGCCTCTTTAGTTTTTATTTTAAATGCCGCATATGTTCAATAAACAGACTGTCTGCTGACTTCCAAAAATGTTGCATGTATATATTCAGAATCTGCACAGTAGCGATGTGCATTAACAAAAGAATCTCTGTGAAATATGGCCACAATCAGTTACTATAGGAAAACCTAACTTGCTAGAAATCAAGTTATATGTTTTGAAATATGCTAATACCAATTCACTATACTGCAAGCAACTCCTATGTTTTTGTTAAAACAATATTTAATTAAGCAAACTGGATTTAAATAGACCAAAATGGCACTTGGAAACAGTCTTTAATAAAAAGCATCATTCTGATTTTACTGTTGTTCAGGCATATTTTGCTTCTACCTTTGCGTTATTGATGTAATGTTTCAAATGCATTTAGAAAGACACCATCTCACTTGTGTTGTTTAGATAAGGAACCATTGCTGAACCTCTTTGCCCTTCTCCAATAAAACGTATCAAAAATTTCAGTACTGTCTGCTGACCGCACCACATTTAACAAGATTCGCAAATGAACCCAGAGTAAGTTTCCCACTGTGACACATTAATAATAAGTTCCTTATCCCATCTATCCCAAGCCATGAATATGTAATGTTATAAAATGAGTCCTTTTCACACAACAGAACCTCAGACGTGAATAAATAAAAACTATCCATCACAAGCCTGTGAAAAATTAATGAGAGTTCTGAGACATAAGAAAAAATTGGTTACTGAGATGATAAGGTCCAGTATGTAAAAACTATGTTCCTCACCAGCTGTAAATTTTATTTTAAAACTTTACAAAAAGAGTTAGAAAAAAAATATCTTTCTATAGCACATTTACCATAAGAAACAGAAAAGAGGAAAATGCTTTAATGGTGAGACATATATCTAAGTAATCCAGACAGCATCCCAAATCAGCAAGTGGATCAAATATTGCCAGAACGGGGAGTTACAGCAAAGTTGTAACCTTAGATATTTAGAAACAGAGTTCCTATTCCATTTCTTTTCCCTTCGGAATGGAAATTCCTGATGAAATAAGGCAGTATATCTCTCTAAACTTCATTTACTCGGATAAAAGAAGAATGCATAGAAATAAATTATTTTCATTCATGTGAGTGTCTCTGTACAGTACCAGGGAAGGCTTTAATCTCTCGATAGGCAGTAATCTGTTTTGCAATATGAAGAGAAGTAAGAAAAAAAAACCCACATTTTTCAAGAGTCAAGCTGCCACTATGTTTATTAATACATTTTCCTAATCTTGCCCAAAAGACCATGTTGACGTCTGAGGAGTGCGAGAGCTGTGCCAGGCCTACTCAAACTGCATCACCAAGAAATACTGGGACTTCGCCTTCGGACAGGGAAACGAGCCGATAAAAACCAAGAGGTACTACCCAAGTCCTCGAAAGACTTGTCCCAAGGCAGACAGCACTTCTTAAACTGTGCTACCAACTTGACTTCAGAAAAGATGGTATGATCTACAGTCAATTTTGTGAAGGATTAGCTATTTTAATGCCCAGCACCTAAAGTGAAAATGATGCCTTGTGATACCAAACTATGTCGCTTATTCTTCTCCAAAATCTGTCTCTGCCCACTCAGCATTCTCCCATTAACTATGTTTCTCTCTTTTATATTCCACCATTATTCCCACACCTGAAATCTATGAGATCCTCCAGGTCTGGCCTCCCAAACTGTTAACGGTTTCTTCTTTGTTTCTTAATTCTGATACACAAAAAGGTGTTTCAATCCTCTCTGTTGACTTCAGTGGCCATTTTCTGTTAATGTATCCCACGCTACATTGGGCATATGTGAACACGCAGGGTAAATGCAAGGTTTCTCCTTTCCCAGTTGATGCTTGCGTACGAAGCGACGAGACAGGGAAGCGTGTTACTGACCCTTTCCTTAGGTAACAGGACAGGAAACCATCGTGGAAAAAAGACTGTAGCAGAGCCCCCTCACTCCCCAGAGTACCGACTAGATTTCTCTATCAAGGAGTGGCTTCGTCACACAAAAACCTGATCGAGCAGGATGTTTTAGTCTTGGTTTCTTGAAAGTGGTTATGTCTGAAAGGACAGCCTCCAGAGTGCTGTCAGAAGTGTCTATCTGCAAAATAAATTACCTTTTGAAGTCTGCACAGAGAGTGATTGAGTGACTGTGAAGAATTATTTATTAGTCTTAAAATGCCAGTGGATACAGTTAAGGAACTATTTTTTCTCCAAAACTATTGTGGTCTCAAAGAAGAAAGGGAAATATGGCACAATCCCCGTAGAATAATCAGATTGCTGGTTTTGTTTGAGGGATGAGCAGGTTCCCCTCTACACGGCTCTACCAGAGCTCAAACCCTGTTCAAAACTCGTATTTTCTGGTGTGCTTTTGGTCACCTTTGCCAGGACCATTTGTCTTTCCTCCATTTAATGTTACAAATGCAGTAACTCTCTCCAGAGGGGTTATCCGTAAAAAAAAAAANAAAAAAAAACAAACCCCACCAACCAAAATCCCAGTACAGTCCCATTGCCATAAAGCTTTCTGTACCCTGATTAAAAAAAAATAATGCACCCAGATCATCTCTATTCCAGCCCTGCTTTTTTGTGTACTGTTTTAGGGAGCAACACCTAACATACATTAAGTTAACTCCCTTTTTTTAGAATATCTGACATTTAAGTCATTTGGTTTATATTCAGAACTAAGGATTCTCCCACATTTTCAAGAAAAATTACTAAGAAAATTTTCTTATTAAGGCTTTTCTCTCCCCTTTTTACTCATGAAATTTCAGTCTCTCAAATACGTTCACCTGAGTACTTGCAAGACCTTGCTGCTTAAACAGGTATTACATTTCAAAGCGTGCCAATGCAGCTGAAGATTTCTTTCTTAAATACCCTTATTGCAGGCTGACCTTTCTTGACTTGATACACATATTTTGCAGGGAAAAAGCCTTCAGGTCCATAATCAGTCCAGTCATATGCCCACCATACCTATACAGGCACGCATGGCAAGAAGCCTGCTAAATATCTTTGACATATATTAGTACTACACCTCTAGGTCAACTTACATATCAAGTCCAATGAAGAAAGGCCAACTGAGGGTTGATTAATTTTCAGACATATTTTAACCCCTACGATACCCATCACCACACTTTAGCAAAAGACATGCTTTTTTACACAGAGGCAAAAAAATAACAGACACTGCTGTTTATTCTCAGGTTCTCTAAGTCACACCGGACAGCAGCGAAGGACGAGCAGAAAGGATTTCAATATGCTATTTCTGTCTGAAGAGGAGCAGCCCCCATAATGCGCTTCCTACGCTGCTGCAGCATCAATGTTGCTCTATATTTTTACGCGATCTATATTTTCCCTTGTTTGGCACCACGGTGGTTGCAATTGGCAGTGCAATAGATGAGCGGGCAAAGCATGAAATTAAAAGATATTCTTCCTGCATAGTGCTGACTCTGCAAAATCTCGGCCAATAAACAGCCAAACCCCAGAATGTTTATTTTTAAACTAGGGCAATATAGCATTAGTTCTCAAGTTTAATTCAATTGATTTTCAAGCAAATAACAATAAAATGAACCCATAGATAGGACAATCTTTCAGTGATGGATGAGAGTGCTATAGTGAACACCAAACCTCACGCGACGAATTCGCCGCCGTCAGACAATTTCCCCGTGGGACAGCCAGGCAGCTCTGGACAAAAGCGATTCTGGGGCCAAAAGGAGTTCCCCGCTTCATCACCTCAGCAAAGCTGGATTCCACGACCTTCTGAGAAAAGCCTATATATAATTTTTGCTGAATAGGCCCCTCAGTTACCAGCAGAATCCAATTTGTAATTTAGCCTTAAATGCACACTCCACAAAAAGCTATCAGGTAAGAAAAAAACCTGACATGTAGATAAAAATGCTTTTTGACATACGTAAGTAAAAACTAATACTGTGGCATTTCTCAAATTAGCTATTTGAAGCGCGCATACACTGAAAAAGTTTCAGAGTATAAGCATTTATTTTGTTTTTACATTTTTTGGACCAAGAAAATATTTATGAAAAGAATAATAAATAATTAATTTTACTGGCTGCAAGCTGGGATTCTTTCCTGGTTAAACTATATGCAGTGAAATGGCATTTAGATTATATGAGAGAATTGATTCAAATGGCTTCCATTAGCAATTTGGCAAGCTGCTGTGAATTGCTCCTAATCAATTTTAAATAATGCTATCCTATCTGCGAATGGAGGCATCCTCATGTTTAACATCTCCACGCTGAAGAACTGTAAATCAGTGGCTAAAATACAAATTTCTTCATATCTTCTTCTAACTCATTGTGTTTAACAATGTGCCATCAGGGAAACTAATGCAGAATAAAGTAACCACACGTGTCCTCAGAGAAGTGTTCTGGGCCCTAAAGGTTTTCTCTTTTATCTTACATTAACGAATATTTCAAACTAATGTTGTTCTAGGCCATTTTACAGTACAATTGTATCTTAATTTTGCTTGAAATTTTATCAGTCAAGAGTAATTAGATCCATTTGCGCTGTAAATAGCATACATGTAGCATGACCATTTGTAGCAGGTGCATTTGCATTATGAGAATTTTTATTAAAAAGAATGAAAACTGCAAAAATTTCAGCAGACATTCAGAATTTTCTGCTTTGTTGCCTCTGGTTGTTGTTTAGAGGACACAACTACAATTTCAGACCAAACTTTTTGCCTGCAAAATCTTCGCACAGCATGAGAAAACAAATTCTACTTGTGACAATCTAACACCTCCTTTAAGTAACACAAAGGACACACTTTGATGGTGGCCATAAGAAGATACAGAAATTAAACCACAGCAGTTTCCATTAATGTAGGCACGTTGTTCAAATAAACCTGTAAATAGATTTATAAAAACATGAAGTGTGAAATACCTTAAATTGGCAACAAAATCCAACCGATCATTTCAATAAATTTTTCAGTTTGACTTCATGTGCCACGCAAAGAAACGTGGCTGGTTTAGACGCTGCAGAATTGTGAGATGGGAACTTGATAACACAGTTTCAGGTGGCCACAATCTTCACTGGTTTGCTATGTCTGGCAAAGTAGGTACTAATATGTGAGTCAGTAAGTGGGTGTCTCTGTCTCTGGGAAGAGAATCTCAAAAAAGCTTGTCCGGATAGTTTCAATGATTCTGGTATTCAAAACGCCTGATGTCCTTGCAATGTCCAGCTCTTAATGGATCATATTTGTTACTGAGTCTTTTAAAGGAAAAAAAAACCCGCATTCATCTTCTGCACAGATGATTGAGCCTTGTTTCAGAAAGCTTTTCAAATACAAGAAAGAATTAACATACTATTGGTAGCAAGAACAGTATAATGAGACAAAACTAATGGAATAAAATGGGATCCGTTTAGAAAGCATTGTTTAAATGTGATCTGCTTATACTTCAAATCATCTTTCTCATAATGGAAAAGTATACAATAAACTGTCGTAAACCAGTGAAAAAGAAGATTCAAAAACAGACAAGGAATTCACATTTTGTTGGCTGGGGAGACCTGGGGAGAGAGAACATGAAGTGCTTTTTGAACATGAAGAAAACAGTTCTTTAACAGACTATGACTGCTAAAGTAAATCAAAGATTTACTTTACAAAGTAGTAAACATGGTGATGAGGAACCGCTTCCAGAAGACCACAAAGCAGAGTGCTGTAAGTAAATAAAGCAGTCCCACACGCTCCCACTGCTCTGTTCCGAACACTAAAGCACGGCTTTCAAGAATCAGAAAAGTTAGCACAAGTTATTGCACAGGATGCCTTTCCTTATTTATACTCTACCAACCCCCTCTCTGACTCTTCCAAAAGAACGTGTGGAAAAATAGAGGATGAACAGGCAGATGGAGCTATACAGGTGAAAAGCTGACATTTAATGCTTAATTCTGCTATGTTCCACTTCTAACTGAATGCACGATGTGGTCAGTGAAGAGAAGCTATTGCGTACTGAGGTTTAGGAATGCGTATTATATACCTATAATGCTCAAATTCCACAGCACCTACACGAGAGACCTTGATGGCTTCCCAGATAATTGCCACCGTGCGTGGCTTTGAACGAAAGGGGCACCCTTCCAAGTCCAAGGCTGAAAAGATATAGCCGTTACGGCAGGCCAGCAGTCTGGAGATGAAAGGGGCTATAGGTAGATAGGACCGTCTCCTCTGAGGACTAAACAATGCCACCCCTAATACACACCTAAACCTGACTTGATGTCAGAAGGTAGGTATTACTATACTGTAACATTTTCATGAGCTAGTCTCATCCCCAAATCATGCTTAAAATACCCAGGAAATAAGGGATCTGTGCCTGAGGGGGCTAATATAACCCGCACAACTCACAGGAATCTATCTTGACCACTCAGCTATTGGTCATTCTGCACGTGGTAACACTTCAGCTCTCTTGCTGAAGCTTAGCTAATGTAGGAGAGAAAAAAGAAATAAATTTTAAAAAGTACAGCTAAAAGATAGTACTCATGAAGCAGCTTAATTCCAAACCTACTTTGCTCTCACCCTGCAACGAGTAGCAATGACAGTTCTTCGCTTTCTGTTAGGGCTTGAGATGTTCAGTATCCTGGCAGAGTTTGCTCAAGGCTTGGAAGTGGATGCTGCTAATAACAGCGATACCACGCGTGCCACTGCTGGTGTCCCAATGAGAGCTGGAGCGTCTGTGGCTTTCTGCTCAACAGGAGTCCTGAAACATTCCTCTTTGGCACCACAAGTGTTTCTGGATTTTGCTTAAACCAGACAGCAGATAAAACAGTCTAGCCACTTTTAAAAGGAGATGACCATCACTGCTTCCTCCGGATTAAGTTGAAAAAAAAAGAAAACGTCTTCTTCGTTCTTTCAAAGCCATATAGGCATATTCCCGAGCTAGCTTTAACCTAGCTTTCAAAGCAGTACCTACAGAGTCTCAGCACATCGCTGCAAGCCAGCTACTCAAACTTTCCAGAGACCATGCAAGTTCTGCAGCTTCCCCTGGACCCCACGCTGCTATGCATATGTGACACACGCCCCTCTTCAATTCCATTTAAAACTAGCTGAAGTACGTCCCCGTTGCACGCACTTATGCTTTGTACCATCAACAGAGCTTAAGAGAAGCTCAGCAATGGAATCTGCGGAGCCAGAACAGACACCACATGCTGCTGTGCTAGAGCCACACACAGGTTTGTTTTATCTTTTAAAATATGCCATCCCTGAAATACTTTTCCCCCCATTTTTTCACAATTTAAACCTCGATTCTACTGGACACATATTAATTGTACCAATTGTTATATGAATCCATAGCTATCACCTACTCTCAAAAATATTTTTATCTGACAGCAGGGATGATACTGTATCATTTACTGTAAATTAAATGACAGTTTCTTAGTTAGCATAGTGTAACTATACAGGACGATAGTACTTATGATAATAAGAAAAGTAAATTTAATCCATTATATTGAACAGAATATTTACAGCAGTACATTTTCAAAAGCATTCATATTCTTGATATAGTAAAACAATTTTAATACCAAGAACATCTAGATCGTATCAGCAGGTGCAAACTTTAAATAGATATCTCTTCCTTTCCATAATGAAAGCAAAGACACTGAAAAACAGATTGCCTCTCTCTTGCTTTCTTTGTGAAATCTGCTTAAATCATTACCTACCCAAAACAGAAGTTGAAAATGCTTTCTGATGTGAGAAACTCAGTATTAAATTTAGTCTTGAAACAGATTTTTGTGGTATTTTAACTACTTCTAAATAGAAGTCTATAGAGGAAAGTATTAATACAACCTACAGAGGAAATAATTAACACAACCTTAATGCTAAACAATCTTTGAATTCAGCACATTTGGACAAGACTACTTATCAAAAAATTACTGTTCTTATTTCTGTTGGTTGCTAAACGAGGTAATACAGTAATACTTACCACAACAGTATTATGCAATGATCCAGTTTTAATGCACACCAGCATTCAAGAAATTACATATAGTGAAAATCTCTCATGACTACTTAAATTTTAATCACTTTTTTATTGTTATATTGCAGGAGTCAAGAGTAGAGTAAACAACAGTCTTAACCCCACTGGGCCTTAAGCAGGTACTCCTTACAGAAATGCAAAGATGTTAGCAATTTGTACTGTTCAGAGATGCTAAAAAAGTCTGCCGTCATTCAATACCCCCTTGTATCATTAGAAGATTCTTACACAGCTCATTCACTGTCAGTCCAGATACCTTAAATACATCAATAGTATTGGGAAAAAATAGCTAGATTATCAAAACAACATTTCAGCAAATCTTTAAAACAACTTTTTAGAAAAACTTTTTTTTTTTTAAGATTTTTCACAAACCTGTGCAAGAACAAAAAAAAAAAAACCATACAAAATCACATTTCCTAAGCTTGCTAAAGTAATCCAGGATTTCCATTGAGAATGAGTGCTATAGAAATCAACAGTATTATTTGGCTGGCTGAGTAGGACAGATAGTAAATTAAATCTTCCACATCTTCTTCAAATATTTTTCATGAACAGGTTTGTAACTATCCCAAAAATAAAATCCTGGAGGTTCAAAATCACTGTTTTCTACACCAGTTATGGCCTTGTGTTTGACCAATTCCCTCCTCAAACACAAAACCATACACGTTTGCACTGAACCTATGAATGTTTGTACAAACCGCAGATTTAAGCCGTGGGTACATCTGCTCTTGAACACAACTTCGCAGTGCTGATGCATGCAAGGTCACTCAGATGTAACCCAAATCCAGTGCGGGACCCACTACTGTTTCTAATAGACAAGAGTTTTCTCACCATTGTTACGCAGTGGATTGGGACAAAATCCTAGAACATCTCAGTACAAAGAGAACCTATAAACAGGCAGAAGTAGGTGTAATGAAGACAGAGGACGCTGTATCCAAAGGAAGATAACCCAGTGCTGAGGGTCAGCCACCATTGAGCTTGACACCAGCAGGCACGCCTCAGAAGTGCTCTCTGGGACACGTTACTAAAGGATGTAGAGCTCGAACATTTTTGAGACTCCTGGAATATATTTAATATCTTATTTAGAAGAAAAAAAAAAACTATATAAACTCTTTTTGTACTGTCTCTTCATACTGTCTCCTATTGGCAGGCTTCAGACAACTCCCTGCAGCACCTAATTTAGGTATTATAAATCCTCTGTAACTTAGAGCATTTTTCCATCACCAAGCTATGTCACCTATCAGCCATCCTTATGGCACTTTGAATAAACTATGTAAATAAACACTATGAAAACTTTTAGACCTTCACTACATGTATTTTTCTGTCCTGACTTCCCCTATCAATGGTATTGCATTCACTGGTTTAGAAAGCAAAGAAGAAACAGGTACGCAGGCAAGACCTTTTCTGTTCATAAAGTGTCTGATAAATATAAATATCAGCTTTACATACATGGCTTATGACATCTTACGACATTTTAAAGTGTATTTAATAGCTTAAAAAAAAAACTTCTAAATGGCTTTAGTCATTTACTGTAATGTCCACTATAGGTCACATGCTCATCAGATGGAGTACATTTAGCATGTATTTATGGGCTTGCTGTTGCTTTTCAAAACAAAAAGATATAAATCTTAATACTCTCAGTTCTAATGTATGGATACAAGCCATTAATCACTCTGACAAACATATGTAGGCTGTAACCCTGTACATGCTTTAAGAATAGAAAGCAGACGAATACAGTTTACACCTTCGGGTACATCTGTACTCTCCCTAACCCTCAGCATTTGAAATTCGGTAAAGAAGTTATGAGATGTGCTCTTTTTCTGTAAATACCATAGATCAAATTAGGTAGCCACCTGCAGGCCATCACCTTTCAGGGATTTTTGGTTTGCTGTGATTTCTGAATGAGCCAAAGCAGACAGTGAACATTCCACCATGAACTGCCAAATTCTTCACGCAGATTCAAAGAGTCTTCATTTTCCTTTTTTATTTAACCTTACAAACAGAAAAGGACATTTCAAAGAACAGCGTGTAAGTACCAGTCTTAGAGATCCCAACTCTGTTTCTACTAAAATCACTGCCAAACTCCTGTTGATTCAGCAATCACCAAAGAGCCATTTCATAACCTACTACCTCGTATTTTATGGGTTCGGTTTTCTTCTCTGACCCTGCTACTAGAAATATTCCTGTTCTAAGAAAATGCAACAGACAGGCTTAATTTGACGCATTTACATACTATTAAAAGCAAGCCTCCCAAATCCCGCGCATTCATTTTCAGACAAGAGCACTATGTAACAGTCAGCTAAAAGAATGACCTCCACACAGCTCAACTTCAAACTTCAGTAGTGGAAGACAGTAAGAATATTTGATGCAGCTGATGGATTAGTTTAAAAAATTTTGTTAGCAGTCAAAAGGAATTGTTTGATAAGAAGATAAAATTAAATTGCAACCATTATCTTGCTAACATAAACAAAAAAGGATGCAAAAAATAATTGCTAATATTGGCAGGTGTTATTTCTCCCAGGAAAGCTCACAATACATTATCTCAGGGACAGCGTTCACCAGAGAAGCCAGTGCTTCCTTTAGAGAGCTGAGGTTAAGGCTAAAAACTTTAAATCCTGTTTACAATTCTGGAAATGGGGAAACCAAAACCAATCTGATTGCGAAATAAACGGATGGGCAGATGTCAAGCTTTTTTTCCCCCCATTTTGAAGGCAAGGAAAGGAGGGAGAATCAATAGAAAGAAAAATACATCTTCAAATATCACATTCATGTTTTCTTTACACATGGGAAAATGGAAAGTCTTCCCATTCCTGCCTTTTCTGCTCTAATCCTGCTTACAAAACCTCCCTTTACATCTTTCAATGTATTTTTCCTATTCCATGATGGTCTTTTGCTTCCCCGTGCTTGACCCTCTCTGTACTCTTTCATGTCAATCTCTATTCTTCCAACAGTTTCCTGTTCATTCTCCTTGTTCAAAAACCTCTTTAAGTCCCACTCCTTTTGCAGAGCCCCCCCAGCTCATTTCCTCCTAGGCAGCGCCCTGCGCCCGAGCATTTCCCCACTCACACACCTTAGACTGCCAGTTCGGACGAGGGCTCTGCCTTCTCAACACCCTGCAAAACAATACGGCCAAAAGATCTGAAACGTGTGCCTCGCGTCGAGCAGCTCTGTTTAGAGAGTTGGGGTTGTTCAGCCTGGAGAAAAGAAGGCTCTGGGGAGACCTTATTGCGGCCTTCCAGTCCCTAAAAGGGCTACAGGGAAGACGGGGAGAGACTAGTTATCAGGGAGTGGAGCAACAGAACGAGGGGTAATAGTTTTAAACTGAAAGAGGGGAGATTTAGAATAGGTATTAGGAAGAAATTCTTTACTGTGAGGGTGGTGAGACACTGGCACAGGTTGCCCAGGGAAGTTGTGGCTGCCCCATCCCTGGAGGTGTCCAAGGCCAGGCTGGACGGGGCTTGGAGCAACCTGGGCTGGTGGGAGGTGTCCCTGCCCAGGGCAGGGGGGTTGGAACTGGATGATCTTTAAGGTCCCTTCCAAACCAAACCATTCTATGATTATATTAAACATTTCTGTAAATTGTTGATTTCCAAAGCTACCGAGTAACCAGTCCCTCCAATGATTACCAAAGAACTCAGATTCTACTAGGGATTTTGTTGTCAGAGACTTAGGGTATTTTTATATGAAAATCTCTTTGTTCCTCTTCTCATTTACCATTGTCTACTTCAAAACACCTGTAGTCTTACACTCTAGCAGCATTCACTGTGTCAGATAGGGAGGACAAGGGAGAAAGCAAATAAGAAATATTTGTCAGATTAACAGATTAAAAAATACAGGAGATAAAGATGAGCTGTGTCAGGAAACACTATCGAGACAGAAGAAACAGCATGGAAAGATGGATGAGATGGAGACAAGAGTCAAGCCAGACAGCCATCGATAGACTGCATTTTGCACTGTCTCCAAGGAATGGAGCAATTTACTGCAATACAAGGATAAGGTTTTGCCTTGAAGGCCAGATTTTAATCTGCAATGCAACATATATTGTCAGGTATCTTATGTTTTGCTGTTATGGCTCAGGAAAAAAAAGATGCCGAATTAAAAGGGGGGAGGAGAAACCTATACTAATAAAAAAAAAAATAAACCACCTAAGACACTAGGAGAGCAAATAGAAAGAACTTTTAGAGTACATTGGGTACAAGCATTATGTTTTTTAACTTGATCTATAGCTACAACTTTGAAACAAATTACGAAATTAAGGTTTCTGAAACCCATTTGCTTAGAGATGATGACACACAAGACACTAAAAACCAATTTGTCTGCATTCCCACAGAAAATATAAGCAACATCAAGAGCCTTTGTACATTTAAAAACAAAACCCATCCTCTCTTAAAAGTCATAAATAGTACCATGTAGAATTCTTACTAATATTACAACTACCCATATTGCCCTAGTTCATACGGGTAGTACCAATAAAATATTCTCCCCTGAGTCAAACCTTTCCAAAGGTTTCACTTAAAGAATTATCTACGTTAGAACCACTAACCTTGGTGCTCAGCACAGCTGCAATTCTTGATCCAGCCAATGACTTTAGAGATCAAAATGTGATTTCTGAAAAACACCCAGCATGTTCTACAGAGAAATTTGATATTATAAAGATAACATATTTGCAAAGGTTTTTATATTTCACTGATACCGGGGTGGGAAAAAAAGGTTTTCCATAAACTACCCCAGACATGGTGAACTAAATTACTTTAAAAGTTTAGAAACTTTTGATTTCAAAATGAACAATACATTGTTCACCACAATAAAGAACAGAATTCAAAGGTACTTTTCATGCCAAATGCTTTGCGTACAAATGGACCTCTGCTCTATTTTTACTGGAACTTCGCAGTGTTTTGTGAAAACACTAATAAAAAAGTTCATTATAGCTTCAGAAATGTGTGGAGAGAGATGTCTTTAACCAAAGCAAGACTCAGTCCGTGTTAGCTGTATATCTATTTAGACCACACACAGTGGTTAGTATTTGCCAAAGAATGTAGCTTTTTACAGCAACCAGGTCAAAAAGACAGTATATCAACTTTCAATTAAGTCAAAAATAATGCAAAAATGTTTAAGTTAGATCTCCAAGACCTCATCAGCTTTTAATTTAAACGGCTGCTGGGAACAGTATACAAAATCATACTTTACAAAGTTTTGAAATCTAGGGTCATCTTTCATAACAAATAATCTAATAAAACTGAAGTTAACCTCTGAATGAGTAATTTCAACTACAATAAAGCAAAAAGCAGTTTTGAGACACAAGCTAAATATACTGAAACTTTGAATACCTTTGAAACTTAACCAGCAGATTTACAGAAGAACTGGGTCTCATCCATCTACCATCTAACCAGCCACAAGAAGCTATCAGATTTTCATCACCGAAGTCGGAGCAATTATTGGTCCCCCATTCTAACTACAGAAGACACTAATGTATTTCATAACAAAAAGCAGCCCACTCTGATTAGTACTCACAGGATGAGAAGTTTTGGGGGGGTTGTATTTATTCTTTTTTAAAAAGACTTTCTTCTCCACAGCCCCCGTAGTTGTTATAGCTCTGCACATCCATTACTACACTGTACAGATAGACATACACATTTTCTGCTAAACACTAATATTATTTAAAGCGCTTAGTATATTTTAATGAACACTTGACAGGTTTCTGACAAGACAGGAGGAATATTTCCTGGCCCATACAATCCCACGATCGTCTCAGAAGGGAAGAACCACAAAATAAAACAAAAATGAATATTTTTTTTAAATAAGTATTCTCTTTTAATTTTTTTCTTTTGAATATGATTAAAACTTAAATTGAATTAAAACTCTGGACCAGAAACAAATTCAAAACGTTCTGTGAGTCTCCAAAAGAAAACCAATTCTCTTATACCACCTTTGCAAGTTAAATTCATAGGGGAAGAATAAAATTTGGCTGCAATGAAGTTAAATGTTCAAGTGGGAGTAAGAGGAGCACTAGCTGGACCTCCCATGGTCACCCATCCTGCTACTAACACATCTTCTTTGCCACAAGACAGGCTGCCATGATGTCCCTCAAATTTTCAAGTCCTGCCTGCACAAGCTATGACAGAAATCCTGAGGCAAAAATAAATATATCATATATAATTAAAGACTTTACCCATATATTCACAGAAGCAGAGTTCTCACTCTCTAATGCCTAAGGAAGAATACAAAAATATGACACTGCCTTGGGATACTCTCCTACTTTCTAACAAGTTTTAAGCTTGGACATCCAGAGTCAGACACAGTACTCTGGTGTCTAACAATTTTTTTAAAAAATTTCCTTTCATTAATCTAATTGCTCTTGAATCCATGTAAACTCCAGCAGTCACAAAGTCTAGAAAGTTTCAGCTGTGCTACTTCCTTCTGCAGAAGTGTTCAAATACAACTCTAAATGATAAGATTAACTTGAATTGGTTTTATACGTGAAAGAAAAAGCACTCTGATAAAATAATCCAGAACAACACCACAAAAAACAGCACAAGAAAATCAGAGTTGCACCATGAAAACGATCACATTTATTCAGTTAAAATACAGAAGCCGAAGTCTTCAGAGAGTGAAATTCTATCAACTTAAACAGAAAATTCAATAAAAATGTTTCATAAAACTGAGCAGAAGCTTTAGGATTTGACTCATTACTGCTACTCATTCTCAGTGTTCAAATCTTTCTCAAGTATTCTTACACTAACAAACAGATCCTCTCCACGACTGATGTTATTTGCAGATTGAAAAATTTAAGTGCAGCTGCACAAGACAGTATACTTTTTTAAACAGAGGAGGAAAACAAAACACATCTCATGAGTAACTCTTAATCTGCCAGCAAACCAATTATAGAGAGCTTCTGTGAAAAGCATCTGAAAATCTGCTTCGAGTCACCACAACTTAGCCATCTGGTTGCCACAGATATCTGCCAGGAATGGGTTGCAAACCAAATTAACGGTGATTACATAAAAATATTCAAAATTTAATTTAAGGTTGCCAATCACATGCATGTGGAAAAAATCCTCCACTCACCTCTTTGAGGTTAATGACATGTTTAACCCCCCCTAGAAAAATGGCTACAACTACATTTAGCAGATTTGTTTTAAATTAGCTTTGTCAACATCACTGCAAAGTGTTAGGAAGGACACACCAACTACACGGTCTTCTCACGTTCTTCAGTTGAAAACATAAAGGGTACTTTCCTTCAGTAATTATTTTAGTAGCATTTTAACTTGCTTTAAAACAGAGTGATGTCTCTACTTTAACTGTTTTATTAATGCTGGATGAATACAATTTTGGACAGCATCGGAAGTGTCAGTTTACCTACTGACAGCTATTTATTATGCTTCTGTTCACCGACTGTTCCATCACACTTGTTGCCAGTAGCCCAAGTCTATTCTAGATGCTGTATGTGCAACCAACTATTATAATACTACTTCTCATATTATTTCTTTTTTTTTTTCCAGTATCCCAAACAGGCAGTTTGTAAAAATTCACACTGTTTAATAACCACCAATATAAAGTTAATCTTGCAAGGCGTCACTCATCACCCGGTCCTTTTGCAGCAAGCACAGGGAAGGATGCTGATAACCACACAAGAGATACTAACCTTAGAGAGATGTGCAATTAATCCTGTCACGTGGGGATAGTGCTGTAATTTTATCCATCTACATTTTTAAACCTGGAAAAAGTGTTCATAAAAATCCCAGAAACAGTTTGATGTTTCTCATTGGAAGACTTACAGTGAATTATAATACAAGGTGTTAATACTTTTCTTTTTAAAATTATCAGTTAGAGAGTCTTTCATTCCATGCTTAAAAAGAGGCTAATAAAGATTAAAGGAAGAAACGAGAAGCACCTAGATTACTCAGCAGCCAAAGTCTCATCATTCCAATAACACCAAACTCCTTTAATTTCTGTTGCAATCTTGTTATACAAGTATATAATTCTATATGTAGCTTGAAATACAGGAAGCCAAGCATTAATTTTGTTATCAGAACCAGATTTTAAGGTACTTTAGAGCCCACGTTCTTATTAAATTTAGTAGTACTTTTTTTTTTCCCCCAGAAACATAGGAAAGTTTTTTTTTTCATTTTTTTTAATTTAAACAATAATGTTTAAAAGAATTTAAATAAATTACTCGGACCTGTTACGCAAATCAGTAACTCCATACCCCAAAACAGCGTAAATGAAAGCATGGAAAGCTGTGATGCTCTAATCACAGTTCAGAATAGGTATGAATTTACTTTTGAGACAGTGGCTTCAAAGAAATAAAAAGATGACATGGATAAATCCAAGCAGAATCCAGGATGACTAAAGAAGCAAGCTTTTGTCTGTCTCCTTTTTAAACCTTTCCCACAGGATGTCACTATTGCTCCGTGTCAGCAGGGACTGTGACCGCCGGACCTTGGGCAGTTCGGCTCTCTGCTCTCCACAAGGCAATGTGACGGAGATATTTAAGTATCTTCCATTTTTGTAAACAAGATTACAACAAAGACTTATCCCTCTCCGCTGCCATGTTACAAGCCCAAATATTTGCTGACCTATAACCGAGTTAAAGCCTGTTACAGTCCTTCCAGCTTGGAAAACTAGAACATTAACAAACCTGGAAATAGTGATGTTAATGTCAGTACATTGTGTGTATTTCAGGAGCACATGCTCCAACTGAAGATATTAAAGAATTCTCTTCCTTAAATTCCTACATTTTCACCCTTTAGGGGTATATAAATTATTTTCCAGATATTCATGCCATTGGATAGATATTTTTCTAACAAAATAGTGACATCTCGTGGTGGCACTCAGAAATCCCAGCTCAAGCACATCACACTTCTGCGTGAAACAGATAACAAACCTACCACTCTTCAAAAGCTACATTCCAAACCCTACCAGCTGCTGGTGCTGCAGTCACGTATCATCTCCGTAAGAGAGGCAATTCGACAGAGAGCCCATATCGATCCAGACATCCCCTACAATCATCCCTTTAGAGACGCGAGGTCTCCACTTTTCCCCACCGTTAGCCAACCAGCCAACCTCCCCACCACTACTTTTGTTTGGCAGTCAAACAGGTAGTGTTAAGTAACTTCTCAGAATCACACATCTCTAGCAAAAATCTTTGCAAGTAAAACAAAACCAATGAGGAGAAAAAAATACAGGGGGCCATATTAGCCTTAGCCTACCAACACATAGAACTCAGCCATAGATTTTAATCAGCATACCTCTAATTATACTTTCAATGCTAACTTTTTTTAAAGCGTGGGTTTTTCAGTGTTTCTGTTCTGTTTAGTCAGTATCTTATGCAGACGGATACTATTTTTCAAAGGTTTTCTTGGAATTTGTTTGTTCATGCTTTGTTATTGCAAATATATTTGCCTCAGTAAGGTAAAAACAAGTACGTTTATATTGTTGACAGTTCAAAAAAGTTAAAGTAGGGTTCTTTGGTTTGTTTGGGTTTTTTTAGCATTTTACAGTAAACACTTCTTTTTATGAAAACGATGTGAATGTTTTGTACAGTCCTTTTGCCTGTTAGTGCTGCTTAATGGATGCTGACACTTAATGAACAATGTATTTGTAAAGCGCTGTACCTAAAACAAGGCGTCATCAGCAGAAATCAGAAAAGAAAATTTCCCATTCTGCCATTACCATATATGCAATGTAACAATAATGAAGACCAGGTGCACACATGTGTGAGTTATTTTATACAAGAACAGCAAAACTGTCACTGTGGTCAGCAGTCTGTGAAGAATATAAACTAGAAAAATTACAATGTTGCAAAGGAAAACCCCCTAAAGTAATTACTGAAGTTTATTTAGCAGAATATGCACCTTTGCTACTCTTAAGGTATTAGCGTTACAGTTTGCGTTACCCAATATTTCAAATAACCTGCCATCTTCAGCCTGGCAGTTTAAGCCAATTATGCTATTGTGCTCGAGACTGAAGTTAAAACCAAGAAGAAAATATCCCATGTCAACAACCCACTGATCCCAGATATACTACCTCAGTTGTTCTGCTCTACATGTTCCAAAATAGCCATTCAAAACAATGCACGATGGGTCCAGCGCTGTAAGATACGGAAATCAATTTCCGGTCACAAAATGATGGATGTAATAATGCATCTGCAACTTTTCCAAGAAAACTCTGAATCTTGCAATGCTTAATGATTTTTCACGGTTGCAAGGCAGAGGTTAAAACTGAGACGAATTAAAATCCATAAGGCAAATGATTACACCTTTCTTTTTAAAAGCCGCAAGATATTAAAGACTTCCTGATAATTTTTTGGCACTTGATTCTTGGCATGGACAGCTCTTTTGCCTAAACTCTACAAGGAGCTATGTAACAAACAAGATCAGACATACTGAAGAGGTCACCAACCCAGAACATGCTGTTGTTACAGAACAATATATTCTGAGATTTGGCCAAGAGCTCTGCAAACAACAAAATTTAATTCCTTTCTTTTTCACTGGAATAATCATCTTTCTCCAAGAGTAAATAACCTTTGTTGTTTCTTTAACTGCTCTCCGTATATATCCCTGAAACTGCCGTTACACTGTGAAGCCAGCAAAACACCACAAAACTGCTGCTGGAAATAAGCTTTCTGAACTGCCGGCACACTTCAAATGACTGAAGGGACGAGCTTGTCGCCCTACAGTTTTCCACATGTTTTCAGGCACCTTGCTATGGTTTAATCATCACTAACTAACAAAAATTCATATTCGGTCTAATGAGCCGACAACCAACCAGATCTGGAGTCTTTAAAGAGCCTCGGGAATTTTCAAGGCCAACTCCCTTTGAAGTGCCTGAGGAATCAATCCGTCTCCTTAGCAATAAAGGAAAAATAAAAACATAGATGTAAACTTATGATGTCAGCGTCTGAAATCAAAGGAAAACATGACAAAACCAGCTGTAAAAATAGTTGCAAGAAGAAGAGTGGTCATGCAGGAGTTAAAAAAACCTACACAAATTATAAAGCATATATTATGGCTTCTCATTTCAGGCGTGATACCACAAATCTTAATCATGCAAAGAACTGCTTTGTTTCCTCATCAAAAGATAGGGAACTAGAGGGAAGTTTTAGCTCATTTAACTCATTGTTAATGACAGTGCAAGAATTCTTTCATCAAAATAATTTAAAGTAATGTATTCATTCCTTTATATCTAATTAAAAATATCCTGGAGGGCAAATTCAAATAAACCCACAGTCACCTTGGTAAAGATGGGTTAGGGTAGGTCTCCCCGTGGGCTGCCGAACGCGGGGCGAGAGATGGGATGGAGAAAGCCTGTGCACAGAACCTGCACCAACACGCCGCAGAAAACAGCTCCGCCAAGACTGTTCTTTATAAGTCTGTGGGACTTGGCGATAAGAGTAAAGGTGGAAACTACGATTATTCAAATTCCCGGACGATTTCTCTTCTCTAGAAGTGGGCATGGAAAGAGAATAAAAGAAAAATTGCAACTGATTCCAGTGTTGTTCACCACTGGAAGAAGAAGAAATGCCTTCCAAGTCCATAGAGGACTTTGCGAGCTCAATCCAGTGAGCAGATAATTGAACGGGATGTGATTGGAATCAGACTCCAAAGACACAGCTGAACTATTCAAATGCAGTGTTGATTCCTCAGCTCTTTATATACCAGAAAGGTCCTTTAACAAACTAGCAATATGAAGAGAACAGGTTATGCTTAAATAAAGCAGAAGTTGCAGAGAAAAAAGTCAATTAAATACTACATTGTTTAATTCTTCAAACAAATTAAATACAAAGGAACATTAAATATTTACTTTCTCTTAAAAAACATAGTGATCCCAAAAAATCATTCTCCAGACAGGAAAGTTTTCACTATATTTTTACAAACAAAACTTTACTTTTTTGGTAATAAGTTTTTTAAGACTTATAGACACTAGATTTATACAACTAAACAGATGAAGTAGCTCGACTAGTTTAAAATACAAGTATGCACTCTGACACGTTTGCATGTATGTAACTTCCAGGGGGGCTGTGAGTGCCTGTCAGGAAGTCTCTAGCTTCGTGTTTATATTGGCCAATGACTTGACCACGTTGGCAAGAAAACCGCCTTCCTCGTGGCTCTGAGCTGTTAATTAAGTTTCAGCATTCTGTGAAACACTCTTACAAGTGGGTTATGCAAACTAAACTAAAGGAAGGATTGGAAAGCAGGACTGAAAGCACCATCATCACCATCAGGTACACTCCAAGATGTAGATCACAAAATAGTAAGTTTTGTGGTCAAGCAATGAAAGCATCAAATAAAACATTTAGTTACTACAGCTTATGGAAAGGATAATATTAGATACCTTAAATTGCTAATCAATTTTCATCTGGTTTACTATCTATTGTACTGTTCCAAAAATTTGACATTCTACTACAATTGTTATTCCATTTTTTTCCTCCAGCACCTCCAAAGCTTTATTATGTTTAATCAAGGCAGCTGATATGTTCCCAAGGTCTACAACACTCACCTCACTGCTTTCTCCTTCAAGAAAGATTATCCATTGCGCCTATTAGCTGTCCTGTATATTGTCCACCATTTTATGGACTAAATCCAGAGTCTTCTGAAACCCTGACTGTTCTACCCTGGCATAAGTCCGGCACAATTTCATAAGTACAACAGACTATGATGCACCACTGATATAAAACACAGCTACCACAGTTCAAAGGCTTTTATTACTTCTTATTTCCAACCGATACCAACCAATCACTGCACCTACCCGTGGGTATCATATTCTGCTTTTGAGAGTAGCAATACAGAAATAAATAACAGATTTTTAGAATTTGTATTACAAAACTGACCACAGGCCGTTTCTTCTTACACATGACCTTTTTTCTGCACATAGATCTAGACGGCAGCCCCAGAAGCAGTTATATGTATTATAAAGTATTGCTTCAAATATATCACTCTTCAGACTATATACATCTTAAAAGGTAAATGAAATGGTAAATGAAAAATTATGTACCTATGTAACAGAAAAATATCAAGAGAAAGTTAGAATAAAAGAAGGCTTACTAAAAGAATACTATTTTCAACAATTAACTTGATTTTGAAAGTTACAAACCACTTCTTGGTTTTGCGACTATATTCTAAACAAAAACTGTGGCCAGCATCAAATAAGTGTTTGACCTTCTTATCTGTCCTTTCCACGCTACCAGGGACATTTGCCACCTCCTCCATCTTCCTCCGCTCCTTGCAGGTCGGGTCACAACTACTTTCCCACACTCCTAACCGTGAATACCTCGTTCCCCTCCCATTTGGGGTAACACAGCCCCAGTATTGACCTTGCACTGCACTGTCCCAGTAGCTCAGAGGCTGAGAGCTGAAGTAACTGGAGAGAGGAGGATATAAGAAAGTATCCTTGAGTAAAGGAACTGTGCTCCTTTTCCACTTAGTAAGTGCGTCTGTTAACTTAAAATTTACTATCAGTTACCCTAAATTATAACCAGAAACCCAAACGTCAATCTACAGCCATAGCTCCAGATATAACGATGGAAAAACAATCAAAAACGTCATTTTATCCTTCATTACTTCTCTCTATAAAATGGTGTATCAATCATAGACACTTACTGTTTCAGTTCATTGTTAAATTTGAAGTGACTTATTTCACAATGAAGTTTCTCAGGAACCCTAATACAGTTTTTTGTTTGTTTGCTTAAGGTGCTGCATAACAGATATCCCGTTTCAATAAAACTTAAAAAAAAAATAACCCATTTCCAAGATATAAAGAACCTTAAGCAGATTTAAAATGCTTCAACAAAGGTATTTTGAGATGGGGAAGGTTACCTAAAGTTTGCCTACTCTTAACTCTGCGTTAATTTAACACTAAATAAAATAATTGTAAACCAGCATTCAATACAGTGCCTTATCCCCCAGATGACTTCTGTATCATTCAGATAAAGAACAAGTCCACGTTGCTGACCAGGATCACTATCAGGAATATTACTTTTTGCAGTATTACAGTTCCATTGCTTTTCCATCAATGAAACTCACCCTCTTAAAACATAAACAAACCGCTCATTCGCAAAGTGAGATTCACCGAGTTAAAAAATTAAGTTGTACAGATCAGAAATGTAATCATGGGAGACAAGCTCTGAGAGTTTTTCAATCACTGTGGGGCTGCATCAATTTAAAGTCATGTTACATTAAAGAGAAAAACGTCTGGGAAAGTCTCCCAGTTGTCACTTTAGATTAGATTTGTTGTTGTTATCAGACTGTGCATTTTGTAGGCTTTTTTACATTTTAAAGATACTGCCTCATGCAGCTACACGTGCATAAAGAAATTTGTAACATACAATTTTTTAACCAGATTGCCTAGAGATTAGAAGTTTGCACAAATTAACTGGTAGACTAAAAAGAAAAAAAAAAAAAAACCACGCATGCACGCATGAACATCTTCTTGAAGCCTATTAAAATTTAAACTTTAACTTCCTTGGAGTCACAGGGAAGCCACCCACCTGAACCTCTTTCTTTTTTTAAGTAAGTCCCACTTCCAAGTGAAGTCCTGCCATTTATGTTGACAGAAAGGTCAACAGAAAGTTTCAGTTCTTCCAATAGTAAAACACCACACTATGGAAACCCGATAGTGCTGTTCATCTCAATTGCATGTTTTTCTTGCATAAGTAAATTTTCATCTACTTTAATGGATTTACTCATGTAACCTACACTGTTTTCTGTTACAATTGTTCTCAGAATTAGACCCTTACATCAGACAACTGCACCCTAAGCAGAAGACACAAGATTTACCTGCATAAAAATAGAATTGAAGAATTTTAGTTCCTTTCTGCACGATTTCAAGCTAGCCTCTGATTTATTGGATTTCTCAGAGCTTCAGACAATTCTCTTAATTACTCTGATTGTCAAGCTGTCATGTAAAGGATTCTTGAACGTTACTGCATGTATTCACATTGACAAATAGTGTCTCACACAGGCAAATGCAGCAAAATCACCAAATATGTTGCTAGACATTACTATTTCAAGCAAATATTCAAAATAAGATTCATACAGCATAATGATTTTGACTGGAATTGCATAAAACCAGATATTAAACTTATAGCTTCTAATATGAAGTAGGCTTTTTCTTATACCACTTTTGAGTCTCGTATTTCAGTAATCGTAATCTTTCTGAAAAATGAAGTTAGTAGCACGCAAGTCTGAGTTCAAATATTTACAGGATTCTCTTTAAATCAACCACACACCATTGATCTAGACCATAACCTTTTGAAATCTGGAAGACAAAACACATTCTCAGAGTGTGCATAATATACCATATCTCCCTTCTTGCAATTTTTCACATGGTAGGAAACATTCAAACACTTTACTAAGGGGAAATAAAAAGCTTGAAAAATGCAACGGGAAGTTGACAGCATATAAACAACAGCCATATTGACTTCGGCAACATCAGCCTCCCAGGTTGAGCCAAGGGATGAAACATATTAAATAACTTTCACCTTCCTAAACAACTGTCACATCTGCAGAAAGTTTGGCCGCAGAACCCCAGATTAACGAAGCAAAGTCAGGTACTTACTCATAGCGCATTTTACTTGTCTAATTTGGCTTTGGAGTCACAAGACATTTACCGTTCTGGTGAGACTTTCAGTATCATGGGGAAATTAAGTCATTTGAAGCCACCCATGTTTTCATCCTAGTAAAGACTGCCTTCCCACTGCTAAACATCTTTGGCAAGTCCCTGGTGTAATCAGAACTGCCGTTACTGTGACAGCTTGTTACACAGCCTGCATCCAACCAGAATGAAATTTTTTTCTACTACATAGTGGTTGAGTGTTGGCATAAAAAAGCCACTCCCGGTCTTCTTAGTTGTCACAGATGGGTCAAACTAAGCGCAACCTCTATGAAAGTTCTTTCTACTCCAAGAGAAGACAATGCACCAGCAATGTATGGCATTTTGCAGTTCACCATTTACAGGAGACCTACCACACTTATGGAAAAGTCCAGAGGCTGACATCCAAAAATAATTAAGAAGTTTCAGACTCACTATGTTTTTTCTGAAGGTGGACTTTAAGCCTTGTGAGGACCACCAAAAGTAAGAAGAATCTTATCCCAAAGCGTGACAGCTGTAACAAGCTATGTCTTAGAATAGCACATCTTTAATCTAACACCATAGCCCTAAATCTGTTCTGGTTCTGCAAATGCCTCTAGTTATTTCATTTTTATCAGTGAAGAAAATGAAATAAAAAGTATTTCATACTTAACACCAAACAGACCATGTTATCCCAGAAGACGTGCTTAAATAATTTAGCTGTTAAAAGAATCTTTAACTATAAATGTACTAAATTCCAGCGCAAAAGATTAACTACAAAAGAAATTAACACTGCCTTAGGAAAGGGAGATAACATTTTTCTAAAGCATTTCTAAAGCTTTTTGATATGCTATTTTTTAGAATTATATCTGGAGAGAACTAATATTTTTAAATGAGACTTTCAGAGCTGCTCAAATTGCAAAGTAACATTTGTGCAAGTTCAAGAGTTCTGGGGAACCTGTTCTGCTCCCATTTAAAAAAAAATCAGTACACAATCTTTACTCATTTAAAGAATAAATACCTACCAATCAGACTTTATCAATAAAAAGATATTCAAATAATATTCACCTAAAAAATGTTGCTTCTGGTTCTATCAACAACTTTGTCACAACATATCAAAGCAAAGTAACATTTTCTCCCCTCAACAACTTAAAAGTTTCCAGGGCTTTATCGCCACTCGAAGCAGTCTGTTTGCATTCTCCAATACAAACTGACAATCTAGTGATACAGTACATTAAAAATTCTCTGTAGTATTGACTGCCTGAAGCTGATGCTCCCTTGCTAAATGCAGTGCGGTTCAATTAACAGCTCTTCAATATACAATTTAATTTTTCTTTCATCTTGATCCACAGCTGAGCTTGAAATGAGGAATGCTGGAATAGACATACTTTAAATATTGAAGCGAGTGTTTATAAATACATCTATCCAACTAGTAATGATTTCTGTCATAACGGGACCAAACAGATGAACCTGAATGTCTGGGACTTTCAGGTTTGGCATTGGTTTTCTCAGCCTTACAGGGCTGTGAATTGCTGCTGCAGGGGAGGGCTCCAAAAACTGCCCCAAGGAGTGGAAGAGCTTTTGCCTCACTGCGCCATTCTTAAGGAGCAGAGGCACATTCTGCTGCTGCCACTTTAGAAAGTAAAACCTTTCACATGTAAAAAGCCAACTTATCACTAATGTTACCAGAACCGACTCCACTGTTTTTAATATTTCTCTCATCATTTGAAAAGGCAACCGGAGGAGTGCACGACACCAGTTTCCATTACCAAATGTGCACTCAACTGGGAGGCAACCAATTCCAGATTGAAAAGTAAATATTTAATGCATAAATACTACCCTGGAAACCTTTTTTCGCCCTACAGTGTGAATGTACGTAGTACACTTCAAATTTTCTCTAGGTAGTCATACCATTTCACAGGAAAATGTAAGGTTAATTTAACCAGGACAGAATGAAATATTGCATTTCAAAGTTACTCTAAGTGGGACACTGCTGAAGGAAGCTATTAATATCTCTTACAGTGTGCATGCTCAAGGAAACGTTGTGAATCAGCTCATTTCTCATAGGTATACTACACAGCTTTCAAAATGGTAGGATTTACTACAGTTCATCAGAAAGGAAAACACTCTACTCTAAGCTAGAGGCATTTTCTACTCTTTAAACATATTCACAAAAACAAACTTGACAACACTTACTGCCTTAGGTAGCAGAGCACTCCTGACGTGGAAGGCTACCAATCAGTGTGAGATGAGTTACAAAGCAACAGAGGCTTCACCGACTGAACATAAGCAGCGGTAGAGGAACAGTAATGCGTTTCAGATGAATTCAGTCAAATTGCCTTTTCTCAAGTTAGACAGTAATGCATAGTGAAATATGTAGGTTTACCTCATTTGTGTCCACGTTTATAATGGTATGAGTTGAGTTGCAGAGGTTTTATTCTTAATTGTTATATTTTTTTCTTCTTCATGTATTTTTAATCATCTTGTCTACATTATGACTTTGAATGCTGAAAAAAATCTTTATAACATTAACCGATCTCATTATTGTCACCATTTCCTTTTTCCCTTTATCTCTAGTCCCACATTTTTTAAAAAAGGAACTCAGTACTGTATTTTAAATTGTCAGAGAAAAACATTCAGCATTTACAGTAATTAACTCATCATTACTTCGAATAACTACACTAATTGGTATGCTCTACAAACCTGCAACACTGCAGAATTAAAAATAAATATAACAAAGGTATAATTTACAACTAATCTATACTTACAATTAAAGTTAGTTTCAAGATTTATTTCATTCTATTATTTTTTATTAGCTACAGCAGACAGTAAATGGGGTGTACCACGTTCTGCTTTGCAAACACCTAGATTATAAAACGTAATTACACAAATTAATTAGAAATGAGTACATATATTCATGTCTTTGTTTGTAACCATAACATGTTAAACATGACTACATTAATGAGCAGTTCCTAAAAATTATAAGAGAGTATAATCAAGTAAAATTGTACAGCTCCCTGACCACACAAGGCACAAATGTCACCCTGGGACAGAGAGAGTTACCACCATTTCAATTCTCACATCTGATTTTGAGGTTGCAGGCTGTATACAGGTCGTTCCTCTACACAGCGGGTTAGCAATTCCGGGAGAACTCTTAACACCCCATGTACCATGGCAGAATACACGTCCAGACTGACATTTTCCCTGAACTGTGTCCTGTACTGTCTTTCCCACCTATTCTCAAGGGTTCTCTAATGTCTAAGGGCCTAAAGTCCCTCCAGTTTTTCCCACTGACTGCATATTTACACTTTCACAAAGCTCAGTGCTTACAGGAATATAATTATCCTAAGGATCTTTATGCTTTTTAAAAATCTGCTTTTAAACATTCTATGGGACCAGAAGTTATGAGGCACTGAAGGGCAGATACAGTGACCGAGCATCCCTTGGCTCCCTGGGAAACCAGAGAAGAGACGACTCTCCAGAAAGCAAGGAAACGAGCAAAGTCATTTGTTTGTTTTCTTAAAAACAAACAAACAAAAAAAAACACAAAAAAAAAAACCAAAAAGAGTGTTTATTTATTTAGATCTGTAGATCGGTACCTGCTGCACTTTCTTAGCAGTGTCTATTATTGCAATTATACTGCTATAGCATTCCAAGGATGCATAAAGCTTGCATGAGCAAGATGCATTTATTTCAGTTCCACCTTGGCAAAATAAGGGATATTAACCATAAACTTTTTTTAGCAATTTAATTGCATCTTCATAAAGAGCGTCTACCAATGTAACTAAGCTGGATCAAACACGCCTCATCAGTCTATCGTGTTGTCTGCAGTGTAAAATTCAGCTAAGATCTCCTTAGAAGGTGCCCAACATAGTGGGTTTAGGACCTTTAAGTACAAGTAGCTCTCTGTCATCACAACCAACAAACAGTCAAGGCCTAAGAGACCTAAAGATGTTTCAGTTAAAAGCAAACTACAGTCAGATCACAATATGTCTGTCCCTCATAAGAATTAGGAAATACCAAAAGACCAGAACTACCCTATAAATGACACAGCTGGCACCTGCTGCACGTTACTAAGGATTTAGAGGAGCTGAAAGAGGCATCTACAAAGTACAAGTCTAAGGTAAAGACATCCTGACTTATTTTCTTACTCAAAATTAAAATAACGACAGTTTTGATAAGCACACTTATCAAAATACAAAAGTATTCAGTTACATATTTTATGCTAATTTTTCCTTTATTCTTTACATGCTAGGATCAGCTAGTCCAGATTTAGTTAGGCTGTTCAAGGCTTGTTTTGCGTGTCTCCAGCAAAAACAAACTAACAAAAACTACCCCAAACATTCCTTCCGTTACATTAATTCCATACTTCCATTTGATAAGCAACGTTTATTGTTGAAGTTAATGCTGTATCTCAGTGACCTCAAATGAAATACGGGAAAGAACAAGTTCAACACGCTATTGCTTATTTTTATATACTGAGTAATAAAGCTGCTTCTGCAAAATGATGCACTGAGTATCTTTATTGGGACCAAATTAGTAGGGGTTGAGCACCAAAACTGGAACATTTAGATTGTGTTTTCAGTGTAATTTTTCATTATGAAATCCCCTCATCACTAGAGTACTATTAAAGGAATAAGAGTTGCTGTTTAGAAAACACCAAGAAAGTGTTTACCCCTTCACTGCAGGGACAGCACTATATCCAATGCACTCTGCTTCAGAGATCTCACGTGGCGAGTCACAAGTAAAAATCCAAATGAATTTTTAACAGGACAAATTGCATTCAGAAGTAATGCATGCTTTCCCCTCTAGCGCAATTGGGAAAGCACACATGTGAAGTGCTTCCTTCCAAGACATAAACCAGAAAGGATCAAAATAAAGATTTTTAAATTACCTGGCTTCATAATGAAAGGGTAGTTACATCTTGTGTGTACTCCCTCAACACAGCTCTAATAAATCTCTAACATAGTTCCAGAATTTAAAAAAAAAAAAAAATAGAAGAAACAAGCACAGGAGAGTACAATCACCTTTCCATGTTTGTCATTAAATAACACAAATTATGGCAGATATTGGCAGATATCTCAACGCTTGGAAATTAAGTGTGAACAAATGGCTGCAGACATATAGCGAAAGTTCTGCCTCTTACAAACAATCTTCATGTATACAGATATTTTGGGTCTGATCCAAAAACTCTTCTAAGCAACTGAAAATTAGTATTTTCAGTGGGCTTTGGAAACAGACTTTTTAATAAGATAGGTAGGATAAATATACATTCTTTTCAATAGCAGCACATAGATATACCTTAGATTTACAGCCTCTTATTAAATTAAGCGTCATATATGTTATTAGCACAATGGTATCAGGACTATTTACCCTAATGCCTTAACCAACTGAGTGAAATAAGCAGCTAATAAGTCATCTTATTCATACAAAAATCAGTATGTCTGGGACAGCCCAAAGGTTTCGATTATTAGTTTGTGAAATTATCTAAAGAATCATGACCATTGTGCATCCCACTTGGACCACCTTCTCCCTGGACACGTGATAAACAATAGTGCTCATCACGCATTGCTAAAATGGAGATTTTCAAAGACAGCAGTCTAATTTCTAGCAGCTAGCACTAAATATCACAAAGTGAGATAAAAGATGAAGTAGTGGGCTACTGAAGAGAAATCCAGGGACTCAAGCAAAGTCCAATACTCTTCTGTCCCCAACTCACCCCCTCCAAGGATAATTATCAGGATAAAAGAGAACTAAAGCATGAGGAGAAATAAGAAAGGACAGTAAATTAAGCAAAAAATTTGATGCTTTGGCTTCCCAGTAATAAAAGATTTAGGAATATAATTGACAAGCAAACAAATTAGTAGTACCTTTTGAGCACTCTACTTAGCAAGTTTGTTTTCTATACATCTTCTGTATTCCTGTTGAACTTCATCTATGGGTATTTAATGCCATTTACGCTGCTCTGCAGTCATACAAGCCAGATAATTATCTTCAGTTTTATAAGCTATCATGGATCGTGAACCAAGCCAGTGCTTCTTTTGATGCCCTCACATTAGTCCCTTGTCTTATAGTAAAAATCTGTAAGTGATCCAGCACTGAAAATCTTTTTTTTTTTAATGCATAACAATTATGCAGAGTCGTACCACACCATGCGGGAGTTGCTATTTTCCTACTCTACTATATGCAGCGTTACAGTAAAACTGATACAGACCTTAACATTTTTGTCTTTATCAGCAAGTATTCTTTAAACATTATCACACTGTCACAGCGCTGCAGATATGTGCAGTACAGCTTCGGAAGTCAGAAGAAAATGATCACTCTACGTTTTCTTCCCCATATTAAGCTCACCAAAAAACTTCAAAAGACTCATTTAACACATTGGCAGACTGGTTACAAGTCTAAGAAAACAAATAAATAAATCTTGAAGAACCAATTCTTCACATTGCAGACTGTGTGACCCATCAAACTAAACTCTTTGGGATCTGAAAACATTTATAACTCCAAAAGCACGAGTGCCGAGATATCTCTTTAGTTTAGCTTTAATTTCTGAGCAATTTTTAGAATAAAGGCCCATTTCACAATCATAAGTGACCCAGAAAACCAAGACAAGAACACAACACATAGGTTAGTAACAAGCGTGCATTTCACTTGACAGAGGACTACATTTCACCATGAAGCATTCCGTTTCTTCAAAGTTTTGAAAGACCTGCGACCGTTCAATTATTACCGGCTAACGTAGCATTTACAACTAATACTAACAGATACTCCATCCTGTTTGCTTCTGATAATGAAATAAACTAATAAGGTTGGGTTTTTACTGTGAAAAGTCAATTACGTGGTAATCTATGAGATCTTGAACATAAGCATTAGTTGGGGTTTTTTTTTTACTTTTTATAAAATTAAAGCAAAGAACCAATTTGGGGACCAAACTGACCCACCGGATTTCACCATGACTTTCATAAAAAATTATCACAGCGCATATTAAATGATTACTGAGACACAATGCTGCCTGTTAGTTTTAAAATGCAGAGAATGCAACTCATTGCAGAAGCAAAAGAGGACCAATAATATAATTACAAGAGGGTGCCTGTGCAGTCTGAGTTAATGCCGTTATTTGACATTGCAAGGCTATGCCGTCTCCCACGAGCCCCGCTGGAGACAGGGTTCACTCTAATTGGTTCCAAAGCACAACCTACCAACAACAGCCTTCCTCCGGCCCAGGAATGGTAATTTCCACACCACTGTAAATAGTGTTTGCAAACAATACAAACACGGTAATAAGAGGCTAGGTGGGTAATTAATGTGGTTACAAAGCAGCTTATTTGCATTTTTATTTAAAACTGCCTTCTTTAAAAAGCAGCTCAGATTTCTTTTTGCAAAAGGAGCCTTGGTTAAGGAATAGAGCAGTAATTACTCTCTTTAGGGGTTCTTTTATACGTCCTTTAGGGAATTAGAATGAAAAGATAAGCAGAATTATAAAGAGAATCATGTAAAACAGGAAATGCACTATAAACACTTAGTACTGTATTTACCATAAGCTAAGCTTGTCTTCTTCATTAATGGAATATATTACAAGCTTATGTTACAATCAAACTAATTGTGAAGATGGTTAAAAAAAAATTATAACCAGCCACTTTAATTCTTCCTCTCCTCTCCTCTCCTCTCCTCAACCAGAAACCCAGTGACAGCAGAACTCAGTGTATGTAAGAATGCATCTACCTGGACTACAGTAAATAAGTTTTCAATGTCAACAACACTAAATGCTTTTAGAAAACAGATTCTGAGAAAGGTTCAGAAAAAGATCAAACCCAAGTTACACTAGTAGATGTAAAGTATCAGAGAAAACCAAATTTCTCTGCACCCTATAAGCTAAACTCAAGACAACGCACAAAGGCTATGTTTTTTTTAAAGACATCTACAGACAGGGTTTTAATATTGTTGAGCAAACAGTATTTCCTAGTGCCATTTAATTGAAGACTAAGCATGAAGNCTTAAATTTTTTTGTTAAAAAGCTTATGCTGCATTTAAGTAGTATTATTACAAAGCATTCGGCATGGTAGGGATTTTGTGACTCACATTTCCAGATTAAGAACAGCAGGGCTGTGCTAAAGAAACAAATCACCAAAAAGATCACCTCAACATTTCTATGTATAAAATTCTGCTGACTGGAGGAAAAGAATAAGGAATGGTAAGATACTGTGACTTCTTTCAAAATTACATTTTAGAATTATTTTTTTATATATATATGCATAGCAGATGTTGGAAGGTGAACAAAATTATGAGAGCAGAAGTAATTTAGTCAACTCAAAAGACAACTTTGTCCTTACTGGAGAAAATCATGGCAAATTCACTAACTACATTAAAAACCTTGCAATCTCATAGCTATGAGAGTGCTCTTTTGGTTTCTATCAGCTGTCTACAGCATTATGAATTCATACATGAGCACAAAATTCCAATCCAGCCTAGAAATCCAAAATTAGAGACAGAACGTGGGTAAACCATACGTTCCCAGCCCATTTATTCACCACCTTATGCAAGCATACTTTCAGGAACAATGAATCTCTTGTACAAGGCAGAAAACCAAAAGGAGATAAAGTAACCAAACCATCACAAAAAAGTTCTTTTTTTTTCCCCTCAAAAAAATGAAAAACACTCTGGTTCTGTTCCTCCACAGTTAATAAACTCTGGCCATTCTGAAGGAAAGAACATCTGCAGACTAAAAAATAGTCACCATCATGACATAAAGTCTGTAATTGGCAAGTCAGCAGGGTCTTGTGGAATTTGAATCTCTGAAGGTCTGTTCCCCTGCAGGATTTGTTTTTTCCCTTTTTTTTTTTTTTCCTAAACAGTGCTCATGTGCTTCTTGCACAAGAAACCCCTTCTTCCTCTGGCATCTTGGCTTGTCCTAGGATGGACGAAACAGGCAGTAACAACTGCAGAAGCTCTTCCATGATTTGATGAGGCTACAGTGATCAGAATGGCTTACAAATGGCAATGGGCACCCTACTCAAAGGATATCACAGCCTTTTCCCTAGTACTGACAGAAAAACAATCTGCACTTACTCATTCTTCTTAAGTACTATCATCTCTCCTAACTATAATTTATTGCACCATTCTTCTCCTTAACCAGCATCCAATTTTTCATTCAAGTAGAAATCTTTCTGCTTGCCTTACCTACATTTGTAAGGAAGTCCCCATTTATTACAACATGCCTCATTATATGAGTTTTCCTCAAATCTGAGAGGAAGATGAAGGAAAACAAAGATTTCTGCCTTTTACAGAATAGTTCCTTCATTCACATTACCAGACCTTTTTTAAATGTTATTTCCTACACATGTGAAAATTCCACAGTGCCAAACCACTTCAAATTCCCCTCCACCTTGCTGGACATTACTAAACTTTCTCCTGTATTTATTACTTATATTATGACGATTAAAAAGATGCGCCAACGACATAAACCAGAAGCTTAACAAAATAAAAACAACACCACTACAAAATGAGCGGACAGTGAGGTGGACCAAGAACTGGCTGCATGGCAGAGCTCAGAGGGTTGTGATCAGCGGCGCAGAGTCCAGCTGGAGACCTCTAACTAGCAGTGTTCCCCAGGGATCAGTATTGAGTCCAGTCTTGTTCTACACATTCATTAACGACCTGGATGTGGGGACAGAATGTACCCTCAGCAAGTTTGCTGATGACACAAAACCAGGAGGAGTGGCTGACACACCAGAACGCCGTGCTGCCATACAGTGAGACCTGGACAGGCTAGAGAGTTGGGTGGAGAGGAACCTAATGAAGTTCAACAAGGACAAGTGTAGGGTCCTGCACTTCGGAAGGAACAACCCCATGCACCGGTACAGATTAGGGGTTGACCTGCTGAAAACCAGCTCTGCAGAGAGGGACCTGGGAGTCCTGGTGGATAAGTTCACCGTGAGGCAGCAACGTGCCCTCGTGGCCAAGAAGGCCAATGGTATCCTGGTGTGCATTAAAAAGACCATGGCCAGCAGGTCAAGGGAGGTCATCCTCCCCCTCTACTCTGCCCTGGTGAGGCCACATTTGGAGTACTGTGTCCAGTTCTATGCTCCCCAGGTCCAGAAGGATAGGGAACTGCTGGACAGAGTCCAGTGGAGGGCTACAAAGATGATCAAGGGAATGGAGCATCTGTCTTATGAGGAAAGGCTGACAGACCGCGATCTTTTTAGCCTGGAGAAGAGAAGACTGAGAGGGGATCTCATCAATGCTTATAAATATCTAAAGGGCGGGTGTCAAGAGGATGGGGCCAGACTCTTTTCAGTGGTGCCCGGCAACAGGACAAGGCACAATGGGCACAAACTGAAACACAGGAAATTCCATCTGAACATGAGGGAAAACTTGTTTACCTTGAGGGTGTCAGAGCACTGGCACAGGCTGCCCAGAGAGGCTGTGGAGTCTCCTTCTCTGGAGATATTCAAAATCCTCCCGATGCATTCCTGTCCAACCTGCTCTGGGTGACCCTGCTTTGGCAGGGGGGTTGGACTAGATGGTCCCTTCCAACCCCGGCCATTCTGAGATCCTCTGATATGATTATGTCTATTTCCTTAATCCTCATTTATAAAATAAGAACCGAGTTCTGAAAACTCAGAATAAAAATATTTTCAAGAAAACCACATTGAGAAATAAAATACACATCAAATTAATTAATTTACACCTGTTTACCGGAAATATAAGACATACGATGTCCTAAAAGCTTGGAAAATGCCCACCAAATCCTTCAAAGCCTCCTGCACTCACTCACACTGACTGGCCTTATCTTTCATAAATGTAATTACTTTAAAATATGAGGACAGGCTGAGAGAGTCGGGGTTGTTCAGCCTGGAGAAGAGAAGGCTCTGGGGAGACCTTATTGTGGCCTTCCAGTACTTAAAGTGGGCCCACAGAAGAGCTGGGGAAGGACTTTTTACAAGGGCACGTAGTGATAAGACAAGAGGGAATGGCTTCAAACTGGAAGAAGGTAGATTTAAATTAGATAGTAGGAAGAAATTTTTCACTTTGAGGGTGGTGAGGTACTGGAACAGGTTGCCCAGAGAAGTTGTGGCTGCCCCATCCCCGGAGGAGTTCAAGGGCAGGCTGGACGGGGCTCTGAGCAACCCGGGCTGGGGGGAGGTGTCCCTGCCTATAGCACAGGGGTTGGAACTCTATGATCTTCAAGGTCCCTTTCAACCTAAACCATTCTATGATTCTATAAGATGCAGGTACAAAACAGTTCAGCTGTAACCAGTAGAGCAACTCTCCAACTGAATGCTATCAGTATTCAGAAGGATGCCCAGCCTTGAAAGTTAGGGGCTTAACACATCTGCTATATAATTCAGACTCTGTTTTACAGTGGTTTCATTACTAACCATAAAAACTGTAACAGTGGAACTGTATAAACAAACTGAACAGTGTTTTTACTGTAAAGCATGAATGTAATATAAATATTTGCCTTTCCCTTTTCTCAGCATCTGTAATGAGAGTAAATTCATGCCATATGTTTATAGTGTACAAAAAAATAGAGCTCAACAATTCATCCATGTAAGTGTTGGTTAATCTGTTTAATGTTTTTAACTTTGTGTGGGTTTGGGGTTTTTTTTTTTAAGCACAAATTTCCTCACGAATCATTAAAAAGCTTCTTGCTCTTGTCAGCAGCTACATTCACCAATTCGCAGCTGTTTTTAGAGATGAATCTGGCAGAACTTGAAGATCACAGATTTCTCACTGATAACAAGATCAACAGCTCTGACAGGTTGAGACCTGCCCACATGGATAGTTACTGTCCCGATAAACAAGCCTGCAAACTGAAAGAAACTGCCACCTCCGAACGTGTCAGAAGACTTCAAAATACAAAAGCAACTGCTTTCTGGCTTCTTATATTAACAGGGTATATTAGCAGACTGTATTACATTTAGCTTTTCTCAGTGCTGTGTATGCATGCTACCACTGCTCAAAAATTACGTCTACCATTATTTAACAATTCACTGTCCATCCGTATTTGGAAAATAGCTTTGCAGCACACATCACTCTCAAGGCATCTCAGCTGAGCAGATTACTCACAGGAACTTAATGAATTCTTGAACATTATGGCCAAAGCCTGATTATACTCTCTCACCGTTCTCAATCAGCTGTTCCTAGCACCAGTACTGGTTAAGGCTTATGATATCAGTTCTCCGCTAGTAACATATGGTCCGGTTCCATTGCAATTACAGTTTACTAAAAGATTCCTTCACTTCAGAAAGATCTGGATCACACTCTTAAAAAGGAAACAAAAAGCACTACACTCAGCAGTGGCAATAATGCTTTCGTTTGAGTGTCTATGGCTGCAAGTGAGACACATTGACGCAGAGTTTTTTTATTGCATTACCAGTTAGCTTAATAAAAGATACTGCCTCTTCCTGCAAGGCCTGTTCCCTGTAGCAAGGTTTGGATAACTGCTTTTATCTTGATTCTTCAGCACGGTCACTATTCAGAGCACTGGACGATGAAATATGTCTATACATTGCAGGCTTTCATAACTGTATATTACCCTGTGATGGCATGTGAACCGATAATACATAGTTTTAGAATATCATGCTTTGAAACAATACAATTCTTTACTACAAAATAACAGCACAATATTGGAAATAATATTTTCACAGAAACACATGTGGTCTACCAGTATGATATTCTGAAATATTTTCTATTTTGAAGAGATTACTTTTTAAGAGCTTTTATTTAGCACCACTTTGAAACTCTTTAATTCTGTACCAAGAGACTGTGGCTTCATTCACTACATCTCCAAAGCCATCTTTTACACATTCTCCATTTTTTTCCATAAATGCAAATCTACCACTAATCATGATGAGATGCCCTCCCTGAATCGTTCACGTAAGTTAATTCCAAGAACAATTGATTGTGCTAGTTCTAATGTATTCTTACACCGTCTTGATATGGAAATCCTGTATTAATAGCCTAATTTACAGAAAAAGCTCACAAAATTAACATCCAATGGGTAGAAAGGGAAATTTTATCTTCTGCATCAAGATTAACATCCATTAGCATCAAGAGACTAAGACAGAAGCATTTTTTACGGAGCTATCCTGCATTCCACTCATACACACAAAAAAAATCGTAATCCAAGGACACCAGTGGAGATGAAACACTACATGGGAAATCAGTCCCCTTCCTTGAGGGGGAAACGCATATCATCGACACATGAAAACTGTTGCCCATGTTCTGTGCAAATGTGCCCGGTTTGCTCCTCATCTCTCTGTGCTTTGCAAAATTACAACTGGAATACAAAAGGCTCACTTATCAGGTTTTAATTTCATTCAGTTACTTAATCAGCAAGAATATAAATCATTCCTTAGGTGGAGAATACTTTGGGGGAAAGGAGTACAGCAAGGAGTGACGTTTATTTGGTTGGTTTTCTTCATAGCCTTTCTCTCTTCTCTTGTCAGATCGCCACCTTATAAGTTTCTACATATAAAGGAAACCCAAATTTTCTTTTTACAGTTTAATCTAATCTTTGATGTAGCTGTAGGCTTAACACTAAGGAATAATTACAAAAGAAACATTATACTTTTTATGAAATATTAAACGTACAATTTATCTTTTAATATCTACTTCAAAGACTATTTGACAGGAATAAATAAATGAGGGTTTCTTGGCAAGAAAAGCTGTGATTTATGAAATATTTTATTCATTCATATTCTTAAGTATTTTCTTGAGAATACCGCTAACATCTGGAGCTACAGTCTATCCAAACATTCTGCTCATACTCAATTAGAAAATTATATCAATAATAATGTAAAATAAATTACCTAGCTTCTCTTCCTGGAGCATAGATTTCAACGTTCGTCAGAGCAACTATGTGTACAAACAGCACTGTAGTGTTTTTCATTAAGCCTTAAAGTCAATTAAGCTACGAATTGGAACAATCATTCCTCCTTTGCAAAGTATTGATATTTTTTCTTGGCTGCTTTCAGGCCTTTTCACTACTCAAGGATAGATTTATGTTTGACAATTTCTTTCTGATTAAAATGAATCATAACTCTAGAATTCTAATTTCCTCTGTTCTGAGCAAGAAATTATCAAACAGTTTTAAACTGATATTGAATGTCATCGTGCGTGAACAACATTCATTTTCAAGATATCAAATGTAAGGCTATACTGATCTCTCTTTTTATCAGCTGCTTTTACATACTTTCTTTTCCTTTCTCTCTCTCTCTGTATATATATACATGTATGTATATAAAACATTCAATTGTACTATACCTCTCTATAAAAATTGTATTTGACAAACTAGCTGGACGAGTCACATTAAAACTCATCACAACACTTTACATAAGGCAATTACCCTCTATTTGCAATATTAGCAAAATTCTGCTGTAGTTTAAAAAAAAAAAAAATAACTGGAACACTGCAGGTTGCAAACAAATGTCAGTTAACAAAAGTAATTAGCAAGTTTATACAAGCAATCCCTACTCAAATGGCTCAAACTATATAAAACAGCTCTTCACACATAAATTGTTAAAACCAAAGTTTTCTAGATTTGTCTCCAACAGCCAATTAAAATCAGTTTGAACTTTTTTTTTTTTAAACATAATGGCAGCTAATCTGAAAAATTTTATTTTCTCCCATTATTCCTCCTGTTTTCTCCAAATCTTAACAATTGGATTTTCCAAGCCGTTTAGACGTCCTGTTTTCTCTTTATAAACTTGATTTTCAGCTTTCACTAATTGAAAATTGGTTTTTTGCCTAACAACTTATTTTGAAGTACAACAGTCCCAATTAAGAGCTGCCCTTCTGCAAACACCATTTCTGGCAATCCAGACAGGGGTGTCACAAATAGCCTCACTGAGGGAACAAGCAGGATGGTTTTCTTAAGTGCTGTTTCATATGATGCGTTTTATTTTTAAATGCTGCATTACAGTAGGTTTGATTTAGAGTTTTTTGTTGTTGTGGTGGTGGTGATTTGGCAGTGGTGGTGGTTGGTTGTTGCTTTGTTTGCCCCACCACCACCCCTTTTTTTTTTTTTTAATAATTGCATTTTTTCCATATATATTTCAGGCTTTTGCTAATACAGACCATCAATTAGATAACTGTATCAAAAAAGTGAAATAACAACAGCTGTTTTACACATTTTTAATTATTTTGTCTTCTTGCAAAATAAGCCGAACTATCTTTTGCATCAGTCAACAAACAGAAGGAAAAAGGAGATATTCTTTGTCAGACATTTAAACCTTAAGTGTGAAAGCATAGGATTGCTTTTGGTAATATACACGTTATTATAGAAATACCAATTTTGTTACCAATACGGTACACTTATGACATGTAAACACACCAGACTCCAATACAGCAAATTTTTTTTAGTTATAAAACATATAGTTCATGCAAATTCAAAGAAAGTGGGGTTTGGACATTCAGTTGAAGAATAGGCACTTATTTACCAAATTTCCAGCACTTGGAATATTGGAGAAAGACAGTATTTATTGTGCAGCTCAGAGACTTAATCTCAAAAATATACAAGAAAACATGAAACAACTAGGTAGCAGTATTGCTGCCCAAAATACTACTCAAATAGCATGAACGTGAGGCTTTGTTAGGCTGCATCCTAAACAGCTGTATTTTTTTAAAGAAATGGTTCCAAATTGGAAAATAAACCAATTTCCTTTCAATAATTATGCGTTCCCTAGGAACCAGGGACACAAAATACTGTGGATGCTTTACAGCAGCATAGTTGCAGCTACTATTGAGAATTCATCTGAACGACATGCAGAGGTTGTTGACATTTTTCACAAACTCTTTAATTTTAGGGAAGAATTTTCCATTAAAAACTTCCTGTTCTGTAGTTACACCTATAACCCCAAAATTAATATTTTACATCAATATTTTAATATTGCTATCAATCAATCAAATTAATCTTTGTCTCTTTGTTTTCAGTAACTGACTTTGGGGCAGGTTTTTGTGTTTGTTTTCCTCAAGATTGCTTACAATTTGATGTAAATTTTAAGCATCTTGTAATTCATCAACTAATTCTCTCCTGGTTACACACTCCAAGTAATTAAAGTTCAGTAATAACTTATTCTTTCTGCTCCAGCACCTGCATTTCATTTGTTTATTTTCCCAGAGTCATAAATCTGAGGGACTGTCAAAGTGCCATAATATTAGTGCAATAATCAAAGTTAATTAGTCCCTCTCAATAAACAACAACAAAGCCATTACAAAGATGCATTGAAGGTTTTCCAGCTACCCGGTTTACAGATGAGATTCTTTTCTGAACAATTAGAATTTGAAAACTGTTAGTAAATAAATGTAATATTTCTGAAGTAATTTGACCTTCAGTGATCTTCGTTCAATTAACAATTCATTAACCTTTGGCGAGATAACATAGGTATTAAGACAAGTACTCCTGAACTCCCATTGCTTTCAAAGTGCTCAGAGATATGCTTAGAATTAAGGGGGTAATGGGATGTTTTTAAAATAGAAGGCACTCAGTACTGCCTGGTTTTAGTTACACAGAAAACATCTATATAGGTATACTTTGCTGGACTGCGACTACTAAATTGAAAAGACAGAATATCAACAAATCCAGTTCTACTGAAAGAGAATGAACGGAAGAACTTTAAGCAACACACGTTATGCTTGCCCTTGTTGGAATTCTCTTGGAATTCGACGCTCTTGAAACACAAGAAAGAGAGCTTTCACATGAAGTACTGAAGGGGAAAGGAAGATATTTTTCCCTCCCAGTCCTTTACTGTAAATCATTAATATCATCTGGTCAAGAGAAAGAGGCCTAAATCCAAAGACTGTTTCTTGAAGAAACTTGTGCTTACAGAAATTAGCAATATCATAAGCATCACTTATTCGGAAATACTTGTAAATAAGCACTGTTTGTTTTGTGCTAATAAATATTATAATTATCTGTAGACTACTTATGTGTAAATATTAATACTACAGAGTGTTCTCCCATATCATCTGGGAGCAGTTGAAATATTTTCAGAGCTTGGGAAATAAAGCTAAACACTCATCACTAATTTTAGCAGGAAAGAAATAAAATTCCGAGAACCTGACCCTGTGATTTATTATTCAAGTAAAGGGTATAGGATTGTGTCAACAGATGGAAGTCAGCAGTCATAGCAAGCTCAGACAAAAGTAGCCTGCAATACTTACTAGCAAGTAAATGATTGTGGGAGGAATAAATTAAGAACAATGAATAAATTTTAAAAAGGGGGGGGGAGGGGGGAAGTTAGGAGTCAAAGAGAAACAAGGTAATAGTACTGAAGAGCATGTATTTGCATGACAAAATGGAAGAAAAAGGAAAGAAAGAGGGAAGAAAGGGGAAGGAAATAAAACATTGAGACAGACTGCCCAGCAGCAGTGCTGTTGGGCCTGCTGGACTAGGAGAGAAAAGAAGGGAAACATTCTTGGTTTTGAAGAGCATAAGAATGATCCTCTGAAATCTCCCACAGTATGAAAACTAAGGGCAAAACAGTGGCTGTCTCTAATATCCAAGTGTGTACAATCTCCTTCAGTTAGTTATACACTTTGCTTCAGGGAATATGCTGTCCTATGAACTACGAAACATGCCTCAGTGGTTCTTTCAAACATTTTCGCCCTTACAGAGCATCTGTACGTAACATGGGTAACAGCATGGCAAGCCTTGCAGTCCAATACAGTCACGAAATGAAAAACCTCTATCACTGATATACCAGTGACTGAACAGGATATTACAAAATAAGACAAATGCCTTCTTCCTTAGATTATTGCATGGCTATGTAATATCCATTCAACTGCTCACACTGCACAAAAGACCTCCTATCTTGAAAAACATAGCTTAGTGTTAGACGCTAAATACGTTCACTTACCCATTCCACAAGAATGCGTTGTACAGCGTCATTGCCTCTTGACGTATTTCTGCAGGCCAGGATAACATATGCCCCGTGCAGTGCAAGAGACTTTGCAGTTTCAAAACCTATGACGAAAACATTTTCCTAGTCAGAAGTAGATCTCAGTAACAAAACAGAGCTACAAAATTACCTGAAAAGGTGAGCCACACATTTAAGTATACTGATGCTACCTGCAGTCTGACTACATGTTTGATATTCACCTGGATCCAGCTTTTAAGAGCACATACGAAAAAAGATAGACACCTCAATTGGAGCAGATCTCTGGGACAACAATTGTATATATTTTGTGCAAACCAGGCTTGGGATCTTCAAAAAGCAGACTCAATTTCTCTGCCTCGGTGTCTTCTAGCGTTAGAGGAGCAGGATTATACTTACCCCTTACTTGTTTGACTGTGAAGAAGGAGCCATACAGCGAGACTGTGGAATGATTATGCCTGACAACATCACACTGAAAGTGACAGAGTGTTCTACAAATGAGCTCTGGGCTCTTTAGGTGCACAGGTAGCCTTTGATTCATCAATCTGAGGACCACCTATGGCAAGGGGTATCACCCAATGGGATGTGTGAGGGATTAAGAATCAAAATCCCCTGGAGATAACTACCCCTTTTTCTGGTCCGAACACCACCCCATCTGCACAACACTGCTGCACAAAACCAGGGACCAGAGAACTATCCAAGTGTTAAACCATTCCCGGGAGGGGGTTGTCGAGCTCATTCTTAGAAAACTAGATTCTGCCTAAGGAGATCTGTAATCTACATGTATGTATTATTCGTGCACTTTAAAATCTTTGCTAAAGTTGTCCTGAAATTATCTGTGTAAAATTAACTCTGGTTTTGTCCCACCATCAACTGCTACACGGAGAACAATTTTTCACAATTGTTCTCATTATGAATAATCAATCAAACACCATGCAGCTTCAACATATTGGTTATAGTATCATGGGACTAAATGGGTCACTGGATGCAGCAGATGACACAGAGAAAAAATAATCCATGAAAAATTCCCTCTTTTGCATAACTTACTGATATGACTTAATCTGCAAGCGCATTCTTTCTAGATCTGAAACAAGCGGACAGACAGTTCACACTTTGCTGCAATTAAAGCACAGCATGAATCTATATCCCCAGGTTTTTTTCTTTCATCCATAGAACAAAGTTTCACAGTGAATCTCTAAACGACTGCACACAACCTTTTTTTGCAATACTGTTAATCATTTCTTCCCCATTCTGCATTTGGGCACTTCATTTCTCCTTTCTAAAAGGAGCCTTCAGATTTCAGATTAACTTCAGTTTGTTAATTTGGGACTGTACAGTAATTTAATGAGATCAGTTCAAATTACGAAACTGTCCACCAAAAGCTGCAACTCTTTCCACCCTGACATCATCTGCAAGCTTTGTAAGCACGCTGTTTCACTGTTCAATTCATTAATGAAAAGCTTCATAGAAGTGGGTCCAAGGTAAACTTAATTTAATTGAAAAAAAAAAAGTGAGAATTTACACCAGCAGATGATGAGTTCTTGAAAGCACAGAATGCCCATAAAGTGCAGAGAACTGAGTCAGAAACCGGGTTTCTATCAGGGGTGAGCTACTACGTATTTGTGCTGTATTCAGTAGTATCACTGGGTGCCCATCTCCACGGAGAACTGTAACAATGACAGAAATTTCCATCTAGCTGAAAGAGGCATAACGTAGCTTAATGAGTTCCGATTAGACAAGCTTAAACTAGAAAACGAAAAATCAGACTGAAATGCCCAGCAATTTGAGTATACGAAGAAGTCAAAGAGAAGAGGTATTTGTTTTAGCTTTATGACATTTAAAGCATGTTCGTGTTTTCCTTTTAAAAATTGTTTACCAAAAAACCTATTAAGATGGGCTGTCTCACTTCCAAAACACCCTGGAGCAACAAAATTCAGTTACAGCACAAGACATAACTTACATTATAGAAACAACAGACACCAAAACAAATTTATACCATTTTCTGCAATTACATACTTATGGTATTTAAGTCCAAGCAATTTTCTTGTATCTCTTTTCAAGCCATTCATTGTGCCAAGCAACTTTAATTACCTGGGTAATTCACTGTATGCACAGAAATTTAGCTACAGCATATGCAAAGATTTCCCCTGTTCCTAATTCCACTTTAAGTGTATTTAACTAGAATTTTTCATGTAACTAGTGTAAGACGTTGTACCAGAGTAGTACTATTAGCTAGCTGTACGCTTCTTGTTTTGCACAAAAAAAACACTTACTTTGACCAGCTTACCATAATATCAAAAACTAATTGGAATGCCTGGGAATAGTTTTTCTACTGTTATACAGAGATCTAGAGCTGATGGCCAGTTAAATTAGCTAAGTGTGACGATGTTTTGCTAACTCTACCTCATGTCACACTGTGCAAAAGAATAAATTCCATGCCATTCTCTGTTACAGTTAATAACCTGATCCTCATTATAAAATAAACTGAGAAAGGTTAACATTTAACCACGTAAGTTACATGCTGCAAATTAAGTTAAAAGTAATACCACCTTGATTTTTTCCTGCAAACTTGGGAGAGGAGTGTTAAACACTCCCCTTTAGGCCGTACTCGCTCTCCCCTGGGCCCCAAAAGGGTGACTCTTCACCCTTTGGCCGACATGTTCTCAACCTTCCCCTGAAATGATGTGCTTAAAAAAAAGCCCTCTTTTCAGAGGATTTTTAAGCAGCAGTCCATCCTTCCATTCAAAATACTGCCACAGGTCAAGTGCTGATGTCTCTCCCCATCAGATATATATTAAACTACGAACTCATTCATGAACACTCTTGCACTATATTTAGGACAGCTAGGTTTATGCAAAAGGCCAAAAACAAATCCTGGTACCCCAAACCACATAAAGGTTCCAATTCAACTACTGAATTACCGGCTATAGGTAGAGATCGTATGTAACTATTCCTGCTTGCTCTTTTATCACTTTGTGTGGAGCGTAACTCATGAGGCATCTTTTCAGACAATCTACCAGATGAAATATATCAAGAAGAGGTCTTCTTCATACAGCTCACTGGGGTTTAAGCACGATCTACCTACCAACTTGCTCACTCTCGAGACTATAGCATTTTTAGTTTTATGTGCTTAAAATAAATTTTCATACACATGAAAATCCTCATTAAGCAATACACCTAAGTACCTTTAGAGTTAAAGAAATAACTATGCCGGAGCTTAGAAGAATGCAACTTCTAACTGAAACACTTGAATACTGAGGTGCTTCCAAACTCCTGCTTCGAGTCCTTTTATGGCTTTAGCTTTTTGTTTCTCCTGCAAAATTTAAGGCTTCTTTCCTCCCTCAGTGTCACATAGCTTAAACAGGTGGGGAAAACTCTCTGGCATAGAGGAAAACTTTAATTATTTTAACAGACTTATTGTGTTAAACTAAGTTTGCCAACAACATTTGTCTTTCAGCAAAATGTAGCCACGGTTTCAATATATGGTACGTTTCAAAACCTCAGCCTAACACAGGGATTGAGTATCTAAAGTACAGAATATTTACACTCCATAAAGAAAAACTTTGCCTATCTATAAAAACTACATTGAATCAAAATCCACACTGAATATGGTTTCATACTCTAAAGTCAAACCACGAACATCATAAATGCCCAAACAACAGTAAAACCTCAATAAAAAAAACCCAACCCAAAACAAAACACAGTAGAGTTAAACAGAAAGAGAAATCTTAATAACTACGTTAACGATGTGCGTAATTAAGGAACCAGAAAAACCTTAATTCTGCCCACAAGATCAACGCTGTGGACTTCAAAAGAACCAAAGATTTCTTTAAAACGTCACTTAATCTAAGACCGCAGCTACCAGCATGCTCCCACAGGGTGACACAGCCCTTTCACCACTCAGGAATGTAACCCAGGTAAAACAGTGAGCACAGCCTACTACCGACCAACTCCTGCCAGTTCCATTCTGCCCAGCTGGAACGGCTGGCAAAGGCCATACGTAGCTGAAGGAAATTGCACCCAGCCTCAGTGTGTCGTGGTTCTGTGCATCAGTTTTTAGGTTTCAAAGTAGGAAGTTAAAAAAAAGCTGCAAAACTTGAATATCTTCTTACGGAAAAATCACATTATATACTAGTTCTGGGGTTTTTTTTATATGTAGGAACAACCACATTAGAAACCCAGCACAGGATAATATACTTGAGCAACAAGTACAGCCAATTACAAAGAATAAGATAGATACTCCCCTCAAATGTGACAGAAGAACAACATGCTTACATAAAGAACACTTTGGAAAAGCAATCGTAGCATATTTAAATACCCTATATAATACAATGTCGAGCAACTGTTATTATAAAACTGACATAAATTTCAAGTGATTGCCCTGCAAGACTGTCCTGAGACCGACTACTCTTGCTGCTGTTGCTCGAGCTGAACGAGCTCTAAATGGACACTCAAAAGTGAAAATCCTGTTCAAGACGATGACACACATGAGGATAAACATTACGGCACAGCTCTCTACAGCAGCAGCTAACCTAAAGGACTGGTAGCAGAACTAATAAGGGAGCTACAAGTGCATGGGATTTGCTACAGACATTTAAAACTCTTCAGCCCTTTGCTTACAGCACACTTTTCATAAAGACTCAGAAATCAGCACTCAATTTCATCTTTATCTTCTATGATGATTGTTCAACTCGATGCTCACATTCTTGTCTCTGCAGTTGACTACTATCAGTGATTTTTGGGACAGATTTTCAGCTAATGGTTTCAATTAATGAGCAGTTAGCATCGCTCAATTAATGCCAACTACATTGTGTCAACATACACAAGATGAGTATATGGCTCTGTCAAATGGTGCAACCTCCTCTATAAAACAGAGAAAGGGATTCACTGAGTGGAAAAGTAATTCTGCAATCTCTTGTTTAAATAAAGTAATTCTGCAATCTCTTGTTTAAATAAAGTAGTCAGCATACAGTCCTTTGACAATTGGGAGACATTTTGTAAAGAATTTGCATCAGGCATTTACATTTTTTAAAACATTCCTTTATTCCAAATACAAGAAAGCTTGAATACACAAGAAGAAATTCAAAAAACATTTCAGACAATAGCAAGTTTTCTTCAGCTTCTCTACCTTCTCCCAAACACTCCACGATACCTTAGATCTGTCATTTACAAGGCATTTGAAATGTAGTGAAGTTATCTTTCTTTGCAACAGCTTAGTCCTCAGTGTAAAAGCCTACAGGGTTTGTTGGCATCTAGCTTCTTCAAAATCATTTCTTCCTTTCTCTCCACCAATAGAAGAGCTCTGGAGGCCCTGAGATTCTAAAACATCTTCACGTGTGTTAAGTAATGGTTTAAAGCTGTCATGAGTTCAGCCCTCCTTGAGCCTCATGTCACAGGCAGTTTGTGAAGTAGAAGTGAGTCCAGAAGAAAACCACCTTCCCTTCCGCTACAGTGAACAGCAAGATCAAGTAAATGAACGAAAGCGTTCTGTGGAATTGGAAGTGAAAAGCATTACCCTGCTTGTATTACAGATTTCTGGCCTTTCATGCACTGATAGATTACTTACGGACTGCAGAACAGCAGAAACCAACGCAGATTTTGTAAGCACGAACATATTATATCACTAACAGTGTGTATTACTTTCACAGCTGTGTTCAGGTTTTTCTTCTTCCCCCACTACATGGTTTTCAAACTTTCTCAATTGCTTTCTCAATGTTGCTTTCTCAATTGCAGCAAACATCTATTGGGTTCTTATAAACAAGACAGATGCCCCATTTGCAGAGTGAAGTGACTTAACTTTCAGAATACAGCTGGAGTTCTTTAGAAATATTTATATTTTAACATCAAATGGGTAAGAGACTTGTGCAAAATCATTCTTTGATAAACTAGTAGCTGGAAGAGCAATTTCTTTTCCATAATGGTAGTATGATATTGCAAGTAAAAATCCAACTTCCAATTAATAGGAAGCCTTTTGTTTGTACAATTTGGTGGTTCTTGGGAAAGATCAATAATTTTATATAACCTTCATAAAGTAAAAGCAACAGCTTATTAAATTAATTCCACAATCCAGAAAATACAAAACCTTAATTAAAACATTCTTGACACTAAACATAAATGAAAAATTGCTTTCTGGCCTCTTTCACTCACAAGCAGTATAGTCAGTAGTTCAGGACTTTCCATTTAACTCTGATAGTGTACAAAATATACAAGTTAAGAGAACTCCTTCTTCCAGGCAGAAGCAACACAAAAAGAAGGTGCTATTTTCCTGGAGGCTTTGGTCTCCTTGCTCTGAGTTCTTTCCAGAAAAAAATAAACTACTACTCAGACACTTCCTCTTGAACTAAGCATAGGACAGTATTTAGCACTTCAATTTTACTTTAGTTTAAGATCTCTGGGAGAAGAAAGAGTGTTCGGTTTGGCCAGTGTGTTTCCACAATAGAAATCCAACACCTTACCTAGAAAACCTACTGCATGCACAGAACCAGCAGAGTTTAAGCCATTAAACAAAGGTCAGTATGTATGCATCTTTTTAAACCCTTCACATTCTGATAAGAATGTTTTGCTCAAACATCAGAAAGTTCATCTGCAACATTCAATCATAATCCAAATCATACTTGATTGAGGTAGAAGGTGTTACTCCTTTCAAACACCCTTTGCTTTGAAAACAAAACTTTACATTTTTCCTGGATCGAGTAAACTTGAGTTTTAGCTAAAAAGGAAGGAAATGAGAAAAACCTTAAGAGCAGAACCCTGACACAATATACAATACTAATACCTTCTTTTTTATAAAAATACAACACGTAATCTACATGAAATGCAATTTAAGTCCAGTTTTACTACAGAGAAGAGTTGTGAAAAAGTTAAGCACTCAGGAACTTGCAACAAGCCATCTTTATAATCCAAAACAGACTCTCATCCCAACTGCTGCATCTCAAACCAACTAGGTGGTTTTTTGATTTTTGGGACCCAAGACAACTACATATAAATGGAAGAGAGACTTGTCTCCTAGACATCACTAGATTTATTTCAACTTTTAGGAAGACCTAAACACCAGTGACAGTCAAGCAGATCTTATTCAACACTTCCTCAGAAAAAGAGTAAAGCAGATTTGAATGTGCTAAAGATAAGCAATGAAGAATTAGGAGTTATGTAAGCTTCTTCTCAGGCTGAAATACTGCAACAATGATGTGTGATTTAGGGAAGAATCTCCTGCAACTAAGATGTCACTGCCTATGCTGGTGGTTTAAGGGTACAGATCCAGCAGATCTTTCATGTGGAGTGATGGCAGTCATGTGTGAAACATCACATCGTTGACAAACTCATACTTTCAGAGCCCCAAAAGCACCGTGCTCTCGGTATCAGGATCATTTGGCCGCAAGCACTCTCCCTATGTGGATATTTAGTATAAGATCTTAGAGACGCATTATTCAAATTGCTCCAAATGCACGTTTTCAAGCAAATAAAGCACCAGGATATTTTAAGAGACTAAATGTAAAATTAGCAATTCACATGAAATATTAATGCTGCCTTTGTTTCTGTGTGTTTGCAGGCACATGGTAATGACATATACTAATATTTTTATTGAAAAGTTTGATGTTATATGAAAGATACAGCCTGCCTCTCCCTTTGCGTGTAAATTGGACAAACGTGTTTTTCTTGGAGCCATGAACCACAGAAAAAGCCAACCAAAATGAAACAGGATGACTAATGCATTGGTTCTGTTTTCCATCTAACCAACTTAAAAATATGCACTCATTACACATTACGCTCCTTTGCAATATACTGTTCTGGGCAAGGCAAAGTTATTCTTAATAATAAGTGCATTGCCATTGTCACTGACAAAACTGAAAATATTTTGTTTCATCTGAAAAGATCACAACACTAAATAAATATGAAAAAACATCCTTAAATTGATGGGATTATAAAGATCTGTGACTCATTGTTCCTGTAAAAAATTAAAAATGCATCATGTGAGGCAAAGAATGCTAAATCCATAACTGAAGACGCTCCCAGCAAACGAAAAACACAGAACAGTGACTATATCAGGCACATACATTACAAATACGCTGCGACTAAGAGCCACAAAGTTATGGTCAGATCTGGTATCTACTCTAGTTGTACTGTCCAAAGACCCCTACCAACTCACTTTAAAATGCAGTTACGCAAAACATGAACAAAGCTTGGACTTCAGTCCTTTCAGCTCTGTTAAAACCTAACACTGATGATTATCTCAGCTATCCAAAGGCAGATTCAAATCCACATTTCCTATCCTTTATGCTGTAGAAGTGCTACTATCCAATATAAATATTGCAATAAAAGCCAAGGGTTGCAGTCTGGAATGAACCCTATTGTGAGATGCAACATATCAAATACAGAGCCACGCTACTTAACATTTCCCATGGTAAGACCTTGTTTTAGTTGTATAAAGACAATTCCCACCAACCATTAAATCTCCACCCCTGAAGTACATGGACATGACCACCCCAAAAAAACGTGGTTTTGAAATAAGTTAGATATTCTTAAAAAAGCTTAATCAAAACACAGGGGGAGACGGAGTCAAAACTGAAATTTAATACTAAACTGCACAGATCATCCCAATCAAGATTTTTTTTTTTCAGATGCTAGGCATTTGACCAATACTAAAATAATTTGCAGAAATTAACACAACTAGTCATGTCTTAGCATTGCATCTGCAACTGACGATTACTCTGTTTGAGCTTTTTATTCTCGGTGTTTCTCCAAGCATAGAATAAATCTATGTTTTCTTTTGATTGTGGCTTCTTGCAAGCAAGTCAGCCACTTTTCCTAACATAAATCAATCGCTGTATTTAAATATATATATATCAGAATTTAGCATTTGGCTTTATATTTTAGTGTTTAAGGAGAATTTATTAGAGAGTTTATTTTTCTGTTTGCATAGAATTTTTTCCTTCAGAACAGATAACGTATCATACAGGGGAAGATAGGCATCTGAATACGCAGCAACTTGGCACATATTCTAGACAAAAGTAACCTTTCTACCTAGAAGTGCATCTACATGTATTATCAGCAAGTCAAACAAAAAGAGTTATATACATTTTAAAAGAAACTTGAGCTAGCAACTTTGTCTCAAAATGAGAACTCATTTTAGTGTGATTCGTATTCCTAATTTTAGTAAAAACCCTAAATTACTCTATCCAGAATTATGTGTTTATATTCATAAGGCATAAAAAATATTTTGTTAGATTAGTTATGTTAATACACTACTTTTATTTTTATTGCAAAATAAACACTTCCAAAATAAACATTTAACTGAAATCTAGAGTAGCAGAAAACAATAAATCTGCCCACAGCGTAAGTCAACATCAAACCAGCATCTCAATGAAATCTAGATCAGATCCGGGTAGCCAAATTTGACATGACATTTAGGGCACACTATTTCCCAGTAAGTAATCATTCCTGAATGTTTAGTGACTACGCGATAAGCAACCATTTTGTTTGTTTGTTTAAATAAAGCCAGTCTATTTATAAGTACCATGCATTATTAAGAAAATAAATAACAACATTTTTGTGCAGGCTTCATCACTGGTTTATAGCAAAGCTGAGGCAAGCTAAAGAGAAGCGGTGGCAACAGAACTCACAACAGTAACACACCAAAAAAAAAGTCATTAAGGATTTAACTAACATCAGTAGCAAATATCAAATGCCAACGATAAAGAGACTCCAGTTTCTAGTTAATCCACACACCCTTGAAGGCTTTGTGTTCTAGAAAAGTGCCAGTGCAAGTGCCTTCATAACTGGGTTTGTAAAAAAATCTGATCAGATATTCACAGAACCATAAAATGGTTTGGGCTGGAAGGGACCTTAAATATTATCTACTTCCAGTCCCCCTGCCATGGGCAGGGACACCTTCCACTAGACCAGGTTGCTCAAGGCCCCGTCCAACCTGGCTTTGAACACCTCCAGGGATGGGGCATATTTGGTATCAACTACAATTTGAAAGCTGTTTTGAGGGGTATATCTTTTTTGGACCTCATTCCCAGAACTTTGGGGCTTTTCCACCCCTTATTGTTGCTATTTTTAAAACACCTTTTTAGACAAGCTTACTCGGGTGACTGGAAAAAAGCCCAGAGAATTTAAAATTTATCTTTAACTGTCTCTCTCAGCCTTTTTTTTTATTTTATTTTTAAATCAGCTATTAAAAAAAAGAAAGTTCCAAGTTGGGAAGAAGAACCCAAGTTGGGTTGGCAAACTCTCCTTCTCTAAAGCTGCTCTATGCATCAGCAGTAGCTTTAGGCAACACAACAGTTTTTCCCCACCAAAGCAAAAAATGGAGAAAAAAAAGACAGAAGTTGGCTAGCTTCTCTTCAAGTACACTTCTATTCTTCTGTAACCCAACAGTATCATAGGTTTCTGTACTGCTGAGCCCTAATTAAACATAACAAAAAAAATTAGTTGCATGTTTTGAATCTCCTTTTGGCAAGTACAACAGTGCAATGTTAATAAAAGTAAATTTAATAAAGAGGAATATTTCATCCAAGGCAGAATAATTAAAAGACATACTGTGCTGTCAGCTAAAGTGCTAGATCCTCCAAGCTTTAATCTGTAAGTTATTTCATGAGAAATACTCAGTGTTATGTAAAGATACCAATAAAGTACTATAACATAAATTGGACCAAATTTTTTCATAAAACAATCTTGATATTTATTTATATCAGTTACAGAAATAGTGAAAGATTTTAAAATGTACACTAGACATTTCACAGATAAATAATAAAACAAGGTTCTGGCCTAAACAGCTCACAATTTAGGTTACAAAAAAAGATGTCTTAGAGAATCAACCACACACAGCTAGGTCCTGTTCTAAAGAGCTCACAGTTTGTGTCACAGGGGAAAGGAACAGATGAGCAGACCAAAAATTAAAACAACACTACTTGATTTCTGGCAGTCACTTCCCACCTCTGTCTTTGGCAACATGAGATAAGACAATTTGTTTAGTTAAGCAGCAGCAGAAGAACTTAATACAAGAGTCATTTCAGGATCCTGTGAAAAGAACTGAATATGGGGAAGATGCAGTTCATTGTTCTTTCTAGGGCAAGCAAATAAAACCAGCAGATAAGAGACAGCTAACAATGGGCAAGATAACAAGACATGGAGGTTTGGGAATTCATACAGTCCTGGGTTACCTCCTTAAATTTTAGTTTTTCTGGATTAGATGGCATTCAGGATGGGTACCAACCTCCCAGGTTCAAAACTGGCAAACCTTTTGGGCGCACTTTAAACTACGAAGGAAAGAGGGAGATGGGAAGCTGTTATGTAACTCAAATGATCCATCATGTGGTTCCGACATACAAAGTAAGGCAGGAGATGGAGTTCTGAAACAAAAGATGAAGAATAAGAAGAGTATTAACAAAAAGTGTCTATACACAAAAGCAAGGAGAATGGAAAACAAGCAAGAATTAGAAGTCATTAAATTATAATGTAAGGCCATAAGCAAAAAAATAAAAAATAAAAACTCTTTGCCACACTTTCAAGAAGGGCACAAAAACATTATCATGCATCTTCTCGCACCACAGCTCATATAAACATCATCTAAACAGATATAAGGTCTACCCAACAACAGCTGGAACACCAGTAAACCACCCAAGAGCTCAATGACAACAACCTTCTAAGGGAAATGATCAATTACAGCTGCATGTTCTATACTAATTTTTTTTCAACTTCCAAGAAGTTAGACCTTGCTAGTTTGGGGAAAGGGATGCTAAATCCAAAACTACGTATGCCTACAAAACTTAACATCTGTGAATTAAGAAAAAGTGCCAGGTGAACAAGCACACTAGAACCTACTGGTTTTGTGACAATATTGTACTCTAAAATTTTGAGTCACAAATTGCAACATTACTGTAGATTAGGTAAAAAGCATTACTTCTGATCGCCAGAATCTAGAGTTCAATAGTTCACTCAAGGGCACAAAGAAATCAGGCTGTACAATTCCTGATCTCGTATTCAGTCCACCTGCCCGCGACAAGTTCCCCAGTTAAATGACCAAACCTTAGTTTGTGTGTAACAAGTCTAGTAAGTGATATTTCTTCACCAAACTACATCATATACCATTATGAAGCATATCTCTGCCTTACATTCTAGATACATAACTTTTTGTTTTGCAAGACAGAACTGTTTAAAGTACCAGATACAAAAAAACAGAATCAGGAAGCATAGGTTTCTATTCCTTTAACCACAGATTAGATTCAGAAACAGATACAGTAAGACACCTTCTCAGCGATCACATTCTTCATTTACTTAGAATGATAAAAGGGTGCTGCCAAGTAGGTCATGCACATTTTTATGTACTCTTCATGGCGTATCTTAGTAAGGCACAAAATAGTCTGAATTTACCTTCAGATTTAAAAATCCTTCAACAAGAATAAGATTTATACCCCTCAGCAACTGCTCGCAGCTGGATACTGACCCAAACCAATAAAGTACTTTTTGGAAAAGCTTTCTTTACTCATTTCTAGTTGCCATATTTTCTACTCTTAATATATCTTAATTACTCCTCCTGCTAAAGAATTAGAATAGCTTTCAGGAGTATACTATTTTATCCTGTGACAGAAAAATCCAACTCCCACTTTAAATTCGAATACGGACATGGACAATCTGTAAACTTAGGTCAGTTCATGCAGCTACACATTGATCCATATGTAAAACAAGACTAATCAAGCATTTCTCAAGATCTTAAGTAGCACAGTTAATGTATGTAACATACAAGTGAATAGAAGTGAGAAGTGCTGCTCATGCTTGCCAATGGCAGAAGAGGAGCATAACCAGAACCCCTCACAGTTCCTGAATCTCTGAATACACAATGTAATCTTTTCTTCTTCAGTTTGGTTGTGTTAGAGGAGAATTAGAGATCCTCCTCGCAAACTTTTAAACAGTGAATTTTTGCACAAAGGCAGCTTTTTTGACTAATCACTACAAGAGGAAAATGCCCCACAAATTTTATGAACTTGAGTTTAGGTATCAAAAATAAAGGAAACACAATTATAGAATATGCTGATAAAGCTGCTTGGATAAAGAATAAATAATGAGGAGAAATAAATGTACCTTCTACAAAGATAACATAACCTGGAAAAAAAAGAAAAATTTCTAAGCAACACTCATTTTTCTGAACCTCAAGTCACAGTGCATGTGAAAGATTTAACTAAATATACCCAAAACTGAACCGTGAGAGTTCCCTGTTCACACAGACATTGTTACTATCAATAAAGTATGATAACAACCAGAAAACCTAACTTCACTTGTTTTTTAGTATAAAGGAGACCCTAACAAAGAACAGGAGCTTAGAAACAGTGACCAAGATAACTATACTTAAATGAAGAGGAGAGGAAACGTAAAGCATATTACTACAAAACTATTCAGATTTCAAGACAGCTGGTTTGTAGGGAGGTTTCTGAAGCAACAGATAAAGTACTAAAGACCACTATGTCGAAGTACAGCAAGAAATCAAGACCAGCTAGATGTTACATGAACAGAAAAAAATGAGGTTATATAGCTGAACAGAAGGCTACAAAGATATCACATATTAAAAAGAAAAGCGTATAGTAGAAATGGAAAAAGGAGAAGGAACAAAAAAAAAAAAAAAAACAAAACACCCTTTTGCTCACAGAAGAAAAGTAAAACCAACAGGCAGGTATAAGACTTAGCGTGTGGTCAGTAACAGAACTAAGAACTGCAAATATCATTAATTTAAAAAAAATCATAGAAGACAAAACTGCCTTTGTTTTTGATGGTCTTCCTTTAACAATTCTTAAAAGATGTATGTAATTTGACTTATTTCTTTTCCTAAGTCACACTCTGTCTTTTTGAAAGGTTTGCATATTGTAGACTTTAGGATGAACACAAGATCAATTTCTTTCTCACACTACTATTCCTATTCTATAATTCAGGCAAAATTCTGGCCCACTAATTCTGAAGTCAGTAGCAAGACTCCTGTTAATCAGGTCAGGGATCCAATCTTTATCTTCCGAAGTTCTTACCGTTCAATTCCTTCTTGGTAGGGATTTACTGTTTCAGACTTGAGTTTCAAAAACTTAAAAATCCTTTACACAATCAAGCATGATAAGATTGAAAGGGACACAAGATACTCTAACCCTTTCTTCTTGTGATCCTGTTGCTTAGCATAGGCATAATCACTACAAACTTTTCTGCTGGTAAGCCAAAAAACATCATGTCCCTTAACGTACATCTTTAGGCTCTAAGTAGAGTTAACAGTATCTAGCAAAGTCACTAGATGTCTCAGAAGAGACTGTCATTAGAAAACAGTATACATTTATCAACCTCTTCTGTCCACACCATCTAACAAGCATTCAAAAAAAATGCAAATGTACAGCTGAAACCATTCAAACAAGTCTTGTACAACACAGGGACACAAGATGATGCGGAAAGTAAGTTGCGTTGCAGCAAGATAGACTGAATTGCGCAAAGGTGTTTTCATCTCTGGACTATGAAATACACATAAGATAATGAGAAAACCTTTATGAAATTAAATATTTCAAAAGAGAAAAGCAATCAAGTTGTGCTGTGGCCCACTGAAAAGTCTTTTTAACTCTTCAACAACAGACAAGAAAATAAGTACCACATATAAAGGCTCCTGTTCTACAAATATGTTATTCCCCCGTAAAAGGAGTACCAGAAAGCACAACATATAGCTCAATCCCATCCTTTGTGAAAAGATTCCATTACAAGTAGTAATCATTATTGAACCTTTTAGCCCAGATGTAATTTCTTACATATTACAACAAGTTTCACATGCATTGTGAATTTCAGCCAAGGTTGATGAAGTTCAATAACTTGGCTAACCAACCATGTGTACTACTCATTACAGAAGTAATAAATAGATTCATCAAAATGGACATGAAAAAGCAGTATGAACATCTGACACCATTTTCAGCTTACTCAATAAAAAAAAAATAAATTACAGAGGTCCAAGAGGACCTTTTAATATTTACAATGTGTAACAAGTAGACAGTTGGAGCCTTACGTAAAGCAAAGCGATATTGCTATTTCACAATATTAAGACAGACTTAAAACAGAGTGATAGCCCTCATGGAAAACTTGATCGCTATGACCAACCATAAACTCCAGAATACAGGACTGTAAATTCAAGATTACTCTCTTCTACTGAAATTATTCAAAGTTTGAAAATAATCGCTTTTAGTAGTTTTTAAATTGTAATTTTTAATTACATCAGTACTAATCCCTGACCGTCAGCTACTAACATCCTGCAACACAATCAGTTAAAAGTTCCACCCCACAGGCACGTTCCTGTCCATAAACTGTGCCTTTCTACACCATTTACCCAATGCCGAGTTTGGTCCACAGCCTGTGGATCACAGGATTTAAAAAATTCAGCCTTTATTTTTTCGGCATTACTTTTCCCACGAATTCTTCATTAAGCAAGCAGCTTTTCCTCAAGAGAATACGTCTGTTGAAGCCAGAGTAACAATACGAAACTAAAAAACATGGCTGCATATACAATACCAAACTGCATTAGGCTGAAGCATGATTATTTTTCCCCTCATTCTCCCCATCCAACCACATTTTAGAAGGGCTTAAAACCAAACCCTCATTGCCACTGTTTTGCTGGCAAAGGATGGCAAGAAAACAGTCCCCAAACAACAAGACTGTGCTGGCAGAAGACCCTGCTGTAAACATTACATCTGCAAAATGATGTTTTTATTGGGTAACTTATTTTTCACATGAGAGCTTATTTTATTCTACCAGGGGAAAGCATACACACACTGGCTGCACCCAGGCCAGCCGTGCTTTTCTGTTAATATACTGTGCTGCTTATAATAGTGAAACATGCGATACCTGGAGCCTAGAATTCACAGAAAAAAAATTAAAATATACATCAAGGAACAACACTTTCATGCTTTTAAGAGCCCAGTAAATACGAAAGAATCCCATGAAAACAATCTCAGGGACAGCTAGGACTTGGCCAAGAAAAATAATCCAAGGTTATATATTGCTGACCTTTCTGTCTGCCTCACAATAAGCTTTGAACCCAAACCTCCATAAATAATACCCACTTCAGTTCTCCACATGTGAAACACTGAGGATGAAAACACACAACCATGCAAAGGGCGTAATAGTTCATTCACCACAAGTTATGCTGGTTTAGCGAGAATGTAAAATGCATCTCCTTAGCAAAAACCCCCATTCTTCCCTTCTCTCTGCAGCATCGAGCTACAACAGCATTGCTTTCCCATGTCACATCCCTTTTTTCCACTCTCATAAGAAAAAGGGACACAAGTAATAGACAGTTACTGGAAAGCAAACACCTTGTTGTATATTCATCGTAGTAGAACATACAAAAAACAAAGTTTACTCTTAGAGATCTTTGAGAGAAGTTAACATGTGAATAGAACCAAAACCAGACAAATTTATTTTCTCTTAAAGATTATTTTTTCCAGTACAAACTATCCAATAAAAACAGGCTGATTTTTTTTCAAGGCTGACAAAATTCAGGTGTTAACTGCGTAAGAAATATTCCAAAACCATACAAGTAATCATAAAGTGAATCTGAAACAGAGGGCTACCTTGAGCAATTCCTTTCTCCAAGTCCTGCCAGTTGTATAATCTTTAAATACTATTTCATCTGGAAACAGATGAGACAAATTAGAAAAGAAACTTTGTGCTTTCAAAGAAAAATGTGCACATTTTTCAAGGAAAATTTGCAATCAACCTCAAAAATAGAGCTGAACAATTCCTTACTGAGATTCCGACAAACATCTGTAGGCTTAGACCACCAAACTCCACACAATACAGTGAAAGACAATGAACATATTTAGGACAGTCAGACTAATACTATTAAAACGAGAGTCCGCAACAGTATTTGGAAGGGTCTGTTTTATTCCTCCCATATGATCTGAGTTTGACTTAAATGAGACCATTCACTGGTCTAATTAGGATTCAGCAAATGTTACCCTCTTTGTGAAGGCTGACAAAGCCAGCCTCAGTAAAAATGCTATGTCACCCACAAATAATCACAGTAACTTCTGTGACTAGAATAGTTCCCCATATTCACAAAATTCTCTTCTCTGCAGGAATAGAGCAGTCAATTTTTGATTTCTTAAGAAGTAAAGGTGTTCTTTTTCATCATACTTTTCCTACCTCTCCATCGCCAATAGATTTAGGGCATAGTGGTGAAAGCCAGCCAGCATCTGTTAGAAACCTTAAATGATCTTCACAAGAAATTTAAAGAAGTTTTAGAAGTTTAATTTTGCTCCTCTTAAGGTAGTAGCTTAAACAGACATTACTCGATTAGCTATTACTCAGTCAGCATAAGAAACGCAGCAAACCACACCTGCCTCTATCAAGGCTCTGATTCTGCTTTTTAACTACAGGAAACATTCAGAACAATACTAATATAGGAAGTGCTCGGACACTACTACATGACATACAGAGACAACAGCTCAAAAATCAGGAATTCAGAGATTCTGAAGCTATGCAATATGTCACTCCCCCAACAAAACAAACTTTCATTAGCTTTTGCCAGTATGACGTACAAAAGCACGCAGTCAAAGCACAGCAGTCTGGCCATGTGTACTGTATCGTTTATATACAGGTTTACTTACTTTTTATACTCCTTTGATAAACAGAATAAAGTAAAAGGCTGCCAAAAATAACTTTTTTTTTAATACAATGAAAAGATGACAGAAAAACAAATATCTTGGGATCTTTCTGAATTAATGTAAGCACTGTATGCTTACTGAAAAAGAGAGATTCCTAGCTTTCTAGTAGTTTAAAGTCCTATTTCCACCCTGACAGTATCAATCATAGATGCCATTGCTCCCAAAATTAACAGTTAAACCCACACCCCAGACCACTGAAACTTTACTGCTTCTTCCAGTAAGGGAGACAGAAACATTTCTAGTATTTTGGGAGCAGAATGATTTAAGAGGGGTAGCTATTCTGCACTGCTCACAGATGTAAAGAGTTCAAGTAATGTCCCATATGAGAGAGATTTCTGAATTAGGTGCAGGTGATCCAGTGAAAGGCACATGATAAATTGCAGAGCTACACAATTTGTATTTACCACAAAAGCACCACCATATGTGAACAAAATCTAATCATCTACATGTTACCATGATTAATACTAAGTAAATTATCAAGTTACCCATTGTCAAAATGTTACCTTTTACAGTTTCACAATGCTCAGTTATGTTTGTGTATATATATAAACCCTCACTGCAATTAACTATGACATTTCATATTGGGAATACAGCTCATTAAATATACAATGAATTTCAAAAGCTGCACAGGCTCTATTCTGATAGTTGAGCTCAAAACAGAGTTTTAGCTCTAAGTCTCTTCCCCTGATTTTGTATACCTGATCCTCGAATATTGGCTACATGTGTTCAAGGGGATGCAAATCAGCCACGGGTGTAGCATAAATCAATTTAAAAAGAAAGAATGGAAGAATATAGCCCCTAACTCTATTTCAGTAGTTCAGCGGAAAAAAAAAAAAAAAAAGTAGGGGGCTTTGCATTTCCTTGGTTTGTAAAAAACACATTTTAATAAAACATGTCATCTGCTAAAATTTCCTCTTCATTTTTAGCTGTAACTTAATCAGACTCTTAAGAGTTTAAAAACCTAAGCAATATGCTACAATCTGCCTTGCACAAGTTTTGCAATAACCTTTTTTTTATTACTATGTCAAAGCTAGCTTTCCACACTTAAACATAATACACCAATAGAGTCATCAGGAGAAAAAAAGCTATAAGAGAAAGGAATAAAACAGAAAAACTCCAGATTATCGCATACAAATGAAAGGTCAAGTTATTCAAAACCACTTCTTTAATCATAAAGGAGATGTTTAATTGTGATAAATTATTAGCACGTTTCCCAACCTTTTGCATCAGTATGACAAAAGTTGCTAATACTAGAGTTCTGTACAAGAAAAAAAAAAAGAAATTCAATAACCTCTCACAGCAAAAGTATATGCAGACCAAAAGCTCAGTGGAGCAGTGACTCATCTTTTAAGTACTGATTAATAGTACCTAATACACAACTCCTCAGTGCCAATAAGAGTGCCAGAAAAAGAGAACTCCACCAAATATTAACTGACAAATATTTTGAAGAAATTATCTAAAATATTTTCCCAGTTATAAAATTACATGCTTTAGTCTGGTAAAATATAATAAGAAAAGCAATATAGGAAGCCACATTATGACTGAGGCTTCTGGATTTTCTTCAGTACTTGAAAAAACTTAAGCTGCTCAAAGCCAAAAGTAGTTTTCATTTTCTTGAGAGAATTTGTGCTTCTTCTGGGCATCCCTGATAAAAGCAATTAACAGATTTCTGTTAACCTTCATACGGCAGAAAAATTTGGAACTGTAGTTTGAACGGTGGTTTGATTGTGATTATCAGTACAGTTTTGTGATAAAATCTTGGAAAAGCATGAAGAGAAAAGCCCTACGTAGTGGAATCTGCCCTACTGCACAGAACGCACACCATTTGCCCTTTGATAATATACTGCAGTACTACTTATACTTCGCTACTCGTGCATACTCTAGCAGTCACAATAGCTTAGGTGCAACTGCATCTCATACAGAAAACATAACATGTAGTTTCAAGGTCGTACAGCTATATGAATCTTAAAAACAGATAGCAATATTTATACAAGTCATAGACAAATCACATTAGCTACACTAGTGTCTCACTGATACTACAACCAAGTAATATTATTTTTTAAAAACTGTTTTATTTGAGGAGATTGCTTACAGATGCAGTTGAAAATACCACATCTTTTTATATAATTAAACCTAGGTGAACAGCTGACATGCTTTTTAAAAATTCAGATTCTAGCCCTAATAATCAAGAACAGAAACAACAAAATTACAGGAGCATTTCCCAAAACGCGGAAAAAAACCCACCAGGTCTCTTTTGTTTAGTATTTTCAAAGAGCAACACAGCCCTCTAGTGGAAAAATTAAGAAGTATGACTTTATTCATACAAGAAGCATGCCAGGGAACTATTTTCTCTGTAACCTAACCGATGTTGAGACCTATAAAACAAAAAAACAACACACACACAAAACTGCACGTCATCTTTAATTCCTCACAGTGGAGTAAGTCTTACTGACTTTAAGAGAACAAACTGAAAATGCACACTACTCATGTTTAAATGTACATAGAACAGTAAGTTTTTAAAACCGGAAGGACTGACACAAGACTAAACTGTTCAGTAAGTCAGCCTTAGTTCTTTTTGCTATACCAGCTTTACCATGACCAAAAGTTACCTCAACTTCTAATATGATCCTCAGACTAAAATTCTGACTGAGCTTAAAAAATAGATGAGAAAAAAATCCGAAGAATATTTGGACTGCACTGTCAGAAGAAAAAGCTTCCAAAATAAAAAAATAAGAATGCATTTTCCTAATAACTCTTGATCTGCTATGATCTCTTTATATGGTAAGAACTGAACAATTCATTAACTTTTTCCAAGTTGCTAATGAAAACTAATGGAGTGTTTATAAATCTAATTTTTTTAGTATTTTTTTCCCCACACACAATTTTTACAGCAATTTTAAGGAATAAGTTAAGGAAGCCGGTATGTAACTTAGGAAATTCTTACATTCCATAGTCCTAATCAGTAATGAAAAGAACCACCACAGAGGAGACACGTTAAGAGAAGTTAATGGCAATGAAGTAACATTTGAGAAGCCAGTATGCATGATACCACTAAAACTCTACTACTGCTGAAGTTATCCAAAGTACTGCCTCAGTACTTCAGTATGCATCTCCATTTTCCAGGAGAAGATTTTTCAACTATGACGAAAAAAAAAAAAAAAAAAATAATTGTCCCTGGCAAGCTACGTTGGATCCCCTGTATTAGATTCACAAAGTCAATTAACATATTCTGTCTTTGTTGACCTGTTTTTAACTTCGCTATCTTAAAGCAGTGTATGTGGATGAATGAAAAAAAAAAAAAAAAAAAAAAAACTTCTATGTTCATCCATCTTTCAAGGGATTCTCAGCATTTTCCAAACTTTATCTTGAGTATCCAGCAATGCAGTAATTGAAATTTTTCTGCATTTTGATAGACTGCAGCCTATCAACTTACACCTTGACCTTTGTTCTATCCATCTTGAAATGAAAAATTTCTCAACATAAAGATACCACGAAGTTAGTTTCAAACATACCATTGAAACTAATTTTCACAACAATAAAATGACCGAGTCATTTTTTTTTTCATTACACTATTAAGTACAAATACTCAATGAGTAATCCATTTCCTTGGAAATATTTACACTTATCTCTTAAAGAAAGCATGTTAGTGTTGTGAAAACACAGTAATTGTTTACGCCTCAAAATACTCAGGGAGAGATATAATAGCTCCAAAATAAAGAGAGTTTAAAAGGAGTATCTACAACATGAAGTGGAGCAAAGCACTGAAATCCTAAAATAACTGGGGAATAATCTTCAAAACTGGTAAGACTCCACCTGTGCTACCTAATTAGTATTTCCACATAGAGTCCCAAAGAACTCGGTAGACATACTAAAGCTCACAGGGATCTCTGTGTTGCAATTCACTACATGACAGACATGTTCAAAGCAATTTGCCAAGAGTTACAAAGGATGGCGGAAGAGTTACAGTAAGACTGATACAATTTAAAGACTCAAACAACAGAGTTTCAAGAAAATCCGGACATAATTGGCAGAATTTGAAGTTATTTAGACAAGAACACTATTAGCCAACCCCAAAGGAGGAGTGTTCCCTTCACACAACACCAAGGAAGTTGAACCTTGGTTTTCTCCATCAAACAGCTCAATCAGAAGTCACAACCAGCACAAACCCAGCTCAGATTACATCCTCTCTCAGAAGCCCTTAGAAAAAAGAACATAGATAACACAAGAAATGTAAACTCTAGAATTGCTTTCTCAGTAATCCACACTGTATGGCAATTGTTAAGTAGTATCAGACACAAAGCCTAGGGCTATAGCAATATAAAATGCAACATGCTGTGCAAGAGTTTTGAGTTATATAAGCCATACCACCTTAATCATGTATTTGCTACACCATCTCCGTAGTTTTGGACTCCTTATGTTCTAACCCCATATAAGCCCAAGGCTTATCTCACTAATGCTCCCCCTCTTCTTGGCATGCTTCTGACCAGGAGTGGTATCCTGCCCTCACTTACTAATAGAAATCAATAAAGTACATACATGTATATATATACACCTGTGCACATATGTCACAAGCAAAGAACAGCTGGTGCAAGGATAAACTCANGCATCAAACATCTTGGATTAATCTTTTGCCATATATGAAACACTTTCAGCTCATTCAGCAAGTCTGCATGGTAGCAGATGTAATCCCGCCATAAAGAAAAACACAAACCGCAAAAGGGAACAAGAGATTAACAGTTATCTAGGATTTAGGTAGATCCCGTCATTTATCAGAAAAGTTCAAACCTAACAATAAACTACACCAGTGTTTCAATATTTGTGGCTCCTTCACAAATTTAAGCCACAGACAGACATATCCTGTGCGGGTCCAGAGTGAAACTTCCAACAGCCTAGCAAATTAAGCTGGAGAAGAAATACTGTCTTCTGAGAAGAAAGACAAAGCCTCTAAGCACCAAAGCTTCATTATAAAACGAAACAAAACCAGCTAATTAGAATCTCTCAAATACTAGCCCGCTATAGAAGTAATACTATGGAACAGGTACCTAGACAAGCTGAGTATCTAAAAGGATTTATGAACCTGCTAGAAAATACAACTAACAGGGATTTCGAAAGGTCATAAACATATTTTTTCACCCTAAAGGAGCATTGAATATGACATTCTGACACAAGTTCATCATCAAGTTGACTTCAAAATACCTTCAGAGATAAAGATTCCACAACCTCCTTGGAAAAATCTTTACCTGAGTTTACTTGCTGCCATTAGAAAGTTTTTATGAATACTTTATCTGAACTCCCCCACAGTCATACAAACCTTACTCCTTGTCCTAGCCACCAAGACCATAAAAATAAACTTCCCTTCCCCTTTACAGCCATTCCTTATATATTTACATAATGCAAATGCCTCCATCAATATTTTTCTAGACGAAAATCAATTGTTTCAGAACTCGATGTGTTTCCTGTAGCTCTCCTTTAAGTTCCAAATTCTCAGTACACAGCCTGAACAAAGTTTTCTGAATAGAGGTTTTATACTCAAATAATGCAAACAAAGTTTGAATACCAAAATTACACAGACATTTAAACAACAAAGTAGCCCATAAGATAAAGATTGCCATATTTCACCTTACATGTAATGTTAACGTACCTATTCCTGAATTTGCTCCCGTGATTATAACCACCTTCCCACTCAAGTCACGACCCTGGAGTATTTCCATTGCGGTACTGTTTCCATCATATTTTTGTCTAGTTGTAGGTTTTACTGGATTATCTTCAACGGTGAAGGCCAGTCTTGGGTCAAGATAAGTAGTCCTTTTGTTTATATGGCTGCAAAAGAACACAAAAATTCAACTGCTTGGACTCTTCTGTATTCTGCATTTATAGAATCACAGAATCATTTAGGTTGGAAAAGACCTTTAAGATCATCTAGTCCAACCGTAAATTTAGACTTTAAATGTATTTCAACCATTGTTGTGTACATTTCTAGTAGATGATTTACATTCCCAAAAGTAAATTTTTTTTCCAGTTTTGTTAAAGTAAACTCAATTACTTTTTTTATCAAACCTTTTTTACACTTGTGACAGCATCCATTAATAATTGTACTCACATATTTCACAACACCATTCTGAACTTCATGTGAACTCCTGACATAGAAAGCAGAACTTTGTCAAGGGAAAAACCTCATTATATTAGGGAAGATCATGTTCTCTTAGGAGCTCTATAAAAGGGGCCTACACTACTCCCTTGAAACAATATGCCAATGAGAAATGTAGCTCAGTACTTTTTTCTTAAAAAAATGAAAATAAATAGCTTCACATGAGCTAAGCAAATGGCACAATTTGGGTCAGGCTCACCTTTCTAAAACCGAGTTTAAGTTTTCTTCAAACAACTATCAGAAAGAGACACTAAGCAACAACTTTCAGACTTCAGCCCTTAATTATAGGGCAGAGAAGCTACGCTTACGATTTTGGCCTGTCAATATTCTTCATTCTGACAATTCAGTTTAAGATAACTACCCCATTTTGACCCTGCCATTGAAAATATACAATAGGAAATGTCCCCAGAAATCTTCTTTCTTCTGCTTCTGTGAACTTCCTCCTCCCTTCCCTTTTTAAAAATCTTTGCTAGCTCAATTCCTGTCCCCTTTTCTTTCTGTGTTTCACATTGTAAGTGAGCCAGAGCTGCAGTAATTTTGTTTTCATCTGGTACATTTAAAGCACTACAGCAATGTTAACAACCAGGCATGAAGTTCTGGATGTTTTTAAAGTTCTGTGTACAAAGTTTATTTATAAAGGTACACAAACAAAATGAGCCTACATAAGTGAGGGTCAGCTCTCATTTTGAGATGTGGATATGCAAGTGCCTTCAGTCTTCCACCCAAGCTACTATTCCTGTGCACGTTGAAGAACTCAGAAAACGACAAATGGGTATTTACATGCAGCGATAACTGTAGTATCTGCATATGGATTCTGAAGCTGTACTTATTTATTTGTCTTTCCAGCTGATGTTGTCACAGTATCATAATTCAAAAAGGCTATCCAACATGAAACACAGTTGCCCTCCTTGTCCATATTCTACATTTTGACACACTTACTCTACAAAATAAACTTGTCCATTTTCATCAGTCTCCTGCTCCCATCCATATGGCAGACCTAGGAAACACGTAAAACATTATATTTTTTCATGCGTTAGAGTACACTTAGATTTGAAGGTTAAGCAATTTCTCAGACAGATGTGGCAAAAACCTGCATTATTTCTTTATGTAACGCAGCTACCTGCTACACTTGAATACTGGAACTTGAAAGGATTGCTTCCCTAATCACAGGCAATCGCTCTCTAATAAAACTACAATATACAGGAGATCTGATACAGCTGTAGTGACTAGCATATTAAGTATAAAGATAATCTAAAAATTCTTTATGAAGATTATTTCACGTTACAGCACAAACCCGCCAACTGAAACCATGCTTCCTAGTACATACACATACCTATATTGCACAGTTTAGTACCTATCCCTGATAAAGTAAATAGCAAGAACATTGAACTAAATGTAAGAAAAGTTACACGTAACACATACCAAAAGTTGGAAGATCAGAGCCCTCAAGTGGGTATTGGATAGGTTAAATTGAACCTATATGACTCTATGATTATGTGAAGTTGGAAGGACAGATAAAAGAACAAAAATCACTAATCTTTACAAAATAAATTCTTATATACAGAAGTACTTATCAGATAGCATTCCCAGTATTTCTAATCCTGGCTGAAAATGATTCCATTATAATTCAATAAACTCAAAATCTACTGAAAACATTCCAGTTATAAATACATTACCAATGCCAAAAGAAATATGGCTTGCCAACAGTGTAGTACCCCTTTGTACGCCACACAGAAGCTTCTGGGAAGATCTAACTTAAGGCACCGATCCAAGGTCCTTAAGAAGTCATATACCTTGGAAGTGTCTTCTGTTCTGGCACCAACATTCAATTGGGTTAGGGAAAACAAGTGAAATGAAAATTAATGGGACTTCCTTCTGTGCCAGGGATATTCTTTAATGAAATACTGAAGAACATCATCCAACTATAAATATTATCTGATGGACACCAGGATATCAGAACCCAATCAGAGAATTCCAGCCTTTGACTATATGCTTTACAAGTCACAGTGAAACAATCCCTTTATCCTGGAAGTAGAACGTTGGCTCTATGAAGCAATACAAGAAAGCCATAAAACCGCAAAGTGATCACTCTACCCAGACACAATCACATAGGTAAAATCCCACTGAAATCAGCTGTATTTTGTAAGCTCAGTTTGCCTAGGTGATTAGTGTCAACTAGAAGATCAAAATGAGATCCAGTTCCTGCACAAACTCCAACTGATGTTTCTAACAAATTCAGTTCATTACAAAAGCTTAACACAAACCTCCTGCAACACGTTTCCTCTTCCCAGACTTAGGATGCTCCCACTGTGTTTTTTCTTCCAGGTGGCTGTAGGAAAACAAAAGTTTAAGTTTTTTTAAAAATTGGCTAATATTTTTTCTGATGTAATCCAATTTTTTTCATACAGTAAATACAGTTTAACTTCTTAAAAAAATATAGTTCAGAAAATAGCTTGTCATCCACAAAAAAAGAGAAGTACGTCAATCCTTTGATTAAGAAATGTCAAAACTGTTTTTAGAAGTTATCAAACTTCCATATTGCCACAGTTCTGAAGGAAAAGTAACTAAACAGAGAGCATAGGAGTCTATAAAAATTCAAATAAGTGTTTGACTTCCAGTCTAAGTTTTGTTGCTTACAATCATATGAAAGAAAACCCAAAAGTCATTAAAGAATAACATTAACAGACTCAGAAAACATCTCAAAAAGATGGTGATCCTTGGCAGGAAAAAAGGAAGAAAGAAGCAAGAAAAGAATTTATCAGAAACTAGTAGAAATAATATCAGAAAATTTTCAAATGACAGAAGCACCTTTCTACAACTCTTGTCTAATAATACTGATTTGCAAGCTGTACAGTAAATACATCTGGATTTCAACACAAGCAATTGCAGCTTTGGACAGATAAGTTTATCCAAAGGCCTTAACTAGCAGACTATTTATTTAATGTGGGTCATAACGGTATTACGTCTCTTCTTCTAATTCAGAGATTTTATTCAATAAAACCACTATAACAGAATGAATATACTCTATCATAAGATTTTCTTCTGCACTACAGACTAGTAAGCAAAGTGATGTGCACATAAACAAGGTCTTAAGATACCCAAAGTGCTGAAATCAGGTTGGATATTAAAATCTTATCTTTCACTAAATATTTTTATATAAAAACTTGTTTATTATTTTAAGATAGCATTATTGAATAACATACACAAATAATCACCAAGCTACAGATCTAATACCAACAGCAATTTACGCACAACATAAGAAACTTCTCCTTCTTATAATAATCACAGTTAGCCCATAGCGACAGCATACTGTATTACAGGAACCACACACGGTGATCTGAGACTAAGTATGTCTGTGTGACCCACAAGTAGCACTTAACTTCAGGACACTCACACACTAAAGATAAGAGATCCTGGGTTACCCCTGTCTGATATGAGAGACATATCTAAATTACTATAGCTTGACAAACAAATGCATGCCCACCGAGCTTCGATAACTGTGTGCGTACCTAACTCATCACAAAGACCTTTAAAAGTCTTAAACCAAAGGAATTTGATTCCTACTATGTTCATACTCTTGATGAGGTTTAAAAACAAGTTTCCAGAATATGCAGAGGTATCACAGATATAGAGCTTATATTACAGATAGCAGCAGTGTTAACAGCTCTTCATGTAAAATGTTTTTTAGACACACTGAGCAAGACTTTCAGCCAGTAAAGATATATTAATGTCATTAAATTAAATTAGTTAAGTTTCACAACAGCTAAAAAAACAGACCTATTGAATTAATTGTTAGTGTAAAAATTACTCTGAGTAACACCTTATTATTCTGTAGGTTTGCTACCTTCACCAAGTGATTTCTTTCTGAAAGAGCTTTTGAAGTCAAAGGAAATATACCAATGCTTGACCTAAGAAAAACAAACGTCTAGAGAGAACTTGCAGTGTTTACAAACCAAGTGTGGATAAATTAAAGCATTCTATCCAGTGTTTGTAAAGCAGAACTTGGGAGGAAGATACCAACTCACCACAGGTGAGAATGCACTATACTTTCCCCCCCTTTTTGTGGAAGGGAATAAACCTCGCAGCTTTAAACAGACTGAACCAGATTCAAAGATCATCACAGCTAGAGAAACCACAAGAGAAAAGACAAATATACAAACATATTTTCCACTAAGTTAGTTAGTCCTATAGCACATCCCCTTCTGTAACCAGTGAGGATGCAGTCATTTTCAGAGTAGCACAAGCAGGCGGTGCCAAATGCAAATTTTCATCTCTTGTCAAAGCTGTGGTACACTGAAGAGCTGAGGGAGAGCATTTATAGCTTTCAATTTCCATAGTACCCGTTTCCTTCTCTATTCCTACGAGGAAGAAAACTCAGAAAACTAAGAAAACTGCAATACTGTGTAAGGCTCAACTGCCCATAGCTACAAGATGACCCACAGCACCATGAAGTGTACCGCAACAGCTGCGTGACGGCTCCCTCCCGCACCCCGGAGTGCCCAGAGCCGCTCCAGCACCGCTCCCGCGGGAGGCCGTGGCCCTGCCCGCCGGCGGCCAGACCCGCACCGACCCGCGGCCCCCCGCGGGGCCCGGCCCACGCTCCCCGCAGTCAGGAGGGCACCACACGCGGAAACCGAGGCACACACAGACCGGTCCCGCCTCCGACACCGGCTCTACGGCGGCAGCTCGGCCCTGAGGTAAAGGGCGGGAAATGGCGGCTCCTGCCCCCACGCTGAGGGGGCAGCAGTGGCAGCCCCGCCGACGCTGCCCCAGCGCGAAGGGGCGGGTGGGCAGAGGGCT